>NW_026843855.1:369449-921949 GCF_029531705.1 Pantherophis guttatus | reverse complement strand
GTCTTTTTCAAACAAAGGCTGTTAATTAACTTTCTTAACAGCCTACAAGAATCCAAAGAATAAATAATCGTAATCTTACTGTGGTTGGCCGAAAGCCCAGAAGCAATTCGCAGGAAACTGATAAGAGAACTAAGATCAGGACGCGAAGGAGAGTGAATGAAGTTGTTCCCTGCAAATTGCCTCAGTCGTCGTCCTTCCTTAAATAGGCTAAGGGAGTGGCCAATTAGCCCCAAGCCTTACTCTCGAGGAGACCTCCTCCTGAGGAGCCACTCCTGCCTTTTGGCAGCTCTGCACGCCGTGCATCGAGAAGAGGCTCCTCCTCTTCCTCCTCTTCACTTATGGGAGCTTCTGGAGGTTCTGAAGGCCCTGGCTGAATCCCCGCCTCTGGCACCACATCTTCTCCGGCCTCATTGTCCAACTCGAGTGCCAGCTACACAGGCTGCTGGCGCAGCACCACACCAGCCTCCTCACTGTCTGAATCAGCCAGCAGCCGCACAGGCCGCTGACGGGCCACAACAGTCTCTCTCCCTCCCTCCCTCCCTCCCTCTCTCTCCACCCAAAAAGGAGGTGAGGGCAAACCCCCTCCAAAATTGTGTCAAGAATAATTCAGGAGTTTCCAGGACTGGTGGCTGATTTGGAAGCACAAAAAATGACATTCATTCGATTTTTAGGAAAACTTTGCTAACGCTATGCATTATTCAGACCTAGATTGTTTTCCTGCCCTGGAGACAGACAGGATGGCAGAGCTGTGAACTGAGGCCCCCACCCCTGGGCCAGGATTTGAGTACTAGACAGCCAAGTTTCCTTCATATCCATTCCCAGCAGGTTCTTCAGACAAGTTGGGCCACTCCAGTGGTCGGTTCCTCCCGGTTCCGTCTGGTTCAGTCGAGCCGGTAGCAGTGACGATATGACATCACCGAACCGGATCTCCCCCCCCCCCGCCCTCCCCCACCCACCCACCCACATTATTCTTACCTTTTATTTGGTCCCACCCCCAATCTATTGCAAAGGGCCGCCCTACAGCTGATCAGTGTTAAAAGCAAACAAATGAGTCGGGTCGTAAGTGCGAGGACCTTCCAGGAATGACTCTGACCAGCTAGCCATGCCCACCTAGTCACATGACCTCCAAGCCACACCCACAAAATAAGCCACGCCCACAGAACCGGTAGTAAAAAAATTTAGAACCCACCCCTGGGCCACTCCCTTCCTAAGGCCTGTACCTGTTCGGCTTCCTGTGGTTTTCCTCACCTGCCCTTCCTTGAGCTATTCATCATCGCCATCATCTTCATCGTTCGCATTGTCGTCGACAGAGGGATGCAATCAAGATCAAGGGAGGCACTAATACCACTCTGTAAAGCCTTAGTAAGACCACACCTAGAGTACTGCATCCAGTTTTGGTCACCACACTATAAAAAAGAGGTTGAGACTCTAGAAAAAGTGCAGAGAAGAGCAACAGGATGATGAGAGGACTGGAGGCTAAAACATACGAAGAACGGTTGCAGGAACTGGTTGCACGGCTAGTCTAGTGAAGAGAAGGACCAGGGGAGACAGGAGAGCATCTTCCAATATTTGAGGGGCTGCCACAGAGAAGAGGGGATCAAGCTATTCTCCAAGGCACCCGAAGGCCAGACAAGGAAGAATGGATGGAAACTGATCAAGGAGAGATTCAACTGGAAATAAGGAGACATTTTCTGACAGGGAGAGCAATCCCCCAATGGAACAGAAGTTGGTGGCTCAGCAGACTGATAGCATTGTGATTAACACCAGCTGCCTGCAATTACTGCAGGTTCGAATCTCCCCAGGCTCAAGGTTGACTCAGCCTTCCATCCTTTCTAAGGTAGGTAAATTGAGGACCCAGTTTGTGGGGGCAATAAGCTGACTTTGTATAAATATACAAAAGGATGAAGCTATTGCTTAACGCATTGTAAGCCGCCCTGAGTCTCCGGAGAAGGGGGCATATAAATCTAATTTAAAAAAAGAAGAAGAAGTTGCCTTCAGAAGTTATGGGAGCTTCATCCCTGGATGCTTTCCAGAAGAGACTGGACTGCCCTCTGTCAGAAATGGTGTAGGGTCTCCTGCTTGGTGTGGGGCTGGACTAGATTAGAGGTCCCTTCCTCTAATGATCTGTTCATCATTTCAACCCTTGTCTTTGGAAAGGGGAGGGTCCCTCTTTATCCGTTGCAAATAAAGTTGAAGTCCACAAGTCTTAAAGCTTTGCTGGCTGAGGAATTCTGGGAGTTGAAGTCCACAAGTCTTAAAGTCGCCAAGGTTGGAGACCCCTGCTGTAGTGGACAGACCATAGCTAAAATGAATTGGATGGATCCCAACTATTATTTGCAATAATTCAAGAGGGACACCCCCCTTTTTAAGCAATCCCTTCCTGAATCTGGAAGATTATTGTATTTCTTTCTTTTTTAAAAAAGGAAAAATATTGGCTTGGGACCCCCAAGGAGAGAATCTTTATGCCAGCCCCATAAAGCAAAGGGGGGGGGAGAGGGAAGGAAGCACTGAGCCCCCTCCAACCGTCTGACTCCTCTCCCCCCCCCCGAGTTCTTTAGTTGCTGTGGGGGAGGAGGAGGGGGAGGAGAGAGGGGGGGCTTCGTCCGCTTCGTGGTTACTGGGATTATTATGACTGGCTGCTCGGAATCTATCGGCGCCTGACTTCAGGGGTCTCCCCCCTCCTTTCACGGCCCGCTGGGGACCAAGGAGCCGCTTCCCGGCTCCGCTCCTTCCAAGCCGCAGTTTTAAACAAAACAACGCCTGCTTGGGATAGTCCAAGTCAGGAAGGATCACCTGGAGGTGCCTTTTCCATCTCCCGCATTTGGTTGCCGGACAGGAGCAAAGCCGAGAAAGGCTCTGATTTTCCCTGCGACCCACGCAACCCTGAACCGGCCGCCTAAACCCTCGGGAGTGGAGAGCCCAAACGGCGGGATGGGGGGGTGGAGGCAAGAGTGGGGAGGGGGCCGCGGGGTCTCAAGAAGCCCTATGCGGGCGAAGGCTCCCCCAGCGCAGAAGGACGGGGGAGGGGGAACAATTGGGTTTGGCTCAAGGCAGCTTTCCGACCCGCGAGGGGAGGGGAAGGGTCGCCTTGGGTCTCCTTTAAAAGGGGAGGGGGCTTTAAAACGCCGGGGGCTCCTCAAGGGCAGCAGATTAAGTCCCACATTTGGGGGGCGATTGGGAGAAAAAAATAGCAGACACCCCCTCTCTCTCCCTGCTCTCGCTCGCTCCTCCATGCGCGCCCTAGGAAAGGCCGAGCCGCCGAAGCCCCCCCCCCCACTTCTTCCCCACCTCCCAGTCCCAGGCCGGTGGTCCAGGCGTCGCTCTTTCGTTTCCCTGAAATCTGGCCAAAGCTCTCTCTCATAGATAGATAGATAGATAGATAGATAGATAGATAGATAGATAGATAGATAGAGAAAGGAAAGCCAAGAAGAAAGAAAGAAAGAAAGAAAGAAAGAAAGAAAGAAAGTAAAGAAAGAAAGAACCGATCAAGGAGGGCGCCGATGGAGCGAAAGATGGAAGGGGAATAGCGCAGCTCCCACCCCCCATTTCCCCGTGGAAGGTCGAAACCCCTCTCGCCCGTCTTGGAGATCTGGAACCCACGAGGGACCGCCGGCCTATCTCGAAGGTCCCCGGCCCGGCCCTTGCGCGCTTCCTCCGGATAGGATCGCAGGTCTTTTTAGGCGCAGTGCTTTTCCAGGCTTGGCCGGCCAAGGATTCCCTCCAGTCGGCCGGGCTGCCCTCCGCAGTCTGGTGAAGCCCCCTTCCCCGGGCCGGGAAGCCTACAGATCTGGGCCGAACCCGCGCGAGAAAAGCCCACCCGAGCTCTGCCCGTGGACCGATCCAGCGGCCTTTAAAGCCGGAATGGGAAGACACAAAACTCGCCATGGTCAACTCGCCGCGGCGGGACAATTGGAACAATTCCATTTTAATGATTTAAACTCGATAAAACATGATTTTAATTGTTGTCATTCGCGTTTCGTTTCCTTTCGTCCCTGCTTTGACCTTTCTTTAAGGGCCACTATTCCATTATTTATTTATTTATTTATTTTATTGAATTTATATCCCGCCCTTCTCCCGAAGGGACTCAGGGCGGTGAACAGCCGAAAATTAAAATTAAAAGAACATACAATATAAAAGTTAAGATAACTAAAAATAAATTAAATTAATCGGCCTCCCAATTTAAAACCCCAATCTATACAATTAAAAACTAACCCACAAAACCTATTCAGGCCATTATAACTACTAGTCCTCGCCGTACGACCGCGATGGAGCCCAAAATGTATGTGGCTAAGCGAGACATTTGTTAAGTGAACTGTGCGCCTTGTTTTCCTTGCAACAATTATTCGGTGAATCCTTGTCCCTTTCTTAAGTTAGGAACCCGGTTGCTAAGCGAATCTAGAGTTCCCGTTGACTTTGCTTGTCAGATGGTCGCAAAAGGGGGACACCGCCGCCGTCGTAAATGTGAGTCACAGTTGCTATGTAAATCACACGACCCTGGGGTGGGTGCTGAAACGGTCGTGAGTGTGAGAAATGGTAATAACTCACTTTATGAGTTATCACTCATTTAAGTCTTTGATATTTTAGTGTAACTCTTGTCCCGTGGCGAGTTGGCCGAGCGGCCTCTTCAGCGAGCCTCGTGGGAACCTGATCCAAAGGGGCGAGACTGCGCCCAGACGGAGAGGCTCGGGTGAGTCCGGGCTGGGAAAAAAGGGCGCTCTTGCGCGAAAGCTTTGGTCTCTTCAGCCACCAAAATCTCCTTTTGCAATCCGATAACCACAGCGTTAGAAAACCCCATAAATTATACATATATTTAGACATTTCTTTTACCTAAATATAGGGGTTTTTTTTAAAGGTAATTAGGTAATTTCCCACCCCACCCAGAAATTTGGGCTGCTGCAAACAGCGAAAATTGTGGCCAGTTAAAACAAATGGCGCAAAATCTTTGGAAACGGCCGTTCCAATGGATTCCCCTGCGCTTGTGTGGTGGGGGGGGGGGGGGGGGGGTAAGGGTGGGGGGGAGACAAGTTCCCCAAGGATGGGAAACGAAGCTTCTTCCAAGAGACCAGCGGCAGGGAGGGCTTCGAAGCCCCTCGGCTGCCCGGTCCAAGTTCATCCCTCCCGGCGCGCAGAGGGGTACCGCGCGGGATTTGAAGCGTCGCCGGTCGCTCCCTCTTCTCGTCCGGCTTTGATCGGCCTTTTTGGGAAAGTGGGGGTAGGGGGAGCCGGTGGGTTTCCAGGAAGGAAAAAAAAAGCGGCACTTTTTTGCTGGAACCTTTCTTGAAAGTCAAAAATCCCGACTTGCAAAGGTGGAGATGCTGGAAGGAATATATTGCCTTTTACTGGAGCGCGCCGTAAAATAAGAATAAGGTTTGTTTTAAAAAAAAAAAAAAACTTTTGCGGCTTGAAACAGGAGAGCGATCGGGGGGAAAGTGGGGGGAGAAAAGTCACGGGGGCGGGGTGTGGTTTGAGACTTGAAAGTCAGCTTCCCGGCTCTCAAGGCCGGCGCCAAAGAGATCCAGGCGGCGGGAAGCCTCGGATAGGGACTCCCTCTGGATCGCATCCCCCTCGCAAGCACTTTGGAGCGGGGAAAAAGTGGGGGGGAGGGTTAACGGTCCCCAGAGAGAGAGTGAGGAGGGTCTGACAATAGGTTGAGCCCTGCCCTTCCCCACCCCTTCGGCTGAGCTGCTTTCTCTCGCCCGCCTTGGTATCCAAAGAAGCGAAATACGCGCGGCGAGGTATGGGATCCTTTTGCTTCGCAAGGCCGGGGGTGGGATGGTGGGGGGCCTCTCGGCTTCCCACCGCCCTGCTGCCAAGCGCCTGCCGACTTTCTCCCCTCCACCCCACTCCACCTTTATCAAAAAAACGGGCGCAATTCGCCACTTTCAAACAAGCCTCCAGCGCGCGCGGCTCAGAATTTCGAGAAATACATTTTAGACAAAATCTGCCTCCGAGCGTTACCAACGATTTTTCCATTCCGTTTTTACGTGCTGGTCATTCCGTCGTCTAACCAGAGGTGAACGTTTTGTTCCAAAATATAAACTGCTACCTTAAAAATTAAGGGAAAGGTTCCCCTCGCACATAACTGCTAATCGTTCCCGACTCTAGGGGGCGGTGCTCATTTGACATTTCAAAGCCGAAGAGCCAGCGCTGTCCGAAGATGTCTCCGTGGTTATGTGGCCAGCAAGACTCAACGCCAAAGGCGCACGGAACGCTATTTCCTTCCCACCAAAGGGGTCCCTATTTTTCTACTTGCATTTTTTTTACGTGGTTTCGAACTGCTAGGTTGGCAGAAGTTGAGACAAGTAACGGGAGCTCACCCCGTTACGGCACTAGTGACTCGAACCGCTGAACTGCCTACCTTTCAAGCTCATCATTTTAGCTACTGAGCCACTGCGTCCCTTTTTTTTAAATTTAAAAATGTATATAAAATGTATATAAAATTATAAAATGTATAATTTAAAAAAATAACCCAAAAATGTCTAACTTCTAACTTCTCCAATTTTTTAATTTGAATTTTAAATGGGGCATTTTAATTGTTGGGCCAAATTGTTTAATATATATTAAATTGCTTTTAAAAATTTCTGTATTCTATGTTTTTTACCTTTGGCTGTTCACCGTCCTGAGTCCTTCGGGAGAAGGGCGGCATATAAATTTAAACATAAATAAATAAAAATAAATAAGTAATTTAAAAAATAACTAACCGTTTTAAAGTGGATTTTGCGCCCTTCAAAAAGAAAAGAAAATTACTCGGAGATCTACCATAAATAGTTTCTCCAAATTCGTTCCTTTTCTCACCAGAATTTCCAGCATAGCTGCCCATGTTAGGATTAGTGTGGTGGGTTTTTTTTTTAAAAAACCCACTATCCCTTAAGAGGCGGACAAAAAGGAACATTTAAAGGAACAAATTTTAAACATGCACAATATATTCCCTATAATACCGCACCGAAGAATCCAACTAGTTTTTTTTACTCTACTTCAGTTGGCCGTGATGGAAAGGATTTCTAGATTCAAAACGGTCAACAGAATCGGGGTGGAAACAAATTTATCTTCGTCGAGAATTAAAACGGAATTAAGCTATAATATGATACAGTATTTTTTTTTTTTAGGATATTCTAATACAGCATTCAGAACAATTCAGGAAAACCAAATCCTTATTCGCGGTTTTAAACATACTTTGCATCATAAATTAACAAAACAAAAATATCGTACATGCTTTTTGTAAATGGATGGCCGCTTTCCCAACCGAAAGCGAAGCGACAAACGCCGATCATTCGTTCAAAATGTACTTTTAAGAAGGGATTCGTAGAGCAAAATAGGAGCCGGGAGCGTTTTCCTTCCTTGGTCTGGGAAAGAATCGATTTTCGACCATTGGGGGGGGGGAAAAACGTCTTTTGCTAAGTCTTAATTTCGCTTTTGTTAGTTAAAGGCTCGGCAGAGACCGTCCTTCCGCAGGATAAGGCTGGGGGTTAGAGTCTTCGAAGCGGGCAAGAGTTCAAGGCAATTCTAGATATATATATATATATATATATTCCCCCTTCTCAGCTCCGCCATAACCACCGGAGTGGGTGGGTGGATAGGATGGGGGCTCTCCGGAGAAGGAAAAGTCAAGCGCCCCAAACTTCTGATGGCGCTGAAGCGCGAAAGTCGGGCGGATCTTCCCCACGCCGCTCCAGAGTGGGAGCTCCATCGCTGGAAGTTTTTAAAAAGAGCCTGGATAAGCCACCTGTCTGAAATGGTAAAGGGACTCCTGCTTGAGGAGGGGTGGACTAGATGACCTCCAAGGTCCCTTCCAACTCTGTTCTTCTGTTCTTCTATAACTCTGCCGTCCTTCCTTATCGCTGAAGGTTTTTAACAAGAGCCTCGACAGCCACCTGTCTGAAATGGTAAAGGGACTCCTGTTTGCGCAGGGGTGGACTAGAAGACCTCCAAGGTCCCTTCCAACTCTGATAAACTTCTTTTCTTCTTCTGTTGTAGGCACTCCACCATTGGAGATCTTTAAGAAGAGCCTGGACAGCCCCCTGTCTGAAATGGAATAGAGCGGTCGAGCAGGGGGCTGGACTAGATGACCTCCAAGGACCCCTTCCGATTCAGTTCTGATCGAATTAAATTTGACAAAAAGGGGGAGGCTTTAAACCAGGCCTCTCACCGGCGCCCGCAAGAAGGGGGCCGCCGCCGCCGCCGCCGCCGGGAAGGCGCTGAGCGGATAAGCGACCGGCCCCCCTGCGAGGCCGAGCAGCGGGGGCGGCGGGGGCGGCCGTGGGGGGAGAGCGGTAAGGCCGCCAAGGCGCTGCCCGCCAGCGAGCTGTCGTGATACAACACCGGGACGCGGACGATGCGCTGGGCGGCGGATGGAGGCAGCTGCGCGGCTTCCAGATCGGCGGCCAGCTGGCGCTTCCATTTGTTGCGCCGGTTCTGGAACCAGATCTTAACCTGCGTCTCGGTCAGGCGCAGCGAGGCGGCCAAGCCGGCCCTTTCCGAGCTGCTCAGGTAGCGCTTGACGTCGAAGGTGGACTCCAGCTGGAACACCTGGCTTCGGCTGAAGACGGTGCGCGTTTTCTTCTTGCGCCCGCCAGCCCGAGCCTCGCCGGCCTCCGGCTCCTCTGGATGCCGCTTGCTGTCACCGACGGCCCCAGCGGACCCGGGATGCGCGTGGCCCGGCTCTTGGCAATCCTCGACGGGGTTAATCTCGGCTGCCCCCCGTTGCTGGCGACTTGCCTTCTGCTGGGTAGCTCCTTCGCCAATCTCCGGAGAGTCCCTGTCGCTGGCTGGGTGGGGAGGGGAGGGGAGGGGAGAGAGAGGGAGGGAAGGGATCAGTCCTCATCGTTGGAAAAACTCCCTCCCCCCCCAGTCGATCCACACCCCGCCTGTCCGGACTCCGGCTCCACAGCTGGAACCTCTGGAAGGCTAAGCTGGAAGGCCGGGTCAGCCGTGGCACCTATCCTCGCGGTGGGCTCTGCAGCCCCGTCCCCCAAGGAGCTGGACAAGGGGGCAAAGTCACCCCACCGAGCCTTGGGCTAGGTCCGGGATACCCATAAACAAGGTCCTGGTGGCTCAGCAGACTAAAAGCATTGTGATTAACATTCAGCTGCCTGCAATGACTGCGAGTTCGAATCTCGCCAGGCTCAAGGTTGACTCAGCCTTCCATCCTTTCTAAGGTAGTGAAATGAGGACCCGGATTGTGGGGGCAATAAGCTGACTTTGTATAAATATACAAAAGATGAAGGCTACTGCTTAACGCATTGTAAGCCACCCTGAGTCTCCAGAGAAGGGCGGCATATAAATCAAATTAAAAAAAAATAAATAAACCCGCTGGGGCCCCAAGCAGCCCCAGTTGGATGGTTGGGGGGCTGCTGAAATATTTATTTATTTATTTATTTTATTTATTTATTTATTTATTTATTTTATTTATTTATTTATTTATTGGTTCGATTTATATGCTGCCCTTCTCCGGAGACTCAGGGCGGCTTACAATGCCTTAAGCAATAGCCTTCATACTTTTGTATATACCTGCTTAGTAGGGCTTTCGACCCCACCTAAGCGGTGTTCTTTTTTATACAAAGTCAGCTTATTGCCCCCACAATCCGGGTCCTCATTTTACCTAACTCGGAAGGATGGAAGGCTGAGTCAACCTTGAGCCTGGTGAGATTCGAACTGGCAGTAATTGCAGGCAGAGGGCAGCTAAGTGCTACTTTTAACAGCATTTTAGTTCGCTGCGCCACCAAGGCTGGAATAGACCTCTTTTCCTACCAGCGAGTCACCACTCCCAAACCACGCTTCTGGGAAGGCCCACGGAATGTAGGCCGCTTCGTGGAACGGGAGAGAGAGAGAGAGGGAGAGGGGGAGAGAGAGGAAGAGGGAGGGAGAGGGAGAGGGAGAGGAGAGAGAGAGAGGGGAGAGAGAGAGAGGGAGGGAGAGAGAGAGAGAGGGAGAGAGAGGGGGGGAGAGAGGGAGTGGAGAGGGAGAGAGAGAGGAAGAGGGAGGGAGAGGGAGGGAGAGAGGGAGAGGGAGAGAGAGAGGAAGAGGGAGGGAGAGGGAGAGGGAGAGGAGAGAAGGGAGAGAGAGAGGGAGGGAGAGAGAGAGAGAGGGAGAGAGAGGGGGGAGAGAGGGAGTGGAAGAGGGAGAGAGAGAGGAAGAGGGAGGGAGAGGGAGGGAGAGAGAGGGAGAGGGAGAGAGAGAAGGGGAGAGAGAGAGAGGGAGGGAGAGAGAGAGGGAAGAGAGAGGAAGAGGAAGGGAGAGGAGAGGGAGGAGAGAGGAGAGAGAGAGAGGGAGAGAGAGAGGAAGAGGGAGAGGGAGGGAGAGAGAGAGAGAGAGAGGGAGGGAGAGAGAGAGGAGAGGGGGGGAGAGGGAGAGAGAGGGGAGAGAGGGAGAGAGGGAGAGAGAGAGGGAAAGAGAGAGGAAGAGGAAGGGAGAGGGAGGGAGAGGGAGAGAGAGAAGGGGAGAGAGAGAGGAAGAGAGGAGGGGGGAGAGAGAGAGAGAGAGAGAGAGGGAGTGAAGAGAGGGAGACTGGAGGGGAGAGGGAGGGAGAGGGAGAGAGAGAGAACCGGGGAGGAGAACCGGGGGTCGCCTTCGCCCTTCTGCCCTGCGGGGGCTTTCAGCAGCGTCGGAGGGGGGAGGGAGGGAAGGGATGGAGTCCGGGCCCAGATCCTGCCCCGCGGGGGCCCAGGGGGAGTGGGTGGGGGGTGGAGGGTCGCGGGACTTACTTTCCGGACTGGCGCAGCTCCTAAAAGCCTTGCGGGCCCTCGGTACCACTCCAGGGCGCTTTCCCGCAGGGGCGAGCTCCGTTCCAGGCGGGCTCCGGGGCTCTGGCAGCAAGCGAGGGCGCAGGGGCGTCCGGGCTGAGCGCGGGGGGCCGGGGTCTCCTCTGGGGCCTCCTCTTCCTCCTCGTCCTCCCGCCGCCGCCGCTTGGTTTGGGCAGCCAAGAGGTTGGCGATGAAGAAGGAGGACACCCGAGCCGAAGCGGCCTGGACGTTGCCCGACGCTTGGTCTGGCATCCTGGCAAGGGGATGGATGGGCAGCCAGAGCCCTCTGCGCGCTTTCAGGATTTCAGGGAGCCCCGCCCGAGAGGAGGATCCGTTCCGGAGGGTCTCATGATCGCCCCACGCAGGCCAGCCGCTGACCAGCCGGCCAGACTCCTTTGGCCGGAGGGAGATGCCAGGCCGGAGAAATGGGCCGCGCCCTCCCGCGCCCGCTTGGCCGATTTAGGTCAATTGGGCAGCCAGGCACCGGCGGGAGGCGCCACGCCGGGAGGTTGGGGGGGGGGAGGGCAGGGGGCCGGCCCTCCTCCGATGCTCTCATTGGTCCATCCGGTGTGAGGAGGGGGGGGAAGAAGAGGACAGAGGGGGTCTGCCAAGCCCACCCCCCGCCTTGGGGAGAGAGAGAGAGAGAGGGAGGAGGGAGAGAGAGAGAGAAAGAGAGAAAATCATAAAACAGATGCGCAAATCTCGCCACGCCCTTCCAGTCCCTTTTTGCTCCATTTCCCACCGCCCACGCGCCCCTCCCCCACCCCACGATCCTCACACACACACACACACACACACACGCCGCCCGATTCTGCGCGAGGGCTTCTGACCTCTCGGGGGTCCCGCAGCGGGAAAGAGCCGGTCGGGAAAGGCGTGGAGGGGCGGACGCATCCACGGGAGACCGCCGTGGATCATTTTTCCCCGGGCCCGGCGAAGGGCGAGTGTCCTTGGGGGAGGGGGACGGAAGGGGAAGGGGCTTCCCGACACCCCCCCCGCCAGGAACGGAGCTCAACCTGGCCTACCCACGGGAAATCCCGCTCTCCCCCCCTCCCCCGCGCGACGACCCCGGAGTTTGGGGCGGCCAGAGGGGTCTCGCCAATTCCAGGGGGGGGGTCCGCGGGGAGAGAAGCGGCCTGGGGCTGGTGGAAAAACGGCGCGGCGGACAGCCTCCCTGTCGAAGCCAGCCCCCCACCCGTGAAGCCATGTTCCCGGCCCACCTTCCGAAGTCGCCGAGGCTGCCTGGATTTAAGTGAGTTTCGCGGGGTTCGCGGGATCGTGGGGCTTTCGCCGCCTCCCTCCCCTCGGTCTCCCAGATCCGTCGGGCGGCTTTCACTAACAGAGTTGGGACCTTGGAGGTCATCTAGTCCAACCCTCCACCCCACCCCACCCCGCTCACGCAGGAGACCTACACGAAGGGATTCGAACCGCCGACCTTTCTGATCGACAAGTCCAGCGTCTTAGCCACTGAGCCACCTAGAGAGCCGGCCGCTGGGGAAGAAAAACGGCCCCGGCCCCCGTGGAAGGAACGGGCAGCCGCGACCCTTCGTGGACCCCAGCCCTACTGCGCCTCCAGGTGAGCCTGAGAAGAGACGCTTCTTCGTTTGATAGGAATCGTACTTTTCCCATCCTAAGTGTGGAAAACTTTACGCTTTTACATGAAATGCATCTTTCTTATTTATTTATTTATTTATTTATTTATTTATTTATTTATTTATTTATTTATTTATTGGTTCGATTTATATGCCACCTTCTCCGGAGACTCAGGGCGGCTTACAATGCTTTTAAGCAATAGCCTTCATACTTTTGTATATACCTGCTTAGTAGGGCTTTCCCTCCCCCACCCCCCAAGCGGTGTTCTTTTGTATACAAAGTCAGTTTATTGCCCCCACAATCCGGGTCCTCATTTTACCTACCTCGGAAGGATGGAAGGCTGAAGTCAACCTTGAGCCTGGGGAGATTCGAACTCGCAGTAATTGCAGGCAGCTGGTGCTACTTAACAGCGCTTTAGTCTGCTGCGCCACCAAGGCTCTTCTGCAAAGATCTCGAGGGGACAAAAGGAATCTGGCCAGGCGATTTTGTCAAAAAGAGATCACCGCGGTTTGTCCTGAGCTGGATCGAGCCGGGATTTGAATGGGACGAAGCGGGGGAAGGGAAGGGCGTAGGAGCGCTGGGAGAGGGGCGGGGAGAGAAGGATGACAAGGGCCCTATTCCAATTCAATCGAAATAGAGCTGGAAGGGACCTTGGAGGTCTTCTAGTCACCCCCCCTGCTCAAAGCAAGAGATCCTATCCTATTCCAGACTAAAGAGCTGTCCAGTCTCTTTCTTAAATCCCGCAATGGTGGAAGCACCCACAGCTTCTGGTACCTTAGAAAGGATGGAAGGCTGAGTCAACCTTGAGCCTTGGCGAGATTCGAACCTGCTGTAATTGCAGGCAGCTGGCCTTAATAACAGGGTGCTTTAGACCACTGTACTACCAAGGCTCTTGGTAAGTTCGCAGTATGTCTGCTTCTTTTTTTTTACTAATATACCTGGAAATCGTAATTTTAGAATAGTTTGATAGATAGATAGATAGATAGATAGAGAGATAGATAGATAGATAGATAGATAGATAGATAGATAGATAGATAGATAGATAGAGATAGATAGATAGATATAGAGTCCAGGCCCTTAATCGTCTTAGTTGCTCCTTTCTGCATTTTTTTTTTTTTTTAATTGATTGACAAGTCTGTCAAAGCCCCTTCAGATTTGCGGAAACCTTCTGAGATTCTCCTGGAATTATCTTTCTCTCAAGAGTGAGTCGCGATGTTGCTGTGATCTCCGAAGGTCTCACCAAAAACACAAACGGTTTTTTTTCATCCCTTAACAATTGTTTAATTGTTATCCATTTGTCTCCAGCCGGACGGTCTTCCTCACCAAGACTGCAGAACCCCCTGATGAGGGGAAGATTTGGGTCCCAAATGTTTTTTTTTAATAAATCTGGTTAGTTTGGGGGGGGGGAATAATAAAGCTAGGAGGCTCCTGACTTTTTTTCCCAGTTGCAGACTGACGGGGCTCCTTCGTCCCTTTATGTCCGTGGGTATCCCAGGGTCCTGTGGCTGCCGAGAAGAAAAGCAGGAGAAACGTGTAAATAGAAATAAATTCAGAGGCTTGATAAGGAAAAAAAAGCCTTCATCGACCAGCATTTTATTTTTCCTAAAACAAAAACACGGGATGATCCCGAAAGGATGGTAGGAGATTGTGGTGCGAAGGAAACAGGACCTAGAATCCGGAAGAGAAATACATGCGCAGGCACACACAGAATAGAGGGAGGGAGGGAGGGGGGACAGACAGAGAGAGAGAGAGAAAAAGAAGGAAGGAAGGAAGGAAGGGAGACAGAGAGACAGAGAAAGAGAGAGAGAGACAGAAAGAGAAAGAGAGAAAGAGAGACACACACAGACAGAAAGAGAAAGAGAAAGGAGAGAGAGAGACAGACAGAGAGAGAGAGAGAAAGAGAGAGAGAGACAGAAAGAGAGAGAGAGACAGAAAGAGAAAGAGAGACACACAGAGACAGAGAGAGAGAGAGAAAGAGAAAGAGAGAGAGAAAAAAAGAGAGAAAGAGAGACAGAGAAAGAAAGAAAAAGAGAGAGACAGACAGAGATACACACAGACACACACAGAGGCAGAGGCAGAGAAAGAAAGAAAGAGAGACAGAGAGAGAAAGAGAGAGAGAGAGAAAGAAAGAAAGACAGACAAAGAGAGAAACAGAGAGAAACAGAGACAGAGAGACAGAGAAAGAAAGAGAGAGAGAGACAGAAAGAGAAAGAGAAAGAAAGAGAGACAGAGAGAGAAAGAGAGAGAGAGAGAGAAAGAAAGACAAAGAGAGAAACAGAGAGAAACAGAGACAGAGAGAGACAGAGAAAGAAAGAGAGAGAGAGAGACCGAGTGAAAGAGAAAGAAAGAGACAGAGAGAAAAAGAGAGACAGAGACAGACAAAGAAAGAGAGGGAGAGAGAAAGAAAGAGAGAGACAGAGACAGAGAAAGAGAAATAGAAAGAAAGAAAGAGAGAGAGAGAGACAGAGACAGAGAGAGAGAAAAAGAGAAAGAGAAAGAGAAAGAAAGAAAAGAGAGAGACAGAGAGACAGACAGAGACACACACACACAGGGACAGAGAGAGAGAGAGAGAGAGAGACAGAGAAAGAGAGAGAGAAATAGAGAAAGTGAAAAAGAGAGAGACAGAGACAGAAAGAGAGAGAAACAGAAAAAGAAAGAAAAAGAAAAAGAAAAAGAAAGGAAAAAGAGAGAGAGAGAGAGACAGAGAACGACTTTCCCGTTTCTTTTAATGGCTTCTTGGTGCAATTTTTCTTTCGCTTTCAGAGCTAAAGCGTCGCACTAACATTTTGCTCCGAGCGAATTTTGTTTCCAAAAGCGACAAGGGAAGGACGCCCCATCCGCCAAAAAAAAAAAAAAAAAGACATTTTCCAAGAAAACGTTGCGTTTTGCTCGTGTGCCGTGGGCTTTCTCTGCAATAGGCAAGAAAAGGTTCTTACAGAAAACAAAGGCGTGGAAGATTTTAAGGTTTAAGCAAACCGGGAGAGGCAACTTCAGTTTGGGGGCAGTATAAATTTAAAAGCCCCGCTTTTAAAAAGCCAAAGCGGCCGTGAGGACAGAGGAGGAAGATGGGCGAAGACAATCAAAACGCTTCGTGTCTGTTTGCGATATTTTAAATAGTCCAGTTTTTCTCTCCTTCCATCCATCCATCCATCCATCTAATCTGCAGCGGATTTTTCTCCTCTGCTTATTCTCATCTGTGGGGCACAGAGAGAGAGAGAGAGAGAGGAGAGAGGAGAGAGAGAGAGGAGAGAGAGAGAGAGAAGAGAAAGAAAAGAAAGACAGAGAGAAAAAGAGAGAGGGATAGAGATAGATAGAGAGAAGAAAGAGAGAGAAAAGAGAGAGAGAGAGAGAGAGAGAGAGAGAGAGAGAGAATAAAAAATAAAAAATACTTTATACCATTTAAGGAAGCAAACAATTGCTTCTTAAAAGAGCGCGACCTGGTTTTTTTTTTTTAATTTTGCGCAAAATTCACCGATTGAATTTTCAGAGACTTTCCATTTTGTAAAATATTTTTTCCCAGTCCTGTAATATTTGTAGTAACTCCTAATATTTGTAATAATAGGAGTTAATAATATTATTACAAATAAATAACTCCTATTACACAGCATAAGAAGTGTTGCCGTATTAATAATAATAGCGGGATATGACCAAATAATATAACAGAGACTATTAAATATTACAAATTAATATTGGCATAAGATTAGACTTCGATCGAAGGGTACGAATTAATTATCTGTAACAATGACTTATGTGGAAAACGCTATCCTAGAATGCATAGAATGCAACAATTTCGGTTGACAGAAAAGAGGGAACATCTGTTTTCTTTCAGCTTCGGGAGATGAAATCGAAAAATAGGATGAAAAGGCTACGAAATTATAATCCAATTTTTTTTCCTCCCTGCTTCTCGGTGAGCTGAAAGCCGGTTTAGTTAGTAAAAGAACAAGTGAAACCCCTAAAAATAAGAATTTGTGATTCTTTTAGTGTGAAATTGTTCATTTGGGCATCGCAGGGAATCTTCTGCCTGCCTGCGTTTACATTTGGGGGGGTGAAATACATCTAATTAAATTGGCTCAGATTAAAAATGGAAAGAAAGAAGGAAGGAAGGAAGGAAAAAAAATGAACGGGCTGTTTATGTATGTACAATAGCGCCATCTAGAGGACGGCTTTAGTATCTTTTTTATTTAGTTTATATAACATCAAATATTAAAAAAAATACGAAAGAAAATAGTCGGAAAGGGAGGGAGAGAAAGGGGAAGGGGGAAGTGTAGGGCAAAGGGGGGGGGAGAAAAGGCATTGACTTCTGACTCCCTTTGGTGCAGTAGAATAAGATCGTAGCATCAAACCTCAACTTTTTACTTTTACATAATAATATAAACTAGCCATTTTTTATAACAACAAACCTATAAAACAGAGGAGCAGCTGTCTGACCAGAGACAGGAGAGGCCCAAGTGGCAGCTGGAAAGCCCAGAGGCTTTGGGTGGAGAGGCCACACAGCTGCAGCTGGTCAGAGGAGATTGGAAGGGAAGGGAAGAGAGAGAATATATAGAACTGAGTAGAGTAGGGTAGGGTAGGGTAGGGTAGGTAGGGTAGGGTAGGGTAGGGTAGGGTAGAGTAGAATAGAATAGAATTAGAATAGAATAGAATAGAATAGAATAGAATAGAATAGAATAGAATAGAATAGAATAGAATAGAAGAATGGAAGGGAAGGGAGAAGAGAAGAGAATGAGAAGAGAAGAGGAAGAGAAGAGAAGAGAAGAGAGAGAAGAGAAGAGAAGAGAAGAGAATGGAAAATATAGAATAGAATAGAATAGATAGAATAGAATAGAATAGAATAGAATAGAATAGAATAGAATAGAATAGAATAGAATAGAATAGAATAATGGAAGGGAAGGGAAGGAGAAGAGAAGAGAAGAGAAGAGAAGAAGAGAAGAGAAGAGAAGAGAAGAGGAAGAGAAGAGAAGAGAAGAGATGGAAATATGAATAGAATAGAATAGAATAGAAATAGATAGAATAGAATAGAATAGAATAGAATAGAATAGGAGTAGGAGTAGGAGGAGTAGGAGTAGGAGTAGGAGTAGGAGTAGGAATAGCAAGAATAGAAATAGAAATAGAAATAGACATTCGGAAGGGACTTTTTAGGTCATCTAGTCCTAAATCCCATACCCTTTCAGATAAAAGAAATACCTCCTCCTCCTCCTCCAGATCTGAGAGCAGAGGAGGGGTGAGAGGAGACAGGCACAAAGAAGGGTAACCAGGCTACACGCGAGGAGGCAGCCTCGGCACTCTTGATGAGCTGCACCAGGAAGGAGTTATTTAGCTCAGCAAGAGGGATGTATGTGTATGGAATTTTGCAGTAAGCTTCCCTGGAGTGTGGGGAGGGAATGGAGATTTTACAGTATCCTTCCCCTGCCACGCCACCAAGCCATGCCCACCAAGCCATGCCATGCCACAGAACCAGTAGTAAAAAATTGAATTCCACCACTGATGTGTGTGTGTGAGACAGGAGAGGTGGCTGTGTGAGCCAGAAAGGGAGAGAAGGTGATTGGACGAGTAGACTGGAGTGTAGGAAGAGGGAGAGAGGGAGAGGGGAGGAGAGGAGAGGGAGGAGAAGAGGGAGGGAGGAAGGGGGAGGAGAGAGAGAGGGAGAGATGAGAGATAATCATCGAGGAGAATTGCAGTTTAACATCTCCGTGTTTCCTTGCGGTAGAGAGAGAGAAAAATGGAGAAGTGCATCTCTGTTTCCTTGCGGTGAAAATGAAATGTGGATGAAAAAAAATTAAAGTCATTTATTATTTGAAATAATTAAATTGCATTGTTAGATTCCCACAGCAAAATATTCCATGGCAAATTGGCCATGTTGAGTTGGCCATGTGAGTTGGCATGTTGAATTGGCGGTCGCCAGTTGTCCCATTCCGGCCACCGAGGCAGCAGTGCAAGGGTCTCAAGATCCACCTCTTCAAACCGACTGGGGGTGGGGGGGAGCGGGGGGGCAGAGAATCAGCGGAGGGGCGCCCTTTCTCACGCTCCCAAGGGAGTCGCTCCGATGGGAGAGCCAAGCGATTTTCGCCCACTGTCGTGTCCCCTTGGAATAAACCGAGGATGCAACTCGGGCCGAAGCAGGAGAGGAGCCCCAAACCTTCAGGGTCCCGTCCCCCCAAAAAACCCCTGGCATTTCCTTCCGAATTAGCTGCTTCCCTCAATTACATCCTTTCCTGAGAAGGCCGGAAGAAACAGTGGCGATTAAGAAGACTCCGTCCTGATCAACTTCCTGCACAAAGCCTCCATTTGCTTAACCTTTCTCCCGCAGCTTGACCTTGTCAAAAATGTTCAATTTAAAGGCCGAAGTGAGCGGGAGGCCGAGGCTGAACTTCTGAGCCATCCGGCTAAAATCACTTCGCCCCTTTAGTTCAGCAACGTATCACTAAATACATTTATATAATTACTGATACATTTCTTTAATAAACATAAAAAAATTCAATGTCTATATGAACACCGTGTTGTCGGAGTACAATTAGTTTTGAACAACAAAAAAGACAATAAGCTTAATGGCAATTGCAATATACATATCATTAATAATAATCTCACGGTAATAGTGGCATTATAAGGGACGCGGTGGCTCGGGCTAAAGACGCTGAGCTTGTCGATCGAGAGGTCAGCCGCTAAATGGTTCGAATCCCCAGTGCTGCGTAACGGGGTGAGCTCCCGTGACTTGTCCCAGCTTCTGACAACCTAGCAGTTCGAAAGCAGGTAAAAAATGCAAGTAGAAAAATAGGGACCCCCTTTGGTGGGAAGGGAACAGCGTTCTGTGCGCCTTTGGCGTTGAGTCATGCCGGCCTTCTTGGGATCATCGTCATCATGTAAGGACCCCAAAATCCCTTGCGGGATGGAGGTTGTGCAACTGAATGGAGCTGTCAGAGCATGTTTTTTTTTTTTTTACTGGCCGGATGCCTTTCTTGTTGCCAACGCGGAGTTTTGTTCAGCAGATTGTTCCCAGAGAGAGAAATATCTGCCTCTACCTAGGATCGAACTCACCGCCTCCTGATTGTGAGGCGAGAGCTCCAACCTCTAGGCCACCGCACCGCTCTGCTAGAAGGTCTTCTTGGGATGTTCTACCTAAAACCTTCCGAGTCCCATTTCTTTTCCTCCTTTCTGGGAAGAGAAGGGGAACACGGGAACTATGGATTCCGAAAAAAAAAGGTGTGACTATTGGAATTGGCCATCCCTGCAAGAGGGGGAAAAAAATGGGGAAGGCCCAGAACTCAGAGCTTTCCTGGAATCCTTTTGCCGTTAATGCTTGCGATATCGATCACATGCCAGGTAAAGCTTCGGTCTGCAGAGGTCACATCCTCCCTTTTAAAAGCCGACGATCTCGAGAGCGACGCCATATAAAAAGAGCATCTTGGAGATGTTGGAGTTTGGAGCTCCCAAGAAGTCTCCTTACCTGGGGAGTAAAGCAGGTGATGCGTAAGGTGGGAGACTTTACGCACAAGGGGGGGGGTCGATCTGAAAATGCCACCTGGGCTCCCGGACCCACCTGGGAAACCATCATGAGCCACAGCTCTAATACAGATCGTCCTGGACTTACGACAGTTTGTTTAGTGACTGTTGAAACGCAGTGGTGGGATTCAAAAAATTTTTTTATGACTGGTTCTGTGGGTGTGGCTTGGTGGGCGTGGCAGGGGAAGGATACTGCAAAATCTCCATTCCCACCCCACTCCCGGGGAAGGTTACTGTAAACTCTCCATTCCCTCCTGACTCCAGGGGAAGGTTACTGCAAAATCTCCATTCCCACCCCTGGGAAGGATACTGTAAAATCTCCATTCCCACCCCACTCCAGGAGAAGAATACTGTAAAATCTCCATTCCCTCCCGCCTCCAGGGGAAGGTTACTGCAAAATCTCCATTTCCACTCCAGAGGAAGGATACTCTAAAATCTCCATTCTTACCCCACTTCAGGAGAAGAATACTGTAAAATCTCCATTCCCTCCCGACTCCAGGGGAAGGTTACTGCAAAATCTCCATTCCCACCCCACTCCAGGGGAAGGTTACTGCAAAATCCCCATTTCCTCCAGATCAGCTGGGACTCGGGAGGCAGAGAATAGATGGGGGAAGGGCCAGTCACAGGTGGTATTTACCGGTTTTCCGAACTACTCAAAATTTCCGCTACCGGTTCTCCAAACTGGTCAGAACCTGCTGAATACCACCTCTGATTCAAAGTTACAACGGCCCCGAAAAAAAAGCGACATTCACAGTTACGACCTGTGCAGCATCCCTGTCATCACTTGATGATCCAAATTTCAGATGCTTGGCAACTGACTCGTATTTATGACGGTTGTAATGTCCCGGTGTGTGTGTGTCACGCAATTCCTCTTTGGCGAAGTTTCTGACAAGCCAAGTTAACTGGGTGACTAACTTAACAAGGGCAGAGGTTCGCTTAACAACGGTGGCGAGAAAAGTCGTGACATGGGGCAGAGCTCGCTGAACCAATGTGTTCAACATAAATCTGGGCTCAGTTGCGGCCGCAAGTCAAGGACTACCTGGGTTTAATTCTTCGCTCCACGAAGAAGCAGAGTAACGGAGTAACAGATTCTATCCTGGTACTGGTTTTCCCCGAAAATAAGACCCTGTCTTATATTATTTTGAACTCCGAAATAAGCACTTGGCCTTATTTTGGGGGAGGTCTTATTATTTTGGGGCGCTTGGAGCAAGCTGGGGCTCCTCTTGCCGTCTCACCTGATTTCCAGCTCTGTGTTTAAATATTTTTGGGGAGGGCTTATTTTTGGGGCGAGGCTTATTTTAGTGCATACGTTCAAAAGCCCAATTGGTCTTATTAACGGGGGATGTCTTATTTTCAGGGAAACAGGATAGTTAAAAAAAATAAAGGGTGAGCCTCTTAACTTATCAAAACTATATTTTCCCCCTTTAAAAGGAGGAAAATGGCTTGGGAGGCCACTGTGCTCTTGAACTCCATGGCCCATAATGCTGAGCCACACCCTGGACTTGTCCTTGGGAAGTACCACTTCTCCTGGGTGTAACTTCCTCTCAGGGCAGCCCTCCTGCCCTCTGTTGATCTTTTCAAGGTGAAACCCTCAAGGCCGTCCTCCTTCTTGAAATTCCAGTTTCTCGGAATCCTCCTTCGGCAGCAAGTGCCTAGGCTGGCGATTATGGGAATGTGAACTTCTGCTGACGCAGTCAAGAAATGGGGTTTGCCTTTTCTGCAGCTCCATCACACTCCTGGCTTCTTTTCCGGCTGTAATCACCCTCAGCATGCCTGTTGTGACCCCGGCCCCGGAGGCTGATTTATCTTCGCATGCTGATTCGGAGGATGATATGGAGGAGGAGGTAGCTGGCACGAGCTATGTGCCGGAGGGGCCGTCTTCACTGGTGAGTCAGCAAAAACTGACAGTTGCTGACGTGCCTATGGACCCCAGCCAAATTGAGGAGGAAACAGAGGCCGGTAACGACGAGGGGAGCCCCTATTGGATGCAAGAGAGAGACGTAGGAGACGTCGTAGAGAACAGCTATTGCCACGTCCTAAGGGGTGTGGTCAGGAGACGTAGGGCCACACCCTACAAAGTATAAAAGGGGTGTGACTGGGCTGGAAAGGCGTGGCGAATAATTTTTTGGCATTTTGGATGCAGTGGAGTTACAACTGTTAGTTAGTTAGTTTAGTTAGTACAAAAACTGTTAGTTTTTGACAAGAGTCTGCATTCCTGCATTAGCCTGCTGGCTGTCTGCCAAGACCTTTGGAACATTGCCCGGTAACTATTGGACTGATATACGCTTTGGAAGATAACTATTTATTAAAGGGCCAGCTTCAGTCTCTCTAGCCTGTGTTTGTTACTGCCGAGCTATTTGAGTCTCTGCAAGGCCACTCGTGGGAGGGGACAGAACAATGCCCAGATCTCTTGCACGGATCCTATGATCCTCTCTACCCCCCCACCTCAGGTCACTTTACTTTGGAGTTCAGGGAACTTTTGAATTTTGGCTTTTCCAACGCATTGGCCCAATTTAACAGAATAACAGAAGCAAATGAAACCCGCGAGTCTTGATTAATATTCAATGTTCTTCTTCCTCTTTGTAATTTCACATTTGAAAGACTTGGTACCCATGGAAAAAAAAAGCATCCTAAAATAAGCCCTAATTGAGTGGCAGAACGTTTCTGGAGAGTGGGGGGGGGGCTGATTCAGAATAACAGAGCCAAAAGGGACCTTGGAGGTCTTCTAGTCTAACCCTCTGCTCAAGCAGGAGTTCCCATATCATTCCAGACAAGTGGCCAGAGTGAGCAGAGGGGCAGAATCCCACCTCATTGAGCCACATCCAGGGAGGGGAGATCTAGTGCAGCCCCCACGACCTCCCAGCCCCCCCTCCTGGGTTTTCCCTGTCTCCCCCCCCAGGCGTGGGGATTGCATGGGTGCCCCCCTGCCCTCCGAGCTGGACCCTCTCCCACCCTCCTGCTCCCAGGCAGAAAAAGGGGCATCCAACAGTTGCAGCCACTGCCCGCTCCACAGCGCAATGCTGCCTGGGGTCTCCCTTCGGGGAGTGGGGTGGCCAAGGGCAGAATCCCTCCCCTTTGAGCCACATCCCTGCCCTGTCCAGGGAGACCTCCCAGGGACCCCCTCCTCCTGGGTTTCCCCCAAGGCGCAGGGACTGTGTGGGTGCCCCCCTGCCCTCTGAATCGGACCCCCGCCCACCCTCCTGCTCCCAGGCAGAAAAAGGGGCATCCAATCAAGTGGAGGAGCACACAGGCAGTTCATTGGGCACACCGTTGCTCCCCTTCCCTCTACAGGATAAGCAAGATCTGCTGAGGAGGCCCCTGAATTTTAAGCCCTCTCCATCTCCCAGGTAAGAGGCTGGACCGCCCAGCTCAGCAGGGCTGCTCCAATTGTCCGGGGAGGCAGGGGGAGGGGCAGGCAGGGTAGTGGTGGGCTTTTTTCATATATCTGTGGGAGGGTGACCTGAATTGAATGAGCCCGAGAGAAGGGAATGGCACCAGGCCTGTCCTGAAATAAAAATCCATCTCGTATTCAAAGGTCACTTGTCATCCAAGCCGGCAACTCATTAAAAAGTTTCCACTCCTGTTACTTGAGACACCCCTCGAGTACGGCTGGGCATGGCGAAAGAGGGGGGGGACTCGGCTGCCCCTTCCCTAAAATAACAGGCCTGCTCTTTCCCTGTCTCCTTTGCGACCACGACCTTCGCCGTCGGCTGAACTGCCTGCTTTGTTTCTCTCTCCCCCACCCCCCGCAAGCCTTTTCTGCTCAGGGGCTGCTCTTGAAACTGCGATGACAACCTGGGAATTGGGGGGCGTTGGGGTGGGACTGAGAAGGGGGCGCTAGGGCCTTCCTGAGATGTTTTTGGGACGAGCAGGAACAGCGGTCTTCTAAAGATCTAGAGCAGAATGGGACAATGCACCGCTGCCAACTCACCACGCCCGACTCGCCTGGGCCGACTCCGCTACGGGACAATCCAACGATTTAGGTTGAATGATTTAAAACAATCGTTAAAAGTATTTTAATTGGTGTCGTTCACCTTTTATTTTGACCCTCCTTTGGCATCGTTTCTTTAAGGAGTCTGTTCCACTATTTCTATTAGCGTAACTCTTGTCCTGTGGCAAGTTGGCTCATCGAGAGTTGGCTGCGGTGAGTTGGCCATGAAGAGGTGGCCGTGGGGAGTTGGCGGTGATTTGGCTGTGGAGAGTTGATTGTGGGGAATTGGCGGTGATTTGGCCATGGGGCATTAGCTGTAGGGAGTTGGCCATGGGGAGTTGGCCATGAAGAGTTGGCCATGGAGAGTTGGCTGTGGGGAGTTGGCCATGAAGAGGTGGCCATGGGGAGTTGGCGGTGATTTGGCTGTGGAGAGTTGATTGTGGGGAATTGGCGGTGATTTGGCCATGGGGCATTAGCTGTAGGGAGTTGGCCATGGGGAGTTGGCCATGAAGAGTTGGCCATGGAGAGTTGGCTGTGGGGAGTTGGTGGTGATTTGGCCATGAAGAGTTGGCCATGAAGAGTTGACTGTGGTGAGTTGGCCATGAAGAGTTGACCGTGGGGAGTTGGTGATGATTTGGCCGTGGGGAGTTGGTCATGAAGTTGGCCATGGAGAGTTGACTGTGGTGAGTTGGCTGTGGAGAGTTGGCCGTGGAGAGTTGGCGATGATTTGGACGTGGGGAGTTGGCCATAAAGAGTTGGCCATGAAGAGTCTGACTGTGGTGAGTTGGCCATGGAGAGTTGGCTGTGGGGAGTTGGCGATGATTTGGCCATGAAGAGTCTGACTGTGGTGAGTTGGCCATGGTGAGTTGGCCATGAAGAGTTGGCCATGGTGAGTTGGCCATTGGGAGATGGCCATGAAGAGTTGGCCATGGTGAGTTGGCCATGAAGAGTTGGCCATGGTGAGTTGGCCATGAAAAGTTGGCCATGGGGAGTTGGCCATGAAGAGTTGCCCGTGGTGAGTTGTTGTAGACCTGACCCAGACTATCAGGTTGGAGTGCCTGTGGCCTCTGCCTGGCTTGTTGGGGTGGGGGTAAGACCCGATTGGTGATGGTAGGGGTTTGGGAATAATTGTGGGTGGAATTGGCTATAATGCACGACGGCATTTGATGCCGCTGCTTGACATTCTGAAGTAGCCAACCCTGCTGCATTGGAGCAGCCCTGTTGTCTCGACAAGTTTTGTGCCCCTCCCCCCCGCCTGTGGGGGCGAGGAAAAACTTTGGTTTGAAAATAAAAATTGGGGGGGTGGACTCCACGTCCTCTGAATCCATTCTCTCGCCTGGAAAACCCTTTTGGCAGTCCGCAGGACCTCTGTGTCTGCTGATCTTTTGAAGTTCTCGGCAGGTTGTGCTTTCCCGTTGTGTGATTTCCTCACTCGTTTCCCCAAAGTAGCACACGGAAAGACACACACACATACATGTCACTGAAACACACGATAATCACTATTTTACTTTTTTATTTCAGCATTTGAAGGACACTTCGGAGAGGCCGCTCAAGCCCATCTTTCAAGAGGCACCTAAATTCTACACAGGCGGTTCTGCACACTGTTTGGTAAAAATGTGAGAACGTGTCTCAAACGCCGGACCAGAGTCAGAACTAAGTACACGATGGAGTAAAAATAAGGAAGTGGGGCGCTGATAGTCCCCGTTTCTATAGGGGGCAGAATGTGGACCGAACCTCCCGCCGTTGACGGAGCTCTGTTGGGCCCAAAGGAAACGAGATTGTGCAGAAAAAAAGGCTGGGAAATGGAACCGGTTGGGAACAAAAATGAGACGACCACACATGCTGTTTTTCAAAACCCAAGCAGCTCAATAAACTAAAAGCTATCGATCTGCACCGTTTGGGTTGCAAATTCCATATTATAACTGGTTTCTGCAGCGTGTAACTCCCTGGTCAAACAACAAGAGGTGGTATCTGCTCTCTAATTGTCTCTCCTCCTTCTAAACAGCCCCAAAAACAGCTGCAGTCTCGGGACGCTCCATGATGATCTGCTGTAAGACGGGAACAACAGGTTTTCTCGCCCTTCGACCGCGCGACCATATCCTGCCTTGAGTTTCTTCGCTCAGGAGAAGAGCCGTGGTGGTGCAGTGGTCAGAATGCAGCACTGCAGGTTTACTCTGCCGACTGCCGGCAGTTCGATCCTGACCGGCTCAAGGTTGACTCAGCCTTCCATCCTTCCGAGGTCCGTAAAATGAGGACCCAGATTGTTGGGGAAAATATGTTGACTCTGTAAACCGCTTAGAGAGGGATGTGACGCACTGTGAAGCGGTATATAAGTGCTATTGCTTGTGAAGGAAGGAAGGAAGCTATAGTGGTGGACTTGTTACATTGCAATGTTGCAGGCTATCTCTGCCGACTGCCAGCAGTTCGATCCTGACCAGCTCAGAGTTGACTCAGCCTTCCATCCTTCCGAGGTCTGTAAAATGAGGACCCAGATTGTTGGGGGCAACAGGCTGACTCTATAAACTGCTCAGAAAGGGCTGAAATGCCCTATGAAATGATATTGCCCTTCCTTCCTTCCTTCCTTCCTTCCTCCCTTCCTCCTCCTTCCCTCCCTCTCTCCCTGTGGCTAGAGTGCAGTATTACAGGCTAACTCTGCCCACCACCCGCAGTTCAATCCTGACCGGTTCAAGGTTGACTCAGCCTTCCGTCCTTTCCAGATCGGGAAAATGAGGACCCAGATTGTTGGGGGGCAAGAGGCTGACTCTGTAAACCGCTTAGAGAGGGCCAGTAAAGCACTATGAAGTGGTATATATAAAAGCACTATAAATGCTATTGCGATGTGACCAAAACCTCCATCTGATATCTTTAGGTGCATAGAAAAGAGGCGGAATTTGAGTGGCACCGTTATGCTCACTTGCTTGTACCTTGAAGTTCCCCCTAAATATGCAGGGCAGGGATGGCCACCTGCGAGAGGCCGAAAAGGCTACCCAGATGGATGGGACCAGGTGAGATGACATAATAGGGAAAAGAGCAGAAGGTGACTGATGGCAAGGGAGGAGGGGCAGGTCAATGGAAGACCCCCCCTGAGTGGCTTTCTGGGGATTTTCAACGACACCTCCCTGATACTACTGTGTTTCCCTGAAAATAATCCCGAAATAAGCACTTGGCCTTATTTTCGGGGAGGTATTACTTTGGGGCGCATGGAGCAAGGCGAGTTCCTCCTGCCGTTTTACCTGATTTCCCGCTCTGTCTCCCTAACCCTAACCAGAGGAAATGGCGGGGACCAGCTACGCATGAGGAGACCCTGGAGAGGAAGTCTTATTTTCAGGCGAGGTCTTATTTTCGGGGGAGGTCTTATTTTTGGGGGAGGTCTTATTTTCAGGGGAGGTCTTATTTTCAGCGGAGGTCTTCTTTTCAGGGGAGGTCTTCTTTTCGGGGGGGTCTTATTGTCAGGGCAGGTCTTATTTCTGGAGGCGGTCTTATTGTTGGAGGTGGCTTATTTTCATGGGAGGTCTTATTTTTCAGGGGAGGTCTTATTTTCAGGGGAGGTCTTATTTTTGGGGGAGGGCTTATTTTCAGGGGAGGGCTTATTTTCAGGGGAGATCTTATTTTCAGGGGAGGGCTTATTTTCAGAGCAGGTCTTATTTTCAGGGGAGATTTTATTTTCGGGGGAGGGCTTATTTTCAGGGGAGGGCTTATTTTCAGGGAAACACGGTAGCTGTGCTGGACATGCAGATCAATGCCCGTACCTATAAAATATTAATAATTGCAACCGTCATTATGGACACCGGGGAATCCTGGAAGGACAGCTACATACAGATAAATAATAAATAATAAAAATCAGTTGCTTTGGCTGGGGGTGCAAGCGGTAGTGGGAGTGGTCTCTTCCTGCACACTAGCAGCCTTTGATCCAAGCAAAAAAAGAGGAAAAAGTTCCCCCCACCTTCCTGATCTGCGTGGGAGATGCATTTCCCGGGAATGCAGAATCCACCAAAGCCATCCGCTTCCCAAAAGTTTTCTGGAAACACCAGTTACTCTACAACAGGGGTCCCCAAACGTGGCCATTTTAAGACTCGTGGGACTTCGACTCCCAGAATTCCTCAGCCAGCATGGAGCGGAAGTTCACAGGTCTTAAAAGTTACCAAGTTTGGAGACCCCTGCTTTCTACAAAGAGGAAGGACACACCCGCATCCCAGCCAGAAGCGCCCAGTAACAACAAGAAGGCAAAATTAAAAGTCGGTTTTGTTTCATGCTGCTCGCTCCTCGTCCCAATCCTAATCACGTAGACGTGTCCTTCTGCTTTTTGAAAAAAAATAATAATAATAACAATAACAACAACAAACCAAAGCCATTTCGGCTCTTAACAAAAGCAATCGGATCAATGCGTACACTGTACAGAGTTGCGTTTCTTGCATATTTCGTTCTAGTTACCTTTCTCGGACTTGAAATGCCTCGATTTCACCGTTTTTGGTATGTAATGCCTCGTGTGCCAAGATCCACATTTTTTTTTTTCAACAGAGAGGACTGCTGGTTTGGAAGAGAGGGTCAAAGAGGCCACCTGTATCAAAACCGAACAGCCCTCCCTTATCAGAGGGGGAGGGTTACGACATTATCTATCTCTCAGTCTACGACATGGTCCTTTCAGCAGTTCCAAGAAGGCTCCACACCAATGGTGAAATCCGAATTTTTTTTACTACCGGTTCTGTGGGCGGGGCTTGTTGGGCGTGGTGTGGCTTGGTGGGTGTGGTGTGGTGGGCGTGGCAGGAGAAGAAGGATACTGCAAAATCTCCATTCCCATCCTACTCTGGGAGCAGCCAGAGGTGGCATTTGCCGGTTCTCCGAACTGCTCAAAATTTCCGCTACCAGTTCTCCAGAACCTGCTGAATTTCACCCCTGTCTTCACACCCATTTTAACTATTCAGATGATGCTTTGGACACAGATAAACAAAACTCCAAGTGGCCTCAACAGCTCTCTAAAAGGATGCAAATAACCAGCTCTCTGCAAGGAGTATAAATCCTTCCGGTTCCCCGCCTTCCAATCGGAGCTGAAGAAGCTTCAGGGATGAGAAGCGAAACGTCTTCCGAGAAAAATCAGAAAGTCCAACTGCCTCTTGAAAAAGGACCCCGAGGACACAGACAAAGCTCCAAGTGGCCTCAACGGCCCTCTAAAAAAGGGATGCAAATGACCAACTAGTCTGCAAGGAGTATCCACCATTCCCCGCCATCCAGTCGGAGCTGAAGAAGTTTCTTGGATGAGAAGCGAAACGTCTTCAAAGAAAGTCCAGTTGCCTCTTGGGGAAAAAAAAAACCGCTTTGGGACAAACCACGAGGCGGATGACGGAGAATCTGCGCACACGGTTGCGACGAGTGGCTTTGGCGCACCCGTCAGCCGTGCTGCCGGTTTTCCTGCTGGAAATTGAGTCCATTGGAATGAATCTGGTCCAGACCGGAGCGCAGGGATGGCGTTTAGGAGGGCGAGCGCAGGTGGGCAGGTGGCGAATTTCTGCCCCCTTAGGAAGAACCGGGAGGGCCGCCGTCTTTTTTCTGCTGCTGCTGCTCCAGTTCCTGCAGACGCTCTTCTCGAAAGTGGGCGTGCTGGGTACCCACTTTATGGGCCGTTTCCGTGGCGGTGATGTCAATCTGGGCGTATTTTGTGGTGTCGCCGCCTGGGTGTGAAAGCATTGTGTTGGCCACGCAGCGTATCCCACAAACGCAGAGTGGGAATCTCAATTTTACACAAGGACCGATAAGCCACCCCTTCCTCCCCCCACCCCCCACTCTGGATCTCTGGAAGCTTAGGAGAGCGAACCCAGGCAGTCCTCGACTTACGATGTTTCATTTAGTGACCATTCAAAGTTACAACGGCACTGAAACCAGTGACTGACGACTGTTTTTCACCCTTAAGGACCATTGCAGCATCCCCGTGGCCACGCGATCACAATTCGGTCGCTTGGCAATGGACTCATACTTATGACGGTTACAGCGATCACTCTTTGCGACCTTCTGGTAAGCAAAGTCAGTGGCGAAGCCGAATTCACTTAACAAGCAAATTACTAAAATATCAACTGAAGTGATTCACGGAAAAAACAGTGGCAAGACAGGTGGTGAAATGGGGCAAAAACTCACTTAACGAATGTCTCACTTAGCGACAGAAATTTTGGGCTCAATTGCGGTCATAAGTTGAGGACTACCTGAGCTTGGCTCTTCTGGGAAGCCTATCTCCTTTCCTGCCCCCGCAGGAAGACTCCTCTAAGATTGCCTGGATGCCTCCCTTCAGGTTATACAGGTAGTCCTCGATTTACGACCAGAATTGAGCCCCAAATTTCCATTGCTAAGTGAGACAGTTGTTAGGTGAATTTTGCGACGACACTGCAAAAGTGACTGATGACCATTTGTCATACTGATGACCGTTGCAGCATCCCCAGAGTCACATGATCAAAATTCAGGCGCTTGCCGACTGACTCACATTTATGACGGATGCAATGTCTCAGGGCCGTATCATTCCCTTTTGCGACCATCCTCAACGGGGGGAGCCAGCTTCACCTAACAACCGTGTGGCATTAATTTAACAACTGCAGGTATTCCCTGAATAAATGTGGCAAGAAAAGTCATAAAAAACCCCCACGCTTAACAAATGTCTCACTTAGCGACGTAAATTGTGGGGACTCATTCTGGTCGTAAGTCGAGGACTGCCTGCAACGGTGGTTATTCAGCCAAATTCGGGAGGGAGGGACGAGGAGAGAAGCTTTTATATTCCAAAGGCTTATTGTGATTCTTAGCGTAGCTCAGAACGCCGCGAAAAACACATACTCTTGCCTGCTTGGCCATTTTTGGAGATTCTTACCTCGAACGCTCCCGCTGGCTTCCTGAAGCTCCACCTCCATGTAATGGAGTTGCTTCTTTGCTGTGGGGCTCGTGGGGATATTCACGTAAGTTGCCATTTCGCCGTGCAATTGCTCCGAAAGGGACGGTTCTGCAGAAACAAAACAGAATGCGAAGTCTGTGGGGATGACCTTGGAAGCGGGAGGAAGCCGAGCCTGCAGAAGGAATGCGGGCATGGCTTATGTCTCACATGGGACCCTCCCTAGGGTTTAGCTCTGTAAAGGTGGGAGTGGGAAGAGATGTATTCTCAGACTAGCCAAATTTCCTTTGTGTGTGTGTTTTTTTTACAGCCCTGTAGTCCCTTAAATCAGTGTGACTGACTGGAGCTGAGCATTTACTGGCCAGGTGCCCTTCCTGACACCCTACGTGGAGTTCACAGTAGATATTTTTTCTTTGTGACCTGAGAGAGAAACTATGAAATTTCCAGGTTTTTTCTTTTTATGCCCCTGTAGTCCCTTAATTCGGGGTGGGGTCAGGGCGATTGACTGGAGCTGAGTATTTACTGGCTGGATGCCCTTCCTGACGCCTACATGGAGTTCACAGTAGGTATGTTCTCTTTCCACCTTGAGAAAGTACGAAATTTCCTTTGTGTGTGTGTGTTTTTTTTCCTTTTTACGACCCTGTAGACTCGTAATTCAGAACGGGGTCAGGGCCATTGGGTGGAGTGAGCATTTACTGGCCGGATGCCCTTCCTGACTCCTACATGGAGTTCACAGTAAATATTTTCTCTTTGTGCCCTGAGAGAGAAACTATGAAATTTCCTTTTTTTTTCTTTTTATACCCCTGTCATCCCTTAATTCGGGGTGGGGTCAGAGCGACTGAGCATTTACTGGCTGGATGCCCTTCCTAACACCTACATGGAGTTTGCAATAGGTATTTTTCCTTTCCGCCTTGAGAGAGTGAAACTACAAAATTTCCTTTGTGTGTGTTTTTTTTCTTTTTACGACCCTGTAGTCTCGTAATTCAGAGTGGGGTCAGGGCCACTGGATGGAGTGAGCATTTACTGGCCGGATGCCCTTCCTGATGCCTACGCAAAGTTCACAATAGGTATTTTCTCTTTGCGTCTTGCTTGAGAAACTACGAAATGTCCTTTGTGTAACTTCGCAATCAAGATAAGGATGGCACTCCTGACTAGGCAACCTTACAAGGGCGACAACAAACTTTTAAACGACAATCACTTAACTGGATACGTCTGGAGGAGTGAACAACCAAAACTAGAATGGGAAACTTTTATCTTCGGACATGAGTGGCGTGGGAAATTCAAATCCATCCGTGGCTCTTACCTAGATTGGGTGCGAACATTTGAGATGATAAAATTGAAGTCTCCTTTAAAAACACACAAACACACACGTAGAGAGAATAGGTTGTATTAAAATACGCTTCTTTCAAAACTACCGTGTTTCCCCGAAAATAAGCCATACCCCAATAGTAAGCCCTCCCACTAAAATAAACCCTCCTCCGAAAATAAGCCCTCCCCGAAAATAAGCCCTCCCTGAAAATATTTAAACACATTTCCTCTGCCATTTCCTCTCATTAGGGTTAGGGAGACAGAGCTGGAAATCAGGTAAGACAGCAAGAGGAGCCCATGTCTTGCTCCACGTACCCCAAAATTTTTTATTTTTTATTATTTTATTTTTTATTATTCATATTTCTATGCCGCCAACTCTCCGAGGACTCTGGGCAGCTTACACCAAAGACAGTATACTAAATAGCATATTGCCCCCAACAATCTGGGTCCTCATTTTACCCACCTCGGAAGAGTGGAAGGCTGAGTCAACCTTGAGCCGGTGAGATTTGATCCGCTCATCTGCTGAACTAGCAGTCAGTTGAAGTAGCTGCAGTACTGCACTCTAACCACTGCGCCACCTCGGCTCAATAATAAGCCCTCCCCAAAAATATTTAAACACAGAGCTGGAAATCAGGTAAGACGGCAAGAGGAGCCCCATCTTACTCAATGTACCCCAAAATAATAAGACCTCCCCGAAAATAAGGCCGAGCGCTTATTTCGGGGTTCAAAAAAATATAAGACAGGGTCTTATTTTCGGGGAAACACAATAGGAGCACTAAAACGAACTGCTTTATCTTGATCTCTTAAAATACAGGAAGTCCTCGATTTATAAGTTCACTCAGTGACTGTTCAAAGTTACAATGGCATTGAGAAAATGGACTCATGACCATTTTTCACACTTACGACCGCTGCAGCAAGCCCCAGGTTCTGACATTTAATTTAATTTAATTTAATTTAATTTAATTTAATTTAATTTAATTTAATTATTTAATTTAATTTAATTTAATTTAATTTAATTTAATTTAATTTAATTTAATTTAATTTAATTTAATTTAATTTAATTTAATTTAATTTAATTTAATTTAATTTAATTTAATTTATTAAATTTATATGCCGCCCCTCTCCGAAGACTCAGGGCGGCTCAGGGTGACATGATTGACATTCAGATACTGGACAGCTGACTCACACTTATTATGGCTTGCGGTGTCCCCGGTGGGGAGGGAAGGGGGGTCACGCGATCCCCCTTTTGTGACTTTCTAAGAAGAAAAGTCCACGGGGAAGCCAGATTCGCCGAACCACCGTGTGACTCGTTTAACAACGTCGGGGGATTCGCTTAACAAATGTGGCGAGAAAAGTCGTACAATGGGGGCAAGGCTCGCTTAACAAAATCCCTCACTTAGCGACCCAATGTTGCGGCTCAATTGTGGCCGTAAGTCGAGAACTATCTGTTATCTCTATAGAAACACATTAAAAAGGTAAAAAAAGGTAAAAAAAAAAAAAAACCCTGCCAGGAAAGCTTTAAAGGTGGTAAGCAGCACCCACAAATGCAGCTCCGTGGTGTTACACGGACCCAGTATCTGACATTCTTTACCACTCGTGCAGCCTCGTTCTGCACCAGTTGAAGCTTTCAAATGTTCTTCAAGGGCAGCTCCCTGTAGAGACTTCTGCAGTAGTCCAGACGAGAGGGCATGAGGGCGCGAGGGACTTTGAGCAACGATACTGCCAATTTCCTTTTCCGGTAAACCACAACTTAATCAAGGAACCAACCTAAAACACTGCCACCAACACTGATGGAGCGAGCCACTTGCATATAAACTCTTGTCCCTTCTAGCATTGATGACGTTACCTAGTTGGGTCATAAAACGTCTTGCAAGGAAGCAACCCAGCTCAGAGAGCATCCAGGAGCCCACAGTTTAACCCTGAGCTACAAATATTCCCCTTCTGTCTATTTACTCCGTTATAATCTTAAAAAGAATTTTTATAAAATGATGCACACTTGGCGTACGACACCAGAAAAACTGTCTAGAGCGGGATGACAAACTCAAGGCCCAGGGGAGCGGATCTGGGCCGTGGGGGCCCCCCCCCCTGGAAACAGCAAAGGACCAGCCCGCAGTACCTCTGCCAGCTAAAACAGAACTGGGAGGGGGGCACGTGCAAGCTCCATTTTCACCGGCAGAGGGCTGCAGGTCATCGCGGCCGAAAATGGGGCCGGGAGGGGCCCCGCACAGCCCTCCCGGATTCTGTTTTTGCCGGCAGAGGGCTAGCAAAACAAACTAAAAACGAAACAAAAGGAGAAATGTTTCCACTTTTGCATTTGAGCATGGTAGGAAGGAAAAGGAAAGGAGAAAGGGAAAGAGGAAAGACAACGAAAAAGAAGGGAAGATGGGAAGAGAGCAAGGAAGGAAAAAAATAAGGAAAGAGGAGAAGGAAGAAGAAAGGAGAAGGAAGAGGGAAGGAAAAGGAAGAAAAGGAAGGAAGGAAAAATAAGGAAAGAGGAGAAGGAAGAAGAAAGGAGAATGAAGAGGGAAGGAAAAAGAAGAAAAGGAAGGAAGGAAGGAAGGAAGGAAAAAATAAGGAAAGAGGAGAAGGAAGAAGAAAGAAGAATGAAGAGGGATGGAAAAAGAAGAAAAGGAAGGAAGGAAGGAAGGAAGGAAAAAATAAGGAAAGAGGAGAAGGAAGAAGAAAGGAGAATGAAGAGGGAAGGAAAAAGAAGAAAAGGAAGGAAGGAAGGAAAAAATAAGGAAAGAGGAGAAGGAAGAAGGAAGGAGAATGAAGAGGGAAGGAAAAGGAAGGAAGGAAGGAAGGACAGAAGGAAGGGAAAGGATGGAAAGAGGGAGGGAGGGAAGGAAGGAAGGAAATATAATGAAAGAGGAGAATGAAGAGGGAAGGAAAAAGAAGGAAGGAAGGAAGGAAGGAAGGAAGGAAGGAAGGAAGGAAGGAAGGAAGGAAGGAAGGAAGGAAGGAAGGAAGGAAGGAAGGAAGGAACCCTTATGCTGCCCTCAATGAAATTGAGTTTGACACCTCTGGTCTAGAGGGTACAAAGGTATTTTAAAACAGCAGCCCCCAATGTTTTGGGCAACAGGGACCGGTTCCGTGGAGAGATTCAAAGCAAAATAAGGATGAGCTGCCAGTTACGGTTTACCTGTATCCCACCACAGACTGGGCAAGATGGGAAGAGAGCCGGCTTCGCCTCGGAAGGGGAGCTGCACAGTTCACACGAACTGCTGGAGACGCACGGAGCAACCTCGGGCCCTCTCCAATCCTGGCCCTGAACCGGCTGCCTGAGCTGTGTCTCCGGGAAGGAGCCTTTGGTGCTACCCGGCGGGAAGGCGACTTGCGAGTCCTTTTCCAGGCTTGGCCTGGAAGTGGCATCTCTCTCCAGATGTGGGGCCGGCCGTTTCACATCCCCTTTGGAGCTCTGGGTCTTGGACAGGCCGGCGTCTGGACCAGAGGGGAGGATGCCTGTCGTAGATGCCGCAAACAAACTTCGGGGCGTATCGTAGGTGTGCCGGAGCCAGCTGGGGGCCTGGTACTCCGACCCGGGACTTCTCCCTGGCTCCCCCGACAGGCAACTGCAAACATTCCGGTCGGAAGGGAAGCTGAGCGAGAGGCTCAGCAGGGACCCAAACTCATCCCCGTGGCAAATGTCCAGGCTCCCCGCGTAGGAAGAGAAGCTTCCCGAATAAGAAGAGTGGCTTCCGGTCGCTATCCCGCTGTCGGAGGAACTCTGGCGGCCAATTTCTTGGAGCTGCCTGGAGCGCAGGAGGCCGGGGGGAAGCTTGCTGGCCCCGTGGGCTCCGTCTGACTGCAGCTTCTCTGCTGCTGTTGCCGCCGCCGCCGCCGCCACCGGTCCACGAGACTCCTGGGAAGTGCCGGCGGATGACTGCTCGGGCCAGAGAGTCAGTCTGCTCCCAATGCTGGCATCGGAGTGGCTGGTGTCCGAGGATGCACTGGACAAGCTGCGGTCATCTCCTAGTTGAAGGAAGAAGAGACACAGGATTAAACAGTGGAAGCTGTGTGGGAGCAGAGAGCGATGCCACTAATCCTAGCCAGGCAGGACAGTATCCATTATCACCCAGGTAGCCTAGATAGAGGCTCTCTTTTTTTTTTGCGCCGTTCAATTCCACAACAAACAGCCTTCCAACGGCCGTGAAGGCTCTACCCCAAACTTCCCTGAAGGCAGCCACCCACAAACAAAACCCAGGAAGCAACGAAACCAATTCACAAAGACAGAGAGGAAGTCCAAAGGCAAGATGCAAGATCGAGGGAGGGAAAGATCCGAGAGTCAAGGTCCCCACACCAAACATGATCCAAAGCAGGTTTTTTTTCTAAGGTCGGGTGGGGTGGGGGGGAGTGCATGCCAAAAACATACAATTACTTCTGACAAAAATAAGCACCTCTACCCCCACACCGGGCCTCTGTTTAAGTCAACCCCAGCCTTTGTGAGGAGGAACGGGGCGGCCTCCTCACCGGCAGCCTCCGCAGACCTCCTCTGAGCTTGCCTCCGCTCTACCCTCTGTGCCCTCGGATCAAGTGGAGGAGGCAGCTGTCCTTCATCCCCACCCACTCTCTGCAGTCCATCCTCCCCCCCCACGCCCCTCACCCCGTGTCTGTGTGGGCAGGCACCTCCCTGTCTGGTCGACCACTTCCCCCAATGCCTGAGAGGCCTGGGACAACAGCGTTCTCAGCCCCAAACATTCCAGGGAAAATGTGCCATCCCTGACAGACAGTCCCAGGGTTTCAATTCCTCCTTCTCCTCCTCCTACGAACTAGAATCCGATGGGGTTGCGCCAGCATCTGGCAACACCTGGGACAGGCCGATTAAGTCACCTGCAATGCAAATCTGTCCCAGAAGAAAAATATGACAGGAAGACCCATGACACTCTACTTATATTTTGGAACCTGGCTCCTTCCCGCTTCTACTCGGTGGCGCAGCCCAAACTCCGTCCCATCCTTGCAGAGAACAAGAAGAACTTAAATCCGGTGGCGCTTTAAAGATTAGCTGGGCATGGATGGAGTGACCGGACTCTGTTATCTCTCTGTTGTTTCTATGGCTACTCTTGCAGAAAGCCTTGTCCCATTCACTTCTGTCCATTCTCCTCTCCCCGGGCTTAGCAGCTACCCTTTATTAAATTGGGCAAAGAATATTTTTTTTCAGACCCGGAATTTGGCACCGACTGTGCAGAAACCAGCAGACAAGGGAGCTTGTCCAGGGGTGGTTTCACTTACCTTTACCACTGATTCACCACGTGCGCTGTCCGCGAATGCACCCAGCCTTCCGTGCATGTGCCCGGTTTCGAAAATGTGCCTAAATAGCACCACCTGTGATCACTGCAATCGGTTCACCCGAACCGGTGCGAACCGGCTGAATACCACCTCTAGGGCCCACCCTCACATCTAAAGCCCAGCTTCCTTCTCCTCGCCCCCTCCCACGGGCCCTGAAAGGAACCAAAGTGGCGAAGCGGTTCGGTTCTCCGGCTCCGCTGTGGAGCAAATTCCTGGGACGGAGAAGGAAGGAAGGGCTGGGCGAGAGACGTTACCTCCGCTGCCGTGGCAGCCGCTGTGGGACAGCAGGCTGAGGCGCTTCTCCAGCTTCGAAGCCTCGTAGGCCACCCTTTCTTCCGTGCAGGCGGGACTCGCACTGGGGTCTTCGAGAAAGGGAGGGGTAGAGATAGAGAGGTCAATGAGACAGGCTGAGATTAATTCTAATTCTAATTCTTGTCCTGCTCTCAGGTGCTTTGGAGAATAGCTTGACTCCCCCTTCTTTGGGGCAACCCTTGAGATATTGGAACACTGCTATCATGTCTCCCCTAGTCCTTCTCTTCATCAAACTAGACCTTAGAAGCAAAGATGAAATCCAATTTTTTTTACTACCAGTTCTGTAGGCATGGCTTGGGAGGCGTGTTGTGGCTTGGGGGGTGTGGCAGGGGAAGGATACTGCAAAATCTCCATTCCCTCCCCACTTTGGGGCCAGCCAGAGGTGGTATTTGCTGGTTCTCCGAACTACTCAAAATTTCCGCTACCGGTTCTCTGAACTACTCAAAATTTCCACTACCGGTTCTCCGAACTGCTCAAAATTTCCGCTACCGGTTCTCCGAACTACTCAAAATTTCCGCTACCGGTTCTCCGAACTACTCAAAATTTCCGCTACCGGTTCTCCGAACTACTCAAAATTTCCGCTACCGGTTCTCCGAACTGCTTAAAATTTCCGCTACCGGTTCTCCGAACTGCTCAAAATTTCCGCTACTGGTTCTCCAGAACCTGTCAGAACCTGCTGGTTTTCCCCCCTGCTTAGAAGTCTTCCAGTCTTAACTCCTGCTCAAGCAGGAAATCTTCTTTTCATTAAACTACTAGCCATACCCAGTTCCAGCAACCGTTCTTTATACGTTTTAGCCTCAAGTCCCCTAATCATCTTTGTTGCTCTTCTCTGCACTCTTTCCGGAGTCTCCATATCTTTTTTACATCGTGACGACCAAAACTGGATGCAGGATTCCAGGTGTGGCCTTACCAAAGCTTACTTTTAATCCAATGGGGTTCTGTTTTTCTTTTTCTAAATACCTAAATTATCAGGTATATTATTTAGGTGAAAATTATCAGTAAATTATCAGTATATTATTTAGTTTATTTAGAGTGGACGAGGGTCAGACGAGGGATCAGCTTTGCTTATCACCCCATGCAGGGGTGGGCTTCAAAAATTCTAGCAAGGGGTTCCCTGCCCGGTTGCTGGGTGGGCGTGGCCATGGTGGGCGTGGCCTAGTCAGTCTCCTGCACCACGGCGGGAGGGAGTATTTTTGCCCTCCCCAGGCTCCTGAGGCTTTTCTCGAGCCTCCGGGAGAGCGAAAACAGCCTCTCCAGGCTCCGGAGGCCCTCTGGAGGCTGGAAACGAACTTCCGGTAGGCCCGTTTTTTGCCCTCCCCGACCCTCCGCGCACGCCCGCACTTACCTGCATCCAAAATGGGCCGTGTGGGGACTCCTGGGAGGGGCAGGGTGGTGTGGGCAGGGCCAGCCAAGAGTGGGATTTGGGGGTTGTCCGAACTGCACAGAATCGTACCTAGAGGTTCTCCCTGCGAACCCCCAGCAGCCCACCCCTGACCCCATCCCTGTGAGGGGGGGTGTTTTCCCGTCTTAACCTGCTAGCGCCCTCCGAAAGCCTCTGGTTGGAGAGATGCCGTGTACGATACAGTCGAAGAGAAAGCTGATTTTTTCCCCTTCCGTGCAAGAGAGGAAAAAAACTCCGGCCCCTGAAAAAAGAGCGAAACGTTAACATTTGCTATCCATTCAGTGTTTTCTTGTCGAAAAGAATTGTTGAAAAGAGAGGTAGACTGCTTCGGGAGCTGGAGGATTCTCCATCACAATTACAGGGAGACCTTGACAGTTCGTTTAGCGACCATTCAAAGTCACCCCAGCGCTGAAAAAAAGTGACTTATGACGGCTTTCCGTGGTAACAACGTTTGCAGCATCTCCATAGACACCTGATCAAAAATCAGATGCTTGGCCACTGACTCGTATTTACGACGGTTGCTGCATCTTGGGGGGGGGATGTCACGTGATTCCCCCCCTTTTTCGACCATCTGACCAGCCATGTCAAAGGGGAAGCCGGATTCGCTTAACAACCGTGCTACTCACTTAACAACTGCAGTGATTCACTTAACAACCGGGGCAAGAAAGGTCGCAAAACAGGGCAAAACTCACTTAATAAATGTCTCAGTGAACAGCAGAAACTTGGGGCTCCATTAGGGCCTTAAGTCGAGGACTAGCTGTAGTTTCCCACAAGTTCTAAATGAAAACATCGTTGGTGCTCAAAAACATAACTTGTTTTAACCATAAAATCGAAATGCTTTTAAAAAAATGTTTTTTAAAAAAAGCTTTACTTCTCTCTAACCTCTTTGATTCACTGTTGTTGTTTTTTTAAATCTTTTTCTAAAACTTCTAAACCATGTTACTTTTACAGTAGTGGCCAAAATTGTGGAAACCTTTTGGGAAAAGTGTATTTTTGAGGTTTGATGGCTAATAACACCCCTTTTTTTTGGAGTTTCAAAATAATCCTACTCCACTGCTGGAATGGACTGGGAATAGCCCAGATCTTCTTAACCCAATGGAAAATCTATGGAGCAGCCGACTAAAGAAACTTGTTAGTCAGAACTTGCGATAAAACCCAGTTAATAGAAGCCATCATTCAATCTTGGTTTCACATTATCACAGCTGCAGAACTCAAAGACTTGGTTCCCTCCATGGGAAGACGTCATAAGTACATCATTCATGCTAAAAGTTACCCAACGAAGTATTCACTGACAGGATGATCATTTTTGTATATCTCGTTTTTTTCTATGGTGATCATTTTTGTATATCTCGTTTTTTCTACGTGTTTCACTTTTTTTCTTTATCCTGTCACTGCTATTCTAACAGCAAATCCTTCCTAAAAGTTATTGCATGACGTTCTTGATTAAATTATCTTTCCATTGATATATAATTTCATGGCACTACTCCAGAAAAAAAAGAAAAGTGGAATTTTATTAGCTAGTTTTAGAAAATACACTTTCCCCAAAAGGTTTCCACATTTTTTTTTTCTTTCTTTATTTTTCTTGACTGTACACCGCCTTGAGTCCTACGGGAGAAAGGCGGTATAGAAATATAATAAATAAATAAATAAATAAAATAAATAAATTTTGGCCACTACTGTATATACTTATATACTGTTACATTCTAGAATTAGGACAGTTGGAAGAATGAACCCCCAATTATTTTCTTTGCTGCATTTCTTGCAAGTTGTTCTCAGCAGTCCAGAAAAACTTTTGTGGCCTGCTTCTCTAACTTGTTGGATTCACTGGGTTTTTTTTCCCCTAGACTCAAGAGTAAAAACGGGGAATTACTCACAGAAGCCGCATCGTGTCCCGCCTTCATAAACAAATCCGTTAGGAACGGCCCCATAGCGTCGGAGGTCCGAGAGCTTCCACTGTCCCATGATGACCGGCGGGACATCCTTCACCAATACCAGTATGTCGTTGCAGAAGTGAAGAGTCGCTGGGCCACTTTCCAGCTTGGTCCCAGGCGCTACCACGACGTGAAACCGGTGAACTGGTGGGAGGAACAAAGCCAAGGAATTCAGCTTCTCATTGAAATGCCTTTTATTTATTTCTTCTTATTTATTTATTAATTTTATTTCTATACCGCCCTTCTCCCGAAGGACTCAGGGCGGTGTACAGCCTAATTAAAAACACAAAGACAGACAAAATTTAAAAATAATTAAAATTATTAAATAATAGGCCTCATTTATAAAACCCCGAATTTAAAAACCCAATTTAAAACCAATTAAAATCATTATATTGATAGCCCAGCCTGGCGGAACAACATGGTTTTGAGGGCACAGCGAAATACACGGAGATCAGAGATTTTGCAAATTTCTGGGGGGAGTTCATTCCAAAGGGCAGGGGCTCCCACAGAGAAGGCCCTCCCCCTGGGTGTCGCCAGCCGACATAGTTTGGCCGATGGCACCCTGAGGAGACCCTCTCTGTGGGAGCGGACTGGCCGGTGGGAGGCTACTGGTGGCAGAAGACGGTCTCGAAGGTACCCGGGTCCAATGCCATGGAGCGCTTTAAAGGTTTTAGTCTGCCCACTTTCCTTTGGGGCAGCTGGCATCTTTGCATCCAACAGCATCGTTCTAATCTGGAGGGAATTGTGGTGGCGCAGTGGTCAGAAGGCGGTATCGCAGCCTAACTCTGCCCATTGCCAGGAGTTCGATCCTGACTGGCTCAAGGTTGACTCAGCCTTCCGTCCTTCCGAGGTGGGTGAAATGAGGACCCAGATTGTTGGGGGCAAGAGGCTGATTCTGTTAACCGCTTAGAGAGGGTGGTAAAGCACTATGAAGCGGTATATAAGTCTAAGTGCCATTGCTATTGCCCGCCTTCCTTCCTTCCTTCCTTCCTTCCTTCCTTCCTTCTTTCCTTCCTTCCTTTCCTTCTTTCCTTCCTTTTCTTCCTTCCTTCCTTTCCTTCTTTCCTTCCTTCCTTCCATCCTTCCTTCTTTTCTTCCTTCCTTCCTTTCCTTCTTTCCTTCCTTCCTTCCCTCCTTCTTTCCTTCCTTCCATCCTTCCTTCCTTCTTTCTTTCCTTCCTTCCATCCTTCCTTCCTTCCATCCTTCCTTCCTTCCTTCCTTCCTTCCTTCCTTCCATCCATCCTTCCTTCCTTCCTTCCTTCCTTCCTTTCCTTCCTTCCTTCCATCCTTCCTTCCATCCTTCCTTCCTTCCTTCCTTCCTTCCTTCCATCCTTCCTTCCATCCTTCCTTCCTTCCTTCCTTCCTTCCTTCCTTCTTTCCTTCCTTCCATCCTTCCTTCCTTCCTTCCATCCTTACCTTCCCCTAAACTGTAGCGGATGTGTGCATCCCAGACGTGCATGGTTTCCTTGCTCTCAAAGCCCAGCATCACCACCTGGGTGAGGCAGATGATGGCCAGGGTGTTGGTCAGCCCCTCGTAGCAGAGCCCGGGGTCCAAGCCGCAGATGTCCTCCAAGGTCACGCTGCTCCTCTCCTTCAGCCCTCGCAGTCGTTCGGACCTTTCCTTGTACACCAGGAGGAGCAAACAGTCTGGCACAGAGAGAGAAAAAGAGAGAGAGAGAGAGAGAACGGCCCTCAAACCCAATTCTGGACCTTCCAGGACAGGGGTCTCCAACCTTGGCAACTTTAAGACTTGTGGACTTCAACTCCCAGAATTCCTCAGTCAGCCTTTGCTGGCTGAGGAATTCTGGGAGTTGAAGTCCACAAGTCTTAAAGCTTTGCTGGCTGAGGAATTCTGGGAGTTGAAGTCCACAAGTCTTAAAGCTTTGCTGGCTGAGGAATTCTGGGAGTTGAAGTCCACAAGTCTTAAGGCAAAGCTGGCTGAGGAATTCTGGGAGTTGAAGTCCACAAGTCTTAAAGCTTTGCTGGCTGAGGGATTCTGGGAGTTGAAGTCCACAAGTCTTAAAGCTTTGCTGGCTGAGGGATTCTGGGAGTTGAAGTCCACAAGTCTTAAAGCAAAGCTGGCTGAGGAATTCTGGGAGTTGAAGTCCACAAGTCTTAAAGCTTTGCTGGCTGAGGAATTCTGGGAGTTGAAGTCCACAAGTCTTAAAGCTTTGCTGGCTGAGGGATTCTGGGGGTTGAAGTCCACAAGTCTTAAAGCTTTGCTGGCTGAGGAATTCTGGGAGTTGAAGTCCACAAGTCTTAAAAGCTTTGCTGGCTGAGGGATTCTGGGAGTTGAAGTCCACAAGTCTTAAAGCTTTGCTGGCTGAGGAATTCTGGGGGTCGAAGTCCACAAGTCTTAAAGCTTTGCTGGCTGAGGGATTCTGGGAGTTGAAGTCCACAAGTTTTAAAGTTGCCAAGGTTGGAGACCCCTGCTCTGGAAGGAGACCTAGAGCCTGACCTCTGCCCCACAGCCATTCAGATCATCTAGGGACCCCAATGCTGCCCTCCTGCGGAATTCCTGCCTGCCCTGCCACCTCTCTTGCTTCTCTCCCCCCCCAAAGTTATCCACACTTCTGCATTACACGTAGACAAAAGGTATGTTAGGATATGCATTAAAACACGCAGCCTCGTTCGTGTTCTCTACACTTAACAGAATAACTGAGCTTCTTAGAAGCAAACGAAACCCGCGAGTCTTGATTAATATTCAATGTTCTTCTTCCTCTTTGCAATTTCACATTTGAAAGACTTGGTATCCATGAAAAAACGCATCCTAAAATAAGCCCTAATTGAGTGGCAGAACGTTTCTGGAGAGTGGGGGGGGGCTGATTCAGAATAACAGAGCCAAAAGGGACCTTGGAGGTCTTCTAGTCCAACCCTCTGCTCAAGCAGGAGTTCCCATATCATTCCAGACAAGTGGCCAGAGCGAGCGGAGGGGCAGAATCCCACCCCATTGAGCCACATTCGGGGGAGGGGAGATCTAGCACAGCCCCCATGACCTCCCAGCCCCCCCCCTTCATGGGTTTTCCCTGTCTCCCCCCCCCCAGGTGTGGGGATTGCATGGGTGCCCCCCTGCCCTCCGAGCTGGATCCTGTCCCACCCTCCTGCTCCTGGGCAGAAAAAGGGGCATCCAACAGGTGCAGCCACTGCTCCGCTCCCCAGCGCCTGGGGTCTCACTTTGGGGAGTGGGGCGGCCGAGGGCAGAATCCCTCCCCTATGAGCCACATCCCTGCCTCTCCAGGGAGACCTCCCAGGGACCCCCTCCTCCTGGGTTTCCCCCACCCACCCCAAGTGGGTGCCCCCCTGCCCTCCAAGCGGGACCCTCGCCCACCCTCCTGCTCCAGGGCATCCAACAGGTGCAGCCATTGCCCCGCTTCCCAGTGCAATGCCGCCTGGGGTCTCATTTTGGGGAGTGGGGCGGCCGAGGGGCAGAATCCCTCCCCTTTGAGCCACATCCCAGGGACCCCCTCCTTCTGGGTTTCACCCCCCCCCCGCCCAAGTGGGTGCCCCCCTGCCCTCCAAGCGGGACCCTCGCCCACCCTCCCACTCCCAGGCAGAAAAAGGGGCATCCAACAGGTGCAGCCACTGCCCCTCCCTGGGGCCTCACTTGTGGGGATGGGGGAGGCGAAGGAGAGGAGGGTCTCGGGGATGGGAGGCCACCAGGAAAGCCCAGGGGAGGGGGACTCACCGGCCACTGGAGAGGGCTTGCGCAGGACCAGCCACCGGCTCTTCCACTGGAGGGGGGGAGACACAGAGAGACAAGGGAGGGGGGTTAGCAGCGTCCCAGGGGGACCCCCGACCCTCCCTCCCTCCCCTGTTCCTCCCCCTCCCTCCCTCCCTGGGGCACCTTCTTCCCCTCCCGCCACTTCAGCTGCCCCTCCAGCACCACCGCGTCCGTCATCTTCGGGCATGGCTGCCGACAGCTGTTAGGGGGCGGGGCGTGGGCGGGGCAAGCGAGGGGGGCGTTCCCCCCCACTTTTCTCTCTCTCTCTCTCGGGCGCGTTGCATGCCGGGAGCCGTAGTCCGCAGGCAGGACGCTGCCACGCCGGCGGGCGGGAGGGTGGGAGGGCCGGAGCCCCGGCGGGTGATTGACAGCGGCGGCGCGCGTCGCCCTGGCAACGGGGGCCGAGGGAGGCGGCGGCAACGGAGGCGGCGGAGGTGAGCGGCGGCGGCGGCGGCGGCGGACAAAGGGCGGGCGGGGGGCGAGGGAGACCCTCCGCGGGAAGGAGGGGAGGGGAGGGGAGGGGGGAGGGCTTGGGGGAAGGGGCGCCCTTCTCGCATCCCCCGGGGGGGGGGCTCTGGCCTTTCCTTTCTTTCTTTCTTTCTTTCTTTCTTTCTTTCTTTCTTTCTTTTCTTTCTTTCTTTTTCTTTCTTTTCTTTCTTTCTTTCTTTCTTTCTTTCTTTCTTTCTTTCTATCCCTTTCTATCTTTCTCTTTCCTTGCCTCCTTTCTTTCTTTTCCTTTCCTCTTTTTTTCCTTTTCCTTCCCTCCTTCCTTTTTATTTTCATTTCCTTCCTTTTCCTTTTTTCCTTCCTTCCCTCCCTCCTTCCTTCCCGCCTTGCCTTCCTCTTTTTTCCTTTCCTTTCCTTCCTCTTTTCTTTCTTCCTTTCCTTTCCTTCCCTTCCCTTCCCTTCCTTTCCCTTCCCTTCCCATTAATTTCCTTTCCTTCCCTTCCCTTCCCTTCCTTTTTTTTCCTTTCCTTTCTTTTCCTTTCCTTTCCTTTCTTTTCCTTTCCTTCCCTTCCCTTCCTTTCCCTTCCCTTCCCATTAATTTCCTTTCCTTTCCTTTCCTTTCCTTTCCTTTCCTTTCCTTTCTTTTCCTTTCTTTCCTTTCCTTTGCTTTCCTTTCCCTTCTTTTCCTTTCCTTTCCTTTCTCCTTTCCTTTCCTTACCCTTCCCTTCCTTTCCTTTCACTCTTCCTTGCCTTACCTTCCTTCCTTCCCCTCCCTCCATTCCTCCATTCCTTTCCTTTCTCCCTTCCATTCTTCCTTGCCTTATCTTCTTCCTTTCCTTTCCTTCCCCTTTTTTCCTTCCCTTCCCCTAACCCTAACCCTTCCCTCCTTCTCTTCCCCTCTCCTACCCTTCTTCCTTTCCTCCTTTGCCCCTTCCTTTCCCTTTCTTTTCTCCCTTTCCCTTTCCTCTGCTTTCCCCTCCCTTCTCTCCCCTCCCGCTTCCCCTTCCCCTCTCTTCCCCCTTTCCCTTCTGTTCCTCCTTCCACTCCTCCTACCCCTTCCCCCCCTTTTCCCCCTCCTTTCTTTTTCCTCTCTCTCTTCCCCCTGGCAAAGCTCCAACTTCCAGGCCACAGAAGGGTGGTGGGCGCTGCTTTTTGGGGGGGTGGGAGGGGGAAGACCCTTGGGGCTGCTCGGAGAAGTTCATGGTTCTCTTCCCCTCTTCCAGCTGAAGCAGTCCTCGACATACGACCACAATTGAGCCCCAAATTCCCGTTGCTAAGCGAGACATTCCTTAAGTGAGCTTTGCCCCACTTTACGACCTTTCTCGTCACCGTTGTTAAGTGAATCACCGCCGCGGTTAAGTTAGTCACCCGGTTGTTAACTGAATTGGCTTCCCTGTTGAGCTTTGTTCATCCGAAGGTCGCAAAAGGGGATCCCATGACCCCAGGGACACTGCAACCGTCGTAAATGTGAAACACTGCAACCGTCGTAAATATGAATCAGTTGCCAAGCGTCCGAATTTTGATCACATGACTGCGGGGACGCTGCCGTGACCGTAAGCGTGAAAAGCGGACCCAAGTCCCCTTATCCAGTGCCGTGGTAACTTCAGACGGTCGCTAAACAAACTTGTCATAAGTTGAGGACTCCCTGTCTTGCAAAGGCTGCCTGTCTGCTTCCGAGAATCTTTCCTGGTTTCTTGCATTTTCTTCCCCAGGGCTTCCTTTGCAAAACGCCGGCTTCCTCCTTCTTGGCAGGGCTGAGTAAGCGAAATAAGAGGCTGAATTTCATTCGAGGTCTGGCTTCAGGGGCTGCTTAGAAACTTGGATTTGCTTCTGTCTTGTTTCCCATTTGCTTTTTCTTTTGCTTTTCTTCCCGTTATCAGCGTTTCCATGGGACACCTAGATTACAGCGGGCATTTTAAATGCTCGAATTCCTGGCCAGCCTCAATTTTCCTGGGTTGACCTTGCTAGGTTCTTTGGGAAACACAGCACCACATCCAGGCGCAGGATGAGACTCAGAGCACCCAATGGGTCCTGTGGGCACTATTTATTTATTTATTTATTTATTTGATTTGATTTATATGCCACCCTTCTCCGGAGACTCAGGGCGGCTTACAATGCGTTAAGCAATAGCCTTCATCCTTTTGTATATTTATGCAAAGTCAGCTTATTGCCCCCACAAACCGGGTCCTCAATTTACCTACCTTAGAAAGGATGGAAGGCTGAGTCAACCTTGAGCCTGGGAGATTCGAACCCTGCAGTAATTGCAGGCAGCTGGTGTTAATCACAATGCTTTAGTCTGCTGCGCCACTAAGGGCTCTTGCTATTTTCCTTCCTTCCTTCCTTCCTTCCTTCCTTCCTTCCTCTCCCTCTCTCCCTCTTCCTTCCTTTTTGTTTCCTTCCTTTTTGTTTCCTTCCTTCCTTCCTTCCTTTTTGTTTCTTTCTTTCCTTCCCTCCCTCTTCCGTCCTTTCTGTCTCCTTCCTTTTTATTTTCTTCCTTCCTTTTCATTTCCTTCCTACCTTTTTGTTTCTTTCCTTCCCTCCCTCTTCCTTCCTTTTCGTCTCCTTCCTTTTCATTTCCTTCCTTCCTTCCTTTTCATTTCTTTCCTTCCTTCCTTGCTTTTTGTTTTCATTTCCTTCCTTTTCATTTTTTCCTTCCTTCCTTTTTGTTTTTTCCTTTCCTTCCGTCCCTCTTCCTTCCTTTTTGTTTCCTTCCTTTTCATTGCCTTCCTTCCTTCCTTTTTGTTACTTTGCTTCCTTCCCTCTTCCTTCCTTTTTGTTCTTTTCCTTTTCATTGCCTTCCTTCCTTCCTTTTTGTTTCTTTCTTTTCTTCCTTCCCTCCCTCCCTCTTCCTTCCTTTCTGTCTCCTTCCTTTTTATTTCCTTCCTTCCTTTTCATTTCTTTCCTACCTTTTTGTTTCTTTCCTTCCCTCCCTCTTCCTTCCTTTTTGTCTCCTTTCTTTTCATTTCCTTCCTTCCTTTTCATTTCTTTCCTTCCTTGCTTGCTTTTTGTTTTCATTTCTTTCCTTTTCATTTTTCCTTCCTTCCTTTTTGTTTCTTTCCTTTCCTTCCCTCCCTCTTCCTTCCTTTTTGTTTCCTTCCTTTTCATTGCCTTCCTTCCTTCTTTCCTTCCTTTTTATTACTTTGCTTCCTTCCCTCTTCCTTCCTTTTTGTTCCCTTCCTTTTCATTGCCTACCTTCTTTTCTTCCTTTTTGTTACTTTGCTTCCTTCCCTCTTCCTTCCTTTTTGTTCCCTTCCTTTTCATTGCCTTCCTTCCTTTTCATTGCCTTCCTTCCTTTTTGTTTCTTTCTTTCCTTCCTTCCCTCCCTTTCCTTCCTTTTTGTTTCCTTCCTTTTCATTGCCTTCCTTCCTTTTTGTTACTTTGCTTCCTTCCCTCTTCCTTCTTTTTGTTTCCTTCCTTTTCAATTTCTTCCTTCCTTCCTTTTTGTTTCTTTCTTTTCTTCTCTCCCTACCTCTTCCTTCCTTTTTGTTCCCTTCCTTTTCATTGCCTTCCTTCCTTTTCATTTCTTTCCTTCCTTTTCATTTCCTTCCTTCCTTTTTGTTTCTTTCCTTCCTTCCTTCCCTCCCTCCCTCTTCCTTTTTGTTTCCTTCCTTTTCATTTCCTTCCTTCCTTCCTTCCTTTCTTCCTTCCTTCTCAGTGGTTAGAATGCAGTATTGCATGCTAACTCACTGCTCACTCCAGGAAGTTCGATCCTGACCGGCTCAAGGTTGACTCAGCCTTCCACCTTTCCGAGGTTGTTTAAATGAGGATCCAGACATTATACTGACTCTGTAATCCGCTTAGAGAAAGCTGTAAAGCACGGTGAAGCGGTATATAAGTCTTAAGTGCTCTTCCTCCTACTCTTGGTATTATTCAAACTTCTCCATATTCTTCTTTGGTTTTGTGGTATAATAAATGATAAATAATTATAATAAATCACTATTATCTACTCTCTTGCCTCATACCGATGTCAGGAATACAGGCAGTCCTCATCGCACGAATCACAATTGAGCCTCATATTTATGTCGCTAAGTGAGACATTAGTAGAGTGAGCTTCGCCCCATTGTTACGACTTTCCTCGCCGCCTTGGTGAAGGGAATCCCTGCACATGGTTTGTAAAGTCAATCTACTTTTCCCCGTGGATTCTGCGCCTCAGAAGGCCCCAAAAGGGGACCGCGTGACACCCCACCCCACCCCCGGGACGTTGCAACCATCGTAAATGTGAATCAGCTGTCAATCATCCGAATTTTGATCACATGACCCTGGGGATGTCGTGGTCGTAAGTAAAAAAAACGGTCACGGGTCGCTTTTTTTTCAAATGGCTCATAACTTCGGATGGTCACTAAGTGAACCGTTGTAAGTCGAGGACTATCTGTACTTCTATCCCATCTGTTATCTTTCTTTCATAATACCCTTCCTTGTGTTTGCTTCTTAATTATCAGTCTTGAGAACTAATCATTATCCTAGAATAATAGCTGTGCGCTAAAATGCCTTTGAGCTCTGCCTCCCTTTGCTCAATAAAGCCCTTTGATAATTGCACGCAGGTGTGGTGGCCTTTCCCGAGCTTCACAAGTCTGGCTGGCCCTGTTTGACCTGGCCAGGGGTGGCCACTGCTCCAGGCCACCTCAGCGGCTGGACTCGGCTCCAGAATCTCCAGTCTGGCCTGCCAGAGTTAAAGTCTGCTGGTCTTCAAAATGGGGAAATTCTGTGGGAAGGAGGGAGGGATGGGTAGAGAGCGGAGGAAGGAAAAGGGAGGGAGAGAACGAAAGAAAGAAGGAAAGGAAAGAGGGAGTGAAGGAAGGACGGAAGGAAAAAAGAACAGGAAGGATGGGAGGGAGGGAGGGGTAGAGAGGGAAGGAAGGAAAAGGGAGGGAGAGGGAAAGCGAAGGAAAGAAAAGAGGGAAGGAAGGATGGAAAAAACAGGAAGGAAAAGGGAGGGAGGGAGCAAAAAAAGGAAAGAAGGGAGGGAGGAAAAAACAGGAAAGGAGGGAGGGGTCGAAGGGGAAGGAAGAAAAAGGGAGGGAGAGAACGAAAGAAATAAGGAAAGAAAAGAGAGTGAAGGAAGGACAGAAGGAAAAAAACAGGAAGGACGGAAGGGAGGGAGGGAGGAAAGGAGGGAGGGAGGGGTAGAGAGGGGAGGAAGGAAAAGGGAGGGAGAGGGAAAGAAAGAAAAGAAAAGAGGGAAGGGAGGGTGGGTGGGAGGAGTAGAAAGGGGAGGAAGGAAAAGGGGGAGCAAAAGAAGGAAAGAGGGAAGGAAGGAAGGAAAAAAAGGAAGGAAAAGTGAGGGAGGGAGCAAAAGAAAGAAGGAAAGGAAAGAAGGAAGGAGGGAGGGGTAGAAAGGGAAGGAAGGAAGGTAAAGGGAGGGAGAGAGCAAAAAAAGGAAAGGGGAGTGAGGAAAAAATGAAGGGAGGGGTAGAAAGGGAAGGGAGGAAGCAAAAGACGAGGGAGGTAAGAAAGAACAGGAAGGGAGAGAGGGAAGGGAGAGGGGAGGTAGACGGGGAAGGAAGGAAGGAAAAGAGGGAGGGAGCAAAAGAAAGAAGGGAAAAAGGGAGGGAAGGAAGCAAGAACAGGAAAAAGGGGAAGAGAGGGAAGTGAGAGGAAGCGGTAGAAAGGAAAGGAAGGAAGGAAAAAGGAAGAGAGCAAAAGAAGGAAAGAAAAGAGACAGAGGAAAGGAAGGAAGGAAAAAACAGGAAGGACAGGAGGGAGGGAGGCGTAGAGAGGGGAGGAAGGAAAAGGGAGGGAATGAGCGAAAGAAAAGTAGGGAAAAAAGGAAAGGAAGGATAAAACAGGAAGGGAGGGAAGGGTAGAAAGGGAAGGAGGGAAGGAAAAGGGAGGGAGTGAGCAAAAGACGGGAAGGAAGGAGGGAGGGAAGTGGAAGGGAGGTGTAAACAAGGAAGGAAAAAGGAGGGAGGGAGGGATCAAACGAAAGAAGGAAGGAAGGAAAGAAAGAGAAGAGGAAGGAAGGAAGGCAACGGTCGTAGTGGTCCTGGGGGAGATGTCACATGATCCGCTTTGGCGACCTAACCAGCAAAGTCCGCGGGGAAGCCAGAGTCGCTTCAGGACCGTCTGGCGAACTGAACGATGTCGGCGATTTGCTTAACGACGGTGGCAAGAAAAGTCGTAAAATGAGACAAAACTCACACAAACGTCTCCCTTAGTGACAGAAATGTTGGGGTCCGCTACGTTCGTAAGTTGAGTCAAGGGGGGTAAGCCAGGTTCACCTCCCAACTGGGTGACTAACTGGCCAGCTGTCGTGATTCACTTACCAACAGCAGCAGGGAAGTTCGTAAAAAGGGGCAAAACTCAGTTAGCAAAGACAAATTCAAACACCGAAGGCAAATTCTTTGTGTGTCCAATCACACTCGGCCAATAAAGAATTCTATTATCTATTTTTCCAAAGTCTCAACCTCTTTTTTTTTTATGTTCTTTTTTTCCTTTAGGACAAGTGAAGATTCGGATTTGATAGCCCGCAAAAATGTAATTCTGGAGAGGTTTTCTGGCCTGATCAAATCCCAGCATGTACAGACCAGGAGAGAAGCCGAAACGGCGGCTGCGCGCTCACAGCTCCAGCATCCGAAATGTCGAAATTGCCCGAGGGAGAGCGGGATATGGTTTTACTCTTTCTGGCCAAGCTCCCTGCGTGCTGAATTCTGTTTTAAAAGGAAGCCTGCAGATTACGTGGGGCTGAAGGCAGGGGATAAAATCTTTGCCATCAATGAAATTAACGTGAAATGGGCCTCCCACGAAGACGTAGTGAAGCTGATCGGCAAATGCTCTGGGGTTTTGCACATGGTCATCGCCGAAGGCTACGGTCACGCGGAAGCTGGTTCTAGCGAGGACGAAGATGGTCTTCATGACGGGAAGGGGTGGCCAAAGACCAAGCTTGACCTGAAAGGCCCGGGGATAAACCGGGCGGTGAAAGTGGTCGAGGAAATGCAATCCGGCGAAATTTTCAACATGATCTTCGAAAATGCCAATATTTCTGCTGGCGATACGCAGGCACCAAAACCAAAAGAAAGGTCCGTTCACGAGGGGGCCAAGTTGGAAATAGAACCTCCTCCCGAGAGCGATCAACCCCTCGCACCGTACAACGAGGAGCGGCCCCAGGTCTTAAATCACGACTCGGTTTTTCGAGGTGGACCAGAGGACCCAGAATGCTGCGGAATTGACGCGAGCATTTTAAACGTTGCCATGGTGGTGGGCTACCTGGGATCGATCGAACTTCCTTCTTCCAGCTCAAATCTGGAGTACGACAGCTTGCAGGCCATCCGCGGCTGCATACGCCGCCTTCGGGCCGAGCAAAGGATCCATTCGTTGGTGGCCATGCAGATCATGCACGACGCCATTCAGCTGCGCACAAACCCGGCCGTCGTGATTGCCACCTACCCGGCCGAGAAACTGGCCTTCAGCGCACTCTGTCCCGACGACAAAAGGTTTTTTGGACTGGTTACCATGCAGAGCGTTGAGGAGGCGAGCTTAACTCCGGAGGACGAAGCGGTCTTGAGGACATCCTGTCACGTCTTTATGGTGGATCCGGAACTCTTCAGTCATAAAATTCATCAGGGTATCGCCCGACGGTTCGGATTGGAATGCACAGCCGATCCGGACACCGACGGTTGCCTCGAGTTCCCCTTGTCGTCTCTCCCGGTCCTTCAGTTCGTCTCCGTCCTGTACAGGGACATGGGGGATTTCATCGAGGGGGTGAGGGCCAGGGCCTTCCTGGATGGAGAAGCGGATGCCCAGCGGAACAACAGCATGAGCAGCAACAGCGACAGCGGGATCGGAAACGTCAACCAGGAGGAAAAAAGTCGGGTTTTAGTCGTTGATTTGGGAAGCAACTCCAACAAACACACTCTTGGCAATCTACAGGGCAGTCCAATAAACAGAGCTCAAAATACCCACTGGAGTTTTGGTCCCGAACAAGAAAACGTCGGATTGGGGCCCGCATTCCAGAATGACAAATCTCAAAACCTAAGTAAATTTCTGGCGTCTTCAGCTCACGTTGACATTCCGGGCACTTCGTCCAAAACCTCAGGGCCCCCGGGTCAGAAGAACCCGGGGGACCATCAGAGGTGGTTGCCCGCTCACGTCCTGAAGGACTGGCAGCACGGATGCCTGAGCGACCAAGAGTCGTACACGGATTCTACCGACGGCTGGTCAAGCGTCAACTGCGGGACGCTTCCGCCTCCCATGAGTAAAATCCCGCGGACAGATACAAGGTCAGCGGCAGCTTTGGTCAACCTCATCTCCTGTCCCCAAAGAAAGAAGTGGCGGAGACAGAATTTCAGAGGGAGGATCGCTTGGATTCTCGACACGGCTTCAGATCACCCAAAGAAGACAGGAAGGTACGTCTCTTCTTGAAATATGCGTAGTCCTTGACTTACAGACAGTGCATTTAGTGTCTGTTCTCTAACACAAATGTGCTTTTTCTATTTCCTGCAATAAGGGAATGTATGTGTGTGTGTGTTAATAATGCAGGTAGGCCTGCATTACAATAGTTCATTTAGTGTCTGCTCAATAACACGAAAGTGATTTACTTTATTTCCTGCAATAGTAGACTCTTTTTATATACCGTATTTTTCAGACTATAAGGCGCACCTACATTTAGAAGGGGATAACAACAACAAAAAAGTTTTTGGTCTCCATGCACCCCATATGCGGGCCTTTTTTTCAGGCCCGTTTTCAGGGCTCTTTTCAGCCCGTTTTCAAAGCTATTTTTGGCCTGTTTTGAGGCTTTTCCAGCCCATTTTCAAGGCTTTTTTCAGCCCGTTTTCGAGGCTTTTTTCAGCCCGTTTTCAAGGCCTTTGTTGACCCATTTTTTTGGCTCTTTGGCCCGTTTTGAGGCTTTTTTCAGCCCATTTTTGAGGCTTTTTATGGCCTGTGTTTGAGGCTTTTTTGGCCTGTTTTTGAGGCTTTTTTGGCCTGTTTTGAGGCTTTTTGGGCCCCTTTTTGAGGCTTTTTATGGCTTATTTCTGAGGCTTTTTGGCCCCTTTTTGAGGCTTTTTGGGGCCTGTTTTTGAAGCTTTTTTTGGCCCATTTTTGAGGCTTTTTGACCCATTTTCGAGGCTTTTTGGCCCGTTTCGTGGGCAGGGCTTTGCCAATATTTGGTCTATAAGATGGGCAGACATTTTCACCCTCTTTTGGGAGACAAAAAAGTGCATCTTCTAATCTGAAAAATTCATACATATATATACACACACACTCACACATATTGCTTAGAAAGGGTGTAAAGCACTGTGAAGTAGTATATAAATCTAAATGCTACCGCTATTGTCCGTCCGTCCTTCCTTCCTTCCTTCCCTCCTTCCTTCCTTCCTTCTTCCTTTTATCTACTTTCAGCTATACAATTTGGGAAGAACATCCTTTGAATGGTGTGAGAGTAGGAATGGATTTCCAGAGGGAAAATTGCAGACGACAGGAACCATTTACACTAGTCAGGTGACCCTGAGGACACAGACAAGCCTCCATGTGGCCTCAATAATGGAAATAATGTGAATGATGTAGGAATAGTACAGGGTCAGCTATATGAACACTGAAGGGCCCTCTTTATTCACATTATTATAAAAAAGAAATGTGCTTGTTTAGAGATTACACTAAGTCAGCTAAATTCCATTCTTGGTAATATATATCTTCTGAGGGGCCTAGCTGTCAAGGATGCAAGGACATCCATATGAAACAAAAGTTACTTATCCAAAGCAGCCCTGAATCTACGCATCAGCGATCACAGAACTGAGGAAGGTTGTTTAGCTAAGATAATCTTATGAACTAGAAAACAATGTAGGGATTTAGTAATTTAGAAAGTATCAATTATCATGTGACAAATGTATGTTAACCATATATGGGAAACTGCTGTGCTCACAAAATCCTTTGTCTTGGATATGTATAAAAGCAGTTGTATCAGAGCTCTTCTTGGTTCAGAATTGCAGATACAAAATCTGATTCTGAAACTGCGCAATAAACTGTCTCTGGCTGACCCAGGAATGTTGTTTGGTCTCATCATTCCATAACAGAAGGAATATCAATCCTTCCATTCCCCACCATCCAGTCAGAGCTGGAAAAGCTTCTTGGAGGAGAAGCGAAACTCCTTCAAAAGAAAAAAAACAAGAAAGTCCAGTTGCCTCTTGGAAAAAAAACAAGACTTTTGGGACAATTTGTTCCTTACCAAATGTACAGGCCTAAATCTGGATCCACCCCAATGGCGTGCTCAGAGTTGCAGAGTGGAGGCGGCATAATGGCGAGCATGAACTTTCTGCCGGGACGTCGGAGGGCTGCTATTTCAAGCGTTTTACCATTTCAGAAAATGTGTTTTCCCCCCGTCTCTCTCTCAAATTCACAGCACCCCGTAATAAGGACGTTTTTAGATTCTATTGTTTAAAAATAGAACGCAACCCTGCAATTAAGAAAATTTACATTGCTGGTGTAATCCAAAGCTAAACAAATCCCAGCTGCCGCTAATTTTGCTCGACAAAGAACTTGAAACCTTGCAAATGGAAACAAAGATCGGCCAATATAATTACACAACAAAAAAGAACTTGATGTAGGGTTATGCAGTTGTGTTAGCGTTGTTCGTGCATCAGCAAGTATCTCTGGACTACCGTATTTTTTGGACTATAAGACGCCCTTTTTTGTCTCCAAAAAGGGGGTGAAAATGTCTGTGCGTTTTATAGACCGAATATTGCCAAATCCCTGCCTACCCGCCGGCTGTTTCTTGGCCTCTGTATGCCCCATTTTCAGGCCTTTTTCGACCTTTTTCAGGTCTTTTTTTGGCCTGTTTTGGGGGCTTTTTTGGCCCGCTTGGGGGGCTTTTTTGGCCCGTTTTTGAGGCTTTTTTCAGGCTGTTTTCAAGGCTTTTGGGGGCCTGTTTTTGGGGCACTTTTCGACCCGTATTTGAGGATTTTTTCGGCCCCTTTTCAAGGATTTTTTTGGACTGTTTTCAAGGATTTTTCCGGACTGTTTTCCAAGGCTTTTTTCTGCCCATTTTCAAGGCTTTCTTTGGCCTGTTTTGGGGGCTTTTTTTGGTCCATTTTTGAGGCTTTTTTCGGCCTGTTTTCAAGGCTTTTTTCAGCCCATTCAAAAAAGGCTGGAAAAGGCCCGAAAAGAGGGAGACCAAAAATCTTTTTTTGTTGCTTTCCTCTTCTAAATTTAGAAGAGGAAATCTTATAGTCTTATAGTCTTACAGTTTTCGGACATCTTATAGTCCGAAAAATATAGTATTTCATCAAATATCAGCTCCTCCTAATGAATTGGAATGAGGGATCTCTTGAGGTGAACGTGAGTGCAAGAAACGATTATTTTATCGAGTGCCTACCAAGTGCTAGAGCTAATCATCATCATCTTCTTTTAACGACCCCATAATCCCTTGCGGGGGGTGGAGTCTGAGTAACTGAACAGAGCTCACAGAGTGTTTTACTGGCCGGATGCCCTTCCTGTCACCGGTGCGGAGTTTTGTTCAACAGATATATTCTCATCGTGGCCAGAGAGAGAAATATCTGCCTCTACTAGGATCGAACTCACAGCCTCCTGATTGTGAGGCGAGAGCTCCACCTCTAGGCCACCACACCGCTCCAAGTGCTAGAGCTAATATTCTTCCAAAATAAATAGCCGAAAGTGATCCATCAATCACTGGACAATACAGGTAGTCCTCGACGTACAACCTCAGGAGCAAGCCCAAAATTTCTGTTGTTAAGCGAGATGTTTGCGAGGTGCTTTTTCAGGAGGCAACTGGACTTTCTTTTTTTCTCTGAAGACATTTCACTTCTCATCCAAGAAGCTTCTTCAGCTCAGACAGGATAGTGGGGAATGGAAGGATTTATTGCAGTGTTTCCCAACCTTGGAAGCTTGAAGATGGGTGGACTTCAACTCCCAGAATCCCCCACCCAGCGCTGCTTGTGAGAAGGTCGCAAAAAAGGGAATCACATGATCCCGGGATACTGCAACGGTCATAAGTATGAGCCAGTTTGCCAAGCATCTAAATTTTGATCCCATGATCATGGGGCAGCTGCAAAGGTCGCAAGTGTGAAAAACGGTCATACAGCGAGTCCCTTTTTTTCAGGGCCGTTGCAACTTTGAACTGTCAGTAAATGGACTGTTGTAAGTCAAGGACTGTCTGTCCAAACTTATGATCCGGAAGTCATCCCATTGAACAGGAGAGCATGTCCTTCTTGTTTTCCGATGGACGTAACAACACGGCAGAAGACGGAGGCATCAAATAGGGCCACTTTAATGCCCCCTGACACCACCACATCATCTGAGTTGCTTCGATGCGCTCAGAAGCGTCAAGGATGGAGGCTACCAAGAATTATCCTGAAGGTCATCTTGACCTACCTTTGGCTGTCTTGCCGGGGCTCATGGGAGTTGGAGTCCAAAACTCAGCAAACTACATGGTAGAATGACAGTAGTGGCCAAAATTGTGGAAACCTTTTGGGAAAAGTGTATTTTCTAAAACTAACTAATAACACCATTTTTTGGGGGGGGAGTAGTACCATAAAATTAAAAGGGACGCGGTGACTCAGCGGCTAAGACGCTGAGCTTGTCGATCGAAAGGTCGGCAGTTCAGCGGTTCGAATCCCGAGTGCCGCGTAACGGGGTGAGCTCCCGTGACTTGTCCCAGCTTCTGCCAACCTAGCAGTTCGAAAGCAGGTAAAAAATGCAAGTAGAAAAATAGGGACCACCTTTGGTGGGAAGGGAAAAGCGTTCCGTGCGCCTTTGGCGTTAGTCATGCCGGCCACATGACCACGGAGACATCTTCGGACAGCGCTGGCTCTTCAGCTTTGAAACGGAGATGAGCACCGCCCCCTAAAGTTGGGAACGACTAACACATATGTGCAAGGGGAACCTTTACCTTTATGTTTACCATAAAATTATATATCAATGGAAAGTTAATTTAATCAAGAATGTATTGCAATAACTTTTATGAAGGATTTGCTATTAGAATAGCTGTTACGGTATAAAGAAGAAAAGTGAAACACGTAGAAAAAAAAAAGAGATATACAAAAATTATCGTGTCAGTTAATACTTCATTAGGTAACCTTTAGCATAAATGATGGCTTTACAACGTCTTCCCATGGAGGGAACCAAGTCTTTGAGTTCTGCAGCTGTGATAATGTGAAACCAAGATGGAATGATGGCTTCTATTAACTGGGTTTTATTGCTGGGTCGCTTCTGACTAACAAGTTTCTTTAGTCAACTCCATAGATTTTCCATTGGGTTAAGGTTTGGGCTATTCCCAGGCCATTCCAGGAGTGGAATAGGATTCTCTTGAAACTCTAAAAAAAAAAAAAAAAGTGGTGTTATTAGCCATCAAACCTCAAAAATACACTTTTCCCAAAAGGGTTTCCACAATTTTGGCCACTGCTGTAGCATGCAAAAGTTAATGCTGGGTGGGTCATGAAACATCTGCAGCTCAGAGGGCACCAAGGACCCCACAGTTCAACCCTGAGGTACGAATATTCTCTTCTGTCGCTCCCAGTTAACGTCCAAACCGTTGAAATTCCACCCACCGACTTACCACGGTTTATTTAGTGACCGTTCAAAGTTACAAACAGCACCGAAAAAAACGTTTTCCACAATTACGGCCTTCGCAGTATCCCCATGATCACGTGATCCACATTCAGAAGCTTGGCAACTGGCTCATATTTAGGACCGTCGCTGGGTTCCCAAGATCACGTGGATCTCCTTTTGCGACCTTCTGACTAGCGAAGTCAATAGGGAAACCAGGTTTGCTTAACATCCGGGTTACTAATTTATCAACTGCCGTCAGTGGTGGGATTCAGCCGGTTTGGGCCAATTCGGGCGAACCCAATAGTTAAACTGTCCCTTCCAGGAGTTCCCATGTGCCGCATTTTGGCTCCCAGGTAAGTGCAGGGAGGCCTCCTAGGCCCAAAACGGGGTGTTGGGGGGAGGCACGGCTCCCCCGCGGCCCATTTTCACTCCCAGGAGGCTGCAGGGAGGCCTACTAGGCCCAAAACGGGCTGTGGGGGAGGGGCAGCACGTCCCCCCCCCACAGCCTGTTTCTGCTCCTAGGGAGGTGCAGGAGGCCAAATGCTGCCTGTCACACCCCCTTGCCACGCCCGCTATGGCCACGCCCACCTAAACGATCATTAGGGCAGAGAACCAGTTGTTAAATTATTTGAATCCTACCATTGATCCGCAGTGATTCACTTAGCAACAAGAAAGGTCGTAAAATCGGGGACAACTGGCTTTAACGAATGCTTCTGGTGCCCCCAACACTTTTGTCTTTCCTCTCCTGTGTGCGTCGGGAACGGGTTTTAAAATAACGCTTCATAAAAATCTGCTTTCAAGGAAGTACCAGGGGAAACAGATCACGAAGAACGCAGGCGGAAACCTACATTCAATGTCTTGTTTTTGTGGCTGATTTAGGGCGCAAAATTCGGACCCGCTTTCGGATTGGTTCAACTCTTCCATCACTCCTCTTCGGCTCGGCGATCATTTGGGCGCTCCAAGAGATTCAGCGTTACCCGATCGCTTGAGGATCTTGAGGTAACTTTCATGATTTCGGAGCGAAAGCGGTCCGTGCACAGTTCATTTTGATGCAGGAAAATTAAGCACAAATGTACTTCTGGATACTCTGCCTTGAAGTCACTTTACGCTTCCTCGTTTTTGGGTCTTGCATTCTGCTTTTCTTAGCAACGTTTAGTACTCGTAACTGCAAAGATTTTCATACGGAGAGGTTGGTTGGTTGATTTAAACTTTGGGGATGGTTGTGCGATTACTGAGTGGTGTAGTGGCCTAGAGGTGGAGCTTTCGTCTGACAATCAGGAGGCTGTGAGTTCGATCCTAGGTAGAGGCAGATATTTCTCTCTCTGGGCACGATGAGAATATATTTGCTGAATGTAACTCCTCATTGACAACAGGAAGGGCATCCGGTCAGTAAACACTCGGCTCCATTCAATTACTCAGACTCCACCCTGCAAGAGATTATGGGATCATTAAAAGATGATGATGGTGGTGGTTGTATGATCACTGAAGGCATAATAAAGCTTTGAAGTCCCTTCCTTCACATAGGATAGCTCCTGAGGTAGCCTAGCATCGGTTGTGCCATTGCATAACCCCACACCGGTGGCCCTGGACCAGAGGTAGCTGCCGTAGCCCAGACGCTGGCCCCCTATACTTCTAGACCAAGGGTATCCAACCTTGGCAAGTTTAAGACTTCTGATTCTTCTGATTATGATTTAAGACTTCTCGTTATGATTTCTTGATGAACGTATCTTTTCTTTTCTTTTCTTTTCTTTTCAAGACCTCGGTGCCTTCCGCCGTGCCCTTAAAACTTTCTTTTTCCAGCAAGCCGGGCTGGCTTAACATAACATTTTTTTCAAAACATTTTTAACTGGTTTGTCATTTTAAACTGGGGCCAAATTAATATATATCCTTTTAATTGTTTTTAATGTTTGTATTGTATGTTTTTAGCTGGCTGTACACCACCCTGAGTCCCTCGGGAGAAGGTGCGGTATATAAAATTCGAAATAAAATAAATAAAAAAAATAAATAAAATGTACACTGAGAGCATAGGCACCAAGACAAATTCCTTGTGTGTCCAATCACACTTGGCCAATAATGAATTCTATTCTATTCAGCCAACACAGTCCTAGGCTGCATCAACAGAGGGAGAGAATCAAGATCACGCGAAGGGTTAATACCACTTTATAATGCCTTGATAAGGCCACACTTGGAATCCTGCATCCAGTTTTGGTCACCACAATGTTAAAAAAAGATGTTGAGACTCTAGAAAGAGTGCAGAGAAGAGCAACAAAGAGGATTAGGGGACTGGAGGCTCAAACACATGCAACGAACGGTTGTTAGAATTGGGTAAGTCTAGTTTTAATGAAAAGAAGGAGTAAGGGTGATATGATAGCAGTGTTTCGATATCTCAGGGGCTGCCCCAAAGAAGAGGAAGTCAAGCTATTCTCCAAAGCACCAGAAGGCAGGACAAGAAGCAACGGATGGAAACTCATCAAGGAGAGAAGCAACTTAGAACTAAGGAGGAATTTCCTGACAGTGAGAACAATTCATCAGTGGAACAACTTGCCTCCAGAAGTTGTGAATGCTCCAACACTGGAAGTTTTTAAGAAGATGTTGGATAACCGTTTGTCTGAAGTGTTGTAGGGTTTCCTGCCTGGTTAGGGGGTTGGACTAGAAGATCTCCAAGATCCCTTTCAACTCTGTTATTCTGTTCAGTTCCGTTCTGTACTTAAGAGCAGATAGTCCTGACTTTGAAGCTTTGCAGTGGATCTGGTCACATCCAGATGATCCTGGGATCGAGCCAAGAAGGCTTCCATCTGCTCCCTCATATTTTTCCGCATCTGGATCAACCTAATAACAGCAGCCATTTATTTATTTATTTGGCTTCTTCTTGCTGGATTCCGAGGAAACAATGCAGTGGAATATTAACTGCACAATGGGAGGTATTTTTACTGCAGGTGTCCTAAACCCCTGAAACATCTATATTTAAAAACAGATTTCAGAGCGTAAACTGAAAAATAAATCCAGAACCAAGTTCCGATCAATCTTGGTTTGCTTCAGTCCATGGATAAGTGGGTGAGCCCTTTTGAGCAACAAAAAAGGTTAGAAGCAAAGATATTTTTCTGACATTTGTTAAGTGAGTGTTGGCCCCATTTTACCATCTCTCTAGACACCGTAGTTCACTGGTAAAGGTAAAGGTAAAGGTTTCCCTCGCACATATGTGCTAGTCGTTCCTGACTCTAGGGGGCGCTGCTCATCTCCGTTTCAAAGCCAAAGAGCCAGCGCTATCCGAAGACGTCTCCGTGGTCATGTGGCCGGCACGACTCAACGCCAAAGGTGCACGGAACGCTGTTCCCTTCCCACCAAAGGTGGTCCCTATTTTTCTACTTGCATTTTTCACGTGCTTTGAAACTGCTCGGTTGGCAGAAGCTAGGACAAGTCACGGGAGCTCACTCCGGTTACGCGGCACTCGGGATTCAAACTGCTGAACTGCCGACCTTCCCATCGACAAGCTCAGCGTCTTAGCCAGTGAGCCCCCGCGTCCCTCCATTAATTAATTAATTAATTAGCTGGATGTGGTCGTTGAGTTAGAAAAACGGATGTAAAGTGAATCCCATCGATTTTTGCTCATCAGTAAGTGGCCAAACAGGGATCGCACGACCCCGGGATGCTGCCATAATTACAGGCCTGTTGCATTTGGATCGCGCGGACCGCGGGGGGATGTTGCGACAGTCGTAAGGGCGAAACGAGGTCGTAAAAATCACTTTTCTCAGTGATGTCGTAACTTTGGACGGTCACTAAAGGGACCGTTGCATGTCGAGGACCGGCTGCTCTTTTAATTGGTTCTACAGAACGTTCTTTTCAAGTTTTCGGCGCCCGCTGGTTTCAAACGAGAGGGTGTGGTACCCTTTTTTTTTTTTTTTTTGTGGGAATCCTGTTCTGCAGGAGAGGAGAAGACCTCGTAAACTTTAACGGAGTGAAGAAATGAGCGAGCAGTCGATGGGAGCAAGCCGCAGATCCGACTGGCGTATGATTATAATCTTCTGCGAACATGCAGCTACATGCCAACAAGCAACAAGCTTTTACAGGATCGTTTGAATTCGGAGCTAAAGATTCAACTTGCCTAAAGGAAGACTTGAACTAAAAAAAAAAACCCCACAAAAACCCCAAAACTCGGGGCGAAATCTCATACGGCTAATCCGCTCGTATGCTGTCTCGGTCGACGGCTCAATTGCTATGCAGGGATTGTCACAACAGGAATTTAAAAACCTTTGAGTTTGGGCTGCCGCTACTCCACATTGTAGCACAGGGGAAGAAGCCTACGTTGAACCTGGGTGGGTCCCCACTGAGTGGGGGGGATGGGAGAAAGGAGGGAAGGAAGGAAGGAAGGAAGGACATACACTTCACACTCCCAGTTGTGACTGCGAGGAAGGAGAAGGGGGAGCATGTCTCAGCGACCAGCCCGAGAATTTTACTTAAATGAAAGATAATTCCCTGCAGTCTCTCTGTTCATGGATAAAATTTGCAAATCCGGTCACGTAAGTTTTACTTTTCTAAAAAAAAAAGGGGGGGGAGAATAGTCAATATTGGGTTTTACGGGGGAAAAAATTCTTTCTGTCTTTATTCTGCAGATTGGTTATTTTTTTTTCCTATTGGTTATTTGACGATGTCAACGAACAATACAATCATTTCCTAGTATTTCTAACGCTAAATGGCGACTTTCCCGTGTAAGCTTCCCTAAGCCATTTAAAATATTATTATTATTATTATTATTATTATTATTATTATTATTATTATTATTATTATTATTATTATTATTATTATTGCCTAGATGTTTTCTTAGCTCTTTTTTTTTGTCATTCAACCCTTTTTGTTGGCTCCGTTCAACATTTTAATCCTCTCGAGTGTTTCTTTGCTGTAGGTATTGTGTTTATGGAATCGAGCGGAAGAAAATATTTCAAAGGATCAGGGTGGGATATTGAAAAGGTCGGGCAGATTGATGGCAGAAAGAAGGTTAAAACACTGGGATTGATTCTTTCTTAGTCTGTTTTTATCCTTGTTTGGGGGGAAAAATGTTTTTGGAGGTGCCCTCTGGGTTGAGAAGGAAGCCACATAAAACTCAACAGGGCTTCTGTCTGCGTAGCCTTGTTATGGATTTTCCGCGGGGATCTCACCTGGTTTGTCAATTTAACATCCGATACCCAGACATTTATAGTTTTCCTCTCCAAATGTTTTAATCTCTGTTCGTTGTCTGACGTTAGCTATGGAGGCTACAGTAGTGGCCAAAATTGTGGAAACTTTTTTGGGGAAAAGTGTATTTTCTAAAACTAGCTAATAACACCATTTATTTTATTTTTTTGGGGGGGAGTAGTACCATAAAATGATATCTCAATGGAAAGATAATTTAATCAGGAATGTCGTGCAATAACTTTTAGGAAGGATTTGCTATTAGAATAGCAGTGAGAGTATAAAGAAGAAAAGGGAAACACGTAGAAAAAACGAGATATACAAAAATGATCACCAAAGAAAAAACGAGATATAAAAAAATGATCCCCATGTCAGTGAATACTGACCTTGGGTAACCTTTAGCATGAATTCCAGTCTTACAACGTCTTCCCATGGAGGGAACCAAGTCTTTGAGTTCTGCAGCTGTTATCATGGGAAACCAAGATTGAATGATGGCTTCTATTAACTGGGTTTTACCGCAAGTTCTGATTAACAAGTTTCTTTAGTCGGCTCCATAGATTTTCAATTGGGTGAAGGTTTGGGCTATTCCCAGGCCTTTCCATTCCAGCAGTGGAATAGGATTATCTTGAAACTCCCAAAAAAAGGGGTGCTATTAGACATCAAACCTCAAAAATACACTTTTCCCAAAAGGTTTCCACAATTTTGGCCACCACTGTATGTATTTCTTCTCGGTAGGAATAGCTACTGGCAAGGAACGATTAGATAATGAGTTAAAAAGTGAACAAAACTTAATCTGATATTATAGTGAACAATCCTCAAATACAAGTAGTCCTTGAGTTACAACAGTTCGTTTAGCGACCATTCAAAGTTATGACAGCGCTGAAAAATATCACAGCTGTTTTTTTCACACTTACGACTGTTGTGGTATCCCCACGGTTCCCTGATCTGAATTCAAACTCTCGGCATCTGGTTCATAGTTACGACGGTCGTGGCATCCCAGCGGGGGTCCCACGATCCTCTTTTTTGCGACCCTTCCTGACGAGCAAAGCCGACTGGGAAAAAAAAACCCAGATTCATTGAAAAACTAACCGTTGTTACCGACTTTAACATCGGCCGTGATTCGCCTGACGAGAGCGGCGAGGAAAGCCGCAAAACGGGGCTAAAACTCGCTTGACCGGTGTTTCACTTAAGCGGTGTAAATTTGGGGCGTCGCTGTGGTCATAAGTCGAGGACCCCCTCCCCATGTAGCCAGCGAATTTCGTTCATGTACATCTGCCTGGAATTACGATCTCCATTCATATGAATGGGTGTGTAGATCAGAGGTCTCCATCTTTTGTTAACTTTAAACCTGGAGGACTACATCTCCCAGAATTCCCCTGGGTGTGGAATTCTGGGAGTTGAAGTCTGCCAGGCTTAAAGTTGCCCAGGTTGGAGACCCCTGGATTAGATGACAGACAGAGAAATTTCCAGCAGGGTCTTACACCGGGTGGGGAGGGGGCAGGTGGATTTTAAGAAAAGCTTGCCCTGGTGGCTCACCTCTGCCTCTCCACCCCCCCCCCCACTCCCGGCCTGCAGTTGGGCTGAGGGACCCCATCTTCAATTTTTAGCTGCTTCAAGGATATTTTTGGGCTTTTATGCTTCTGAGTTGAATAAGCCCCCCTCCTCCCTACGAAAGTTACAAAAAATACTCTAATAGGGGGAAAAAAAACAGGCCGAGCCGGATACACAGAGAGAGAGAGAGAGAGAGAGAGAAAGAGAAAGAAAGAGAGAGAGAGAGAGGGAGGGAGGGAGAGGGAGAGAGGTCAAGAAGGCAAAAATTGGGAGTGAAAAGTTAAAGTAACGCGTTGAAAGTTCGAAGAAGGGGGGGGGAATCAGCTAGTTTAAGTAGATTGGAGTCAGAGATGGGAAGGCTGACGGCTGCGTCACGCTGTCCTGAAAAAAAAAAAACGACAAAAAACAAACCATTTAGAATTCTTTGTGTGAATTAGACACACACAAGGAATTTGTCTCCATTGCATAAGCCCTTGGTGCACGTAAACACTATAAATCAGTGATGGTGAACCTTTTCGGCACCGAGCGCCCAAACCGGGATGCGCGAGTGTACGCACGAGCCAGAGTCCCGGAATCTCGAAGGCCACCTGGTCTTCGCGCACGCCAGAGTCCGGGAACTGGAAGACCAGCTGGCGGGTGCGCATGCGCGTACCCGAAACCAAAAGAGCAGCTGGCGATGGTGCACGTGCCCCCAGAGAGGGCTCTGGGTGCAACGTCTGGCACGCGTGCCATAGCTTCGCCATCATAGCGATAAGTCATAAATCCTGATCATGGTCATCATAAAAACACATTCATTGTATGTCATAAAGTACAACCCTTCGTGATGGTCAGAGGATACGAAATAAGTAATCAACGTTGCTTATCAATGTTTATCCCCCTCCTTCCGACCCTTGGCAACCGGTTCCTATTTATGACGGTCGCAGGCGTCCTGGGGAAGTCACGTGATCGCACTTTTGCGACCACGGGGACAGATGCCTAACTTGACAAGTGCAAGGATTCCCTTAACGACAGGGCAAATGTCACTTCACCGGTGTTTCACTTAGCAACGTAAATCCGGGGGCTCAATTGTGGTCCTAAACCAAGGTCATAAGTCGAGGACTGGATTTACTGCAATGCCTGAATTGTCCAATAAAAAATCAGATTGAAAGGCACCTGCTGATGGGACTCCCTTCCGAAGGGGCTCTGCTCAGGGAACGGGGGTGGGTGGGCTTAGAGTTCTCCCAGGATGGGAAGCGAAGGGTCCCTCAAAAGCAAAAAAATCCTTTTGGCCACCTGGATCTTCTGGAATAAGCTGCTCCTGAGAAATAAAGTATTATATAGGACAGTGATGGCTAACCTTTTTGCCATCGCGTGCCAAAAGCAGGGGTCATACGTGCGTGACCCCCCCTGCACGACCCCCGCTTTTGGCACGCAATGACCTGGTGGGCCTGTTTTTCGCCCTCCCCAGGCTCCAGAGGCTTCCTTGGAGCCTGGGGAGGACAAAAACTGCCTTCCCCACCCACCTGGCGGCCACCCGGAGGCCGGAAACGGCTTGTTTCCCGACTCCCAATGGGACTGGAAGGCCCGAAAATCAGCTGGCCAGCGCACGCATGCGCGCTAGAGCTGAGCTAGGGCAATGCTCGCGTGGCCACAGATATGGCTCTGCGTGCCACCTGTGGCACGCGTGCCATAGGTTCGCCATCACGGATATAGGACATACTGTCTCCCGAAATCAACTTTATTTATTCAAAACTTTGTTTTCACTGGGAACATTTTGTTCTCAGTAACGGACCGAATCAAATCCAACCGAATGGGCTGATGGTGGCTTGAAGGTTGGATCGAAGGGGTGGATAAAGAAATCTGGCTGAGAACTTTGCATTTTCCAGTTTTTGCATTCACGACTGATCATTTCTCTCTCTCTCTCTCTCTCTTCTTCCCTTCTCTCCCTGCAGTCTACAACTGTGTCTGATGGAGGTAAGCTAAACGCTTCTGTCTTTATGGAAAGAACTGATATTTTTTAGGCACTTTTGACAATGAGTGATACTAGCACTCATGATGTTCCCTAGTTGAAACATCTGCAAAAAACAAGCAAGCTCAGAAAACACCAAGGACCCCACAGTCCTCCTTCCCATCCTCCTCCTCCTCCTCCTCCTCCTCCTCCTCCTCCTCCTCCTCCTCCTCCTCCTCCTCCTCCTCCCTCCCTCCCTCCTCCTCCTTCTTTCTGCAAATCTAGCACTGATGACCTTACCTAGTTGGGTCATGAAATGTCAGCAAGAAAATAAGCCAGCTCAGAGAGCACCAAGGACCCCACAGTCCTCCCTGTGAAGTTTCCAAAAAATGCCCTAATTAATTCATGAGCCACCAGCCGAACTTCAAAAGAAATACAGTCATTTATTAGGAGCACCATTTCTGCAATATACGGATGCAGTTAGAACTAATCCCACATAGATTTATGTTCCCCTATGATCCTGTCTCTCCCCGTGCTCCCTGGCCGTGTCATAAATCACATTCTCCAATGAGCCACTTTGGCTGGCTGTGAAACCCAACACCCTCCTTCTGATTGCGGTCAGGAAGAATGTATGGAATGCAGCTTCAGTTAGGGAAATCAATCAGCTCTATCAGTTCTCCCTCCCTCCTGCTCACGGCAACTTGCAAACTTTGCAAGTTGACATTCCCTCCCTTCCTTCACCTCCTCCTCCTCCTCCTCCCTGCCAATCTAACTCCCTTCTAGCACTGATGATGTTCCCTAGCTGGGTCATGAAACATCTGCAAGAAAACAAGCAAGCTCAGAGAGCACCAAGGGACCCCTCATTTCAACCCTGATTTACAAATATTCTCCTTTGTTAATGATGCTTTTGCGCAAATTAACAGTGTCTATTTACAGATTAACTTTTAGGTCCAACATCCACCAAACTCATTCTCGATTTGAACCGGTTACTCATTCAAACATTGATGTTGTGGGAGGAGGGTGATGGAAGGAGGTGGCGTAGGTGGGACCCTTGAATTTGCAAGGAGAGGGTCAGGGGGGATCTGGGGAAGGGGGGGGGAAGGGATCGATGGTAGGCAACTGGGAATTGTGGCTGTGGCTCATGGGAATGTGAACCCAGAGTCCGTACTAGCTCCATTGGGTGAATTCTGTTTGTTGCTGCTGAATACAATCCTTGGTTCTATAAACAGAGGCACAGAACCAAAATCAGGTGAAGTATCAGTAGCACTTTATAAGTCCTTAGCAAGGCCACACCTGGAATGCTGCCTTCAGTTTTGGTCACCCCCTTACCAAAAAAGACGTTGAGACTTTGGAAAAAGTGCAGAGAAAAATAACTGCGATGATTAAAGGTCTGGAGACGAAAACGAACAAAGAACGGTTGCAGGAATTGGGTTTGGTTAGTCTAGAGAAAAGAAGGACCGGGGGGGGGGGACATGACAGGAGTTTTCCAGTATTTGAGGGGCTGCCCCAAAGAAGAGGGGAGGGGGGTCAATATACAGTATTTTCCAAAGCACCAGCAGAAAAGACTAAGAAACAATGGATGGAAACTAATCAAGGAGAGAAGCGACCTAGAACTAAGGAGAAACTTCCTAACAATGAGGACAATTCACCAGTGGAACCAAGATTGCACCAAGATTGCAAAGAGGTAAACAAAAAAAAAAAAGTTTTTATTTATTTTATTTTATTAAATTTCTATACCGCCCTTCTCCCGAAGGACTCAGGGCGGTGAACAGCCACAAGATAAAACGCATAAATACAAAAATTTAAAATAAATTAAAAACAAATGAAATAATTTGGCTGAATTTAAAATACCCCATAATTTAAAAACAAATTAAAATTTACATTTAAAAAGGGGAGAAGATTTAGGTCAGGCCAGCTTGATGAAATAAGAAAGTCTTGAGCGCGCGACGGAAGGTGCGCAGATCCGGGATCCTCCGTATCTCCGGGGGGAGCTCGTTCCAGATAGTAGGTGCCCCCACAGAGAAGGCTCTCCCCCTGGGGGCCGCCAGTCGACATTGTTTGGCCGACGGCACCCGGAGGAGCCCCTCTCTATGGGAGCGTACTGGCCGGTGGGAGGCTATTGGTGGTAGCAGGCGGTTTGCCCTCCGTGATCCCCAGGACCACTCTGTATATACACCCTAGGACCACGGAGCCGTTTTTTGCAAAAACGGGACACGCAGAGGGCGTTTGTTGGCCGGCAGAGTGCTCCTGGGGCCTGGGGAGGGCTAAAACGCCTGTGTTTTTCCAAAAACCTGGCCCATTTTTGGTCTCCCAAACACCCCACGCGTCACGTTTTTGCACTCCCCGGCCCCCAGGAGCACTCTCCCAAACCCCCCACGCATCCCGTTTTTGTGAAAAACGGGCCTATTTTTGGCAAAAACGGGACGCGTGGGGCGGGGTTTTGGGAGGCCAAAAATGGCTGTATTCGGTGTATAAGACGCACCAACATTTCCACCAGGGGTGAAATGTAAAATGTGTTACTACTGGTTCTGTAGGCGTGGCTTGGTGGGGGGAGGGGTAATGTAACTGGATGGGCGTGGCCAACTTTTTTTAAAAAAAAACTTTTCAAAGCATTTTTTTCTAATGCTTTGAAAAGCCTCTGGCGATCAGGCAACTCAGCTGGGATCGTCAGAGCCTTTTCAAAGCATTTTTTTAAACCACCTCTTCGGCCAAGAGGTTGCAGAAAAAAATGCTTTGAAAAGCCTCTGAGGATCCCAGCTGATCCGCGCGATCATCAGAGGCTTTTTTAAAAAACTTTTAAAAGCATTTTTCCGTCAGAAGAGATTGTAGAAAAAAATGCTTTGAAAAGTTTAAAAAAAAAAGCCTCTGATGATCGTGCGACTCAGCTGAGCATGGTGGGGGGTGGCGCAGGGATTTTTGCTACCGGCCACCATCACTACCGGATCGGGCGATCCGGTCCGAACCGGGAGCATTTCACTCCTGATTTCCACCCTCTTTTAGGGAGGGGGAAAAAGTGCGTCTTATACTCCGAAAAGACATTTTAAAGTTTTAAACCGGACACCATGCCTTCTTAATTTTCTTTAGGAAAGCAGGAAAGCCCAGAATGAAGCTGTTTGTGTAGAGGGCAGGTGTGTGTGTGTGTGTGTATGTGTGTTGCATTTCGATTGGCTTCTCAGCTGTGGCCACTCGAGCTCTGCGTCTGTCCTTGTATTGCGCTGCAGGTTGAATAATTCATATCCCTTCGGCAACAGCCACGAAAGGGCCTTTTTCGTTCAATTATTGATGTCGCACCGGATTAGCTCTGAGTCAGGTGTACCAAGAGCATCCTTCAGGATGTGTTGGGGGGGGGAGAGTGTGTGTGAGGGAGGATGCCACTTGGAGGAAATGCTGTAAAATAAGAGCTAAAGGAAGAGAGAGAGAAACGATGCTCGCTGCTGCTGGTTTCGCCACCAGCGGGAGGCCGACCGGGCCTTCTCCGTGGGTTCGGCCGCTCTGCTGGGCATGGCCGCTGAAGGATGGCCTTCCCTGAGCGACTGGAAGTGTCTGCTGAAGTGGCACCACGCCAGGGGCTCCTACCAGCTTTATCCAGGTAATGCCTCGCGGATCTTGACTGGCCGGTTCCTTTTTTTAAGAGAGGAACAGAGTTGGAAGGGACCTTGGAGGTCATCTAGTCCAACCCCCTGCTCAGGCAGGAAACCCTCTGCCATTCCAGGCAGACGGAAGTCCTTGAAAACTTCCAGTGTTGGAGCACCCATAACTTCTGAAGGCAAGTTGTTCTGCTGATTAATCGTTCTCACTGTCAGGAAATTTCTCCTTAGTTCTAAGTTGCTTCTCTCCTTGATGAGTTTCCACCCGTTGCTTCTTGTTCTACCCTCAGGTGCTTTGGAAAATAAGTTGATCTTCTCCACTTTGGAGCAGCCCCTGAGATATAGGAAGACTGCTATCCTGTCTCCCCTGGTCCTTCTCTTCAGTAGACTAGCCAGGCCCAGTTCCTGCAACCTTTCCTCGTATGTTTTAGCCTTCAGTCCCCTAATCCTCTTCGTTGCTCTTTCTCTGCACCCTTTCCAGAGTCTCCACATCTTTTTTACATCGTGGCGACCAAAACTGGATGCAGTATTCCAAGTGTTATGCCTTACCAATGCATCATAAAGTGGTATTAACCCTTCCATTTACAAGCTGAATTCGTTGCTGGTGAAGTTGAATCATTCCAAGTTAACGCTTCACGTGGTATTGATTCTACCCCTCTGTTAACGCAGCCTAGGACTATATTGGCTTTTTTTGCTGCCCCAGGACATAGCTGGATGGAGACTTTTTCTCCACAGCTTGTGACCAGGGAGATTTGGAGTGGAAGCCCTGCTGGTCAATGGCCTGGTCAACCAACTCGCCATTGCCAACTCACCACGGCCAACTCGTCATGCCCAACTCACCGCGGCCAACTCACCGCGGCCAACTCACCATGGCTGACTCACCACAGGACTGCAACAATTCAATTTAATTATTTAAAACAATTGAAACATGATTTAAATATTCTCATTCACCTTTCACATTGTCCCTCCTTTGGCCTTTTTAGCGATTCGATTCCACCATTTCTTCGATATTAGTGTAATTCTCGTCCTGCGGAGAGTTGGTCACAGCAGTTGTCCTACAGCGAGTTTGTCCCGCACCACATTGGCTGCAGGCGAGTCAGCCGTGGCGACTTGTGGTAGACCCACCATCAAAGCCTGGTCCTTCGCTGTGGTTCTCACCTTTCCCGTCTAGCAAACGAGAGATTTCACGGTTTCCAGTTCCGGAGAGGTTGACGCAGCCGTACGTTTATTGCCAGATTCATTTGGGTTTTTTTTGACGTTACCGCAGAGCTGAATCACAGTGACTTGAAAGATGGCGCCAGTGACACCAGCCTCAGCAGCAATGCCAGTCTGCCCAGTGTCCAGAGCTGCCAACGACAACGAGAAAGAAGAGTTGCCAGTTGGGCTGTTTCCTTTGAGCGTCTTCTTCAGGATCCCCTTGGTATTCGATATTTCTCTGTAAGCAATGGAGAACGACTAAGCCACGGTTTTGGTTTGGCGTTATCCCAAACAGAGTGCGCTGAACGAGCATCGAGCTGCAGCTGGCAACCAGATCCTGGTGGTATCTAAGAGAGCATGGCCAGCCTGGAATCTCCTGGACAAGTCCCCTAGGCTAGTCTCGTTGTCCTCGGCAAACAACGGCAAGGCCGGAGATGGAATGGGAGTTGCAGGCCTTCGGGAAGGTCTAAGTCTTCCTTTGAAGGAAGGAGGGAAGAGGTGCTGTGGCCATGTGCCCATGACCTTGGTTGGAAGAAACACCATCTCTAGATGTCTCTGGAGATTCTCAGTCATCCAGGTCATGGTTGTCCCAAAGGTGCTTTTTCAAGAGGCCACTGGACTTCCTTGTTTTTTCTTTTGAAGATGTTTCGCTTGTCATCCAAGAAACAACAACTACTACTACTACTACTACTACTACTTCTTCTTCTTCTTCTTCTTCTTCTTCTTCTTCTTCTTCTTCTTCTTCTTCTTCTTCTTCCTCTTCCTCTTCCTCTTCTCCTCCTTCTCCTTCTCCTCATCCTCCTCCTTTTTATCCTCCTTCTTCTTTCTTCTTATCCTTCTTCTACTTCTTTCTTTTTATCATTCTTCCTTCTTCTTCTTTTTCTTCTTCTTTCTTCTTCTCCTTCTTCTTCTTCTTCTTCTTCTTCTTCTTCTTCTTCTTCTTCTTCTTCTTCCTCTTCTCCTCCTTCTCCTTCTCCTTCTCCTCCTCCTCCTCCTCCTTTTTATCCTCCTTCTTCTTTCTTCTTATCCTTCTTCTACTTCTTTCTTTTTATCATTCTTCCTTCTTCTTCTTCTTTTTCTTCTTCTTCTTATCCTTCTTCTTTCTTCTTTCTTCTTCTTCTTTTTCTTCTTCTTTCTTCTTATCCTTCTTTCTTCTTTCTTCTTCTTCTTCTTCTTCTCCTTCTCCTCCTCCTCCTCCTTCTCCTTTTTATCCTCCTTCTTCTTGCTTCTTATCCTTCTTCTTCTTTCTTTTTATCGTTCTTCCTTCTTCTTCTTTTTCTTCTTTCTTCTTATCCTTCTTTCTTCTTCTTCTTCTTCCTCTTCTTCTTCTTCTTCCTCTTCCTCTCTCCTCCTCCTCCTCCGTGAAACGTCTTCAAAGAAAAACCACAAAGTCCAATTGCCTCTTGAAAAAAATCATCTTTGGGCAGTGGTGAAATGTAAAATATGTTACTACCGGTTCTGTGGGCGTGGCATAGTGGGGGGTTTAATGTGACTGGGTGGGCATGGCCAACTTTTTTTTTTTTTTTTTTTTTACTTTTAAAAGCATTTTTCTACAACCTACCAGAGGTTGTAAGAAAAAAAATGCTCTTAAAAGCCTCTGACCATCAGGCAACTCAGCTGGGATCGTCAGAGGCTTTTAAAAGCATTTTTTTTCTACAACCTCTACAGTTGAAGAGGTTGTAGAAAAAATGCTTTTAAAAGCCTCTGACGATCCCAGCTAAGCTGCACGATCATCAGAGGCTTGTTTTTTTTACTTTTAAAAGCATTTTTTCCGCCAAAGAGGTTGTAGAAAAAAATGCTTTTAAAAGTAAAAAAAAAAAGCCTCTGATGATCGCGTGGCTCAGCTGAGCATGGGGGGGGCCCCGCAGGGATTTTTGCTACCAGTTCTCCGAACCACCCGCCGCCATCGCTACCGGATCAGGCGATCCGGTCCGAACCGAGAGCATTTCACCCCTGCCTTTGGGACATCATCTGTAGGTTTGGGGTGTTACATTCTTTTTGGCCCGAAATACGTGTAATAATTTCGAGTAAATCTTTTTCTGGGCCATGTAGGTGGACACCTTGGGCATCATAGCTTCAGGAATTTCTGGATGTGTCTGTCTGTCTGTCTGTTTGTCTGTCTGGATCTCTTTGGGGAGGGGGCTTGTTTGAGGAGAGAGACACATTGTGTCCCGTCTCCCGTCCTCCCGTCCCCACTTAATCCCTTGATCCAGGAGATGGAGCCGAACCTGGAGATTTTCCTCCATTTTATGCCGGTACATGGGCCAATAACATGGTTGTCTCCTTCGGGACAACCTCCATCACAAGTATGGTTGGCCCCATCATCCTTCTCCATAGCTGAGCTTAATTCAGTCGCCGTTGCAGCTCGATTCGCTTTGAGCCCCCCCCCCGCCCCCGCCATCTCCCCCAGCCCAAGACAGACCTTGAAAGAGACACAAGAGGGCCCCTTCTCTGGAAGATGTTTCAGGGGCTTGAGATCTGGTGGGCTTTTGGAGGTTTCCCCCTCAGTGTGGTTTTTAATTTCCTCTTTCCCAACTAGGATTTTTTACGGAAGGAATTTAGCGAAGAAAACATCCTGTTTTGGCAAGCCTGCGAATATTTTAATCACATACCAGCTCACGACAAAAAGGAGGTAAGGTTATGTTGTCAAATGCCTTTTCCCCTCTTTTTGCCTTTATTATCAAACAACCTGCAATAAATTCAGGCTGTTCAGACTCTTTGGAAGGTCTAAGGTGAGGTACAGGGAGAAGAAAGGAGCCACCACCCCGGGAAGGAGAAGATAGCTCATCCTCGACTTACAATAGTTCATTTAGTGACCGTTCGAAGTTACCACGGCACTGAAAAAAAGTGACTTGTGATCGTTTTTCACACTCATGCCCTTTGTAGCATCCCCACGATCATAATTCAGATGTTTGGCAACTGACTCGTATTTATGCAATCTTGGAGGTCACGTGATTCCCTTTTGCGACCGCCTGACAAGCAAAGACAACAGGGAAGCCATGGAAGACAATGGAAAATACGCCCGTAACTCCCTTTTTTTTTGCCCCAGTGCCGTTGTGACGGTCACTAAACGAACTGTTGTAAGTCGAGGGCGGCCTGTACCTCACGGCTGCCATAATTCCTGCATACTTTTCTTTTTAACGTCATTTCTTCTTGCTTCGCAGCTTTCATTCAGAGCGCAGGAGATTTTTAATAAATATTTATGCAGCAAAGCTACGACGCCAGTCAATATCGACAGCCAAGTCCAGCTGGCGGACGATGTCCTGACCGCACCGCATCCGAACATGTTCAAAGATCAGCAGCTTCAGGTACCGTCGGAAATCTGAACAATTCCCTTCCGCTGGTTATGAAAAACACCCTTTGCGGAGGGCTGCCACAACTATCCTGTTTCCCCGAAAATGAGACCCAACCAGAAAATAAGCCCTAGCATCAATTTTCAGGATGCTTGTAATATAAGCTCTACCCCCAAAATAAGCCCCAGCACAAGAAAAAAAAAATCTGCCTCCCAGCAATTTGTCTCCTTGTAGCAAACAGCGGATGCCCACGCAGCTATTGCTCTGGCAATCCCTGCAACCTGAAACAGCTGATGGTCGGGAGGCCGATCCAACCGACAATTAGCTGCTTGTGCTAATCAGGCTGTGCTGAAGCTGAAACGGGCTGTTTGCTTCTTGCTGCAAGGAGGTAAATTGCTGGGAGGCAGATTTTTTTTTCTTGTGCTAATCAGGCTGTGCTGAAACTGAAACGGGCTGTTTGCAGTTTGTTGCTCTCTGCAAGGAGGTAAATTACTGGGAGGCAGAGGCCAAAGGGTGGGCAGAGCTACATTTGGTGTATAAGAAGCACTCAAATTTTCACCCTCTTTTAGGGGGGGGAAGTGCATCTTCTACTCCGAAAAATATGGTATATTTTTAAATTGTTTTATTCCCCCCCCCTCCCAGGGACAAACTCTGCCACTTGTGAAACTCGTATTGAATTCTGTCTTAACAGGACTCCTGTTTTGTCTTTTAGATTTTCAATTTGATGAAATTTGACAGCTACGCACGCTTTCTGAAGTCTCCGTTTTACCAAGAATGTGTTTTAGCCGAAGTGGAAGGCCGTCCGGTCCCCGATCTGCAATGGGTCCCAAGCAGCCCTACGCTGAAGTCCAATATCAGTCCTGACATGTTCGGTGTTTCCTCTCCGAGAAAGGTATCTATCTGTTAGGATGCACAGTTGAAAACAGATCAAATTCTTGCTGGTGTAGAATAGAATAATAACTTTATTGTCGCTTTGAAAGTCCACTAATCGGCATACATTAAAATGAAATTTCGTGGCATACAGCTCTCAAGCGGGTCACCGCCTCCAATATACGCTACACAGACATGACAAAATAAGTAAACAAATACAAAATTTGTTTATATACCCACATATTCCCTGTTTCCCCGAAAAGAAGACCCAACTGGAAAATAAGTCCTAGCATGATTTTTCAGGATGCTCGTAATATAAGCCCTACACCCCAAAATAAGCCCCAGTTAAGATTGTCAGCCAGATGGATGCATTTAGTTCTGTATTTCCCCCAAAATAAGACCTAACCAGAAAATAAGCCCTAATGCATCTTTTGCATAACCAGAAAATAAGCCCTAATGCAGCCAAGAAATTAAAAGACGCTTGCTCCTGGGGAGGAAAGCTATGGCAAACCTAGACAGCATTCTAAAAAGCAGAGACATCAACCTGCCAACAAAAGAGCGTATAGTCAAGGCGATGGTTTTCCCAGTTGCAATGTCTGGCTGTGAAAGTTGGCCCATAAGGAAGGCTGAGAAGGCCAAAGAATGGAGGCCTTTGAACTCTGGTGCTGGAGAAGACTCCTGCGAGTCCCTTGGACTGCAAGGCGATCCAACCGGTCAGTCCTAGAGGAGATCAACCCTGACTGCTCTTTAGAAGGCCAGATCCTGAAGAGGAAACTCAAATCCTTTGGCCACCTGATGAGAAGGAAGGACTCCCTGGAGAAGAAGAGCCTCATGCTGGGAATGATGGAGGGCAAAAGAAAAAGGGGACGGCAGAGAAGGAGGTGGCTGGATGGAGTCACTAAAGCAGTCGGCGTGACTGCAATGGACTCCAGAGGATGGTAGAGGACAGGAAGGCCTGGAGGAATGTGGTCCATGGGGTCGCGATGGGTCGGACGCGACTTTGCAACTAGCAACAACAATGATGCATCTTTTGGAGCAAAAATTAATATAAGACCCGGTCTTGTTTTCAGAGAAACACGGTATTATATGACAGAGAGAAGCAACACACCCTATTATACATGAGTTTGTTTTGTTCTGTTTTTATATTTATTGGATTTATATACTGCCCTACTCCTGAAGGACTCAGGGCGGTGAACAGCCACAGAATAAAACACAATAATACAAAAATTTAAAATAGAATAAAAACGAATTAAATAATTTGGCTGAGACCAATTTAAAATACCCCATAATTTAAAAACAAATTAAATTTAAAAGGGGAAAAGATTTAGGCCAAGCCAGCTTGATGAAATAAGAAAATCTTGAGCGTGCGACGGAAGGTGCGCAGGTGAGTGAGTGAATCCCCACCCCACGAGACGTTTGAGCCGAAATTGGGAAGGTGGTTCAAACTGTAACCAAGTAAAAATGCATCAGCTAAAAGGTGCATATTAGTGTGGACCAAAAAAAAAAAAAAAAAGATGTTGAGACTCTAGAAAGAGTGCAGAGAAGAGCAACAAAGGTGATTCGGGGACTGGAGGCTAAAACATATAATGAACGGTTGCAGGAACTGGGTATCAGACATAATGAAAAAAAGGATTAAGCAGGAATTCGGTATGTCTAGTCTAATGAAAAGGACGACTTAGGGGTGACATGACAGCTGTCTTCTGATATTTGAGGGGCTGCCCCAAAGAAGAGGGAGTCAAGCTATTCTCCAAAGCACCCGAAGGCAGGACAAGAAGCAGCGGATGGAAACTCATCAAGGAGAGAAGCAACTTAGAACTAAGGAGGAATTTCCTGACAGTGAGAACAATTAACCAGCGGAACAACTTGCCTCCAGAAGTTGTGAATGCTCCAACACTGGAGGTTTTCAAAAAGAGGCTAGGCAGCCATTTGTCTGAAGTGGTGTAGGGTTTTCTGCTTGAGCAGGGGGTTGGACTAGAAGACCTCCAAGGTCCCTTCCAACTCTGTTATTCTGGCAGTTGCTTGTTCATCAAGAAGGGAATGAAGATGGGCCTTGTTAGTTCGTCTTGGCTGCAAGTGTGTATGATAGGTCCTGTCTGTAGGTCTCAAATCTGCTGGGAAGAAGAGGATGAGCAGGCAGCAGAGCCAGCAAATATAAGCACGATTCTTTTTTCTTTTTCTTTTTCTTTTTCTTTTTGCAATAACTTTTTATTTTATTTTTTAAACATGCAAAAATTCCAGTTTAGCACTATTCTGATTAAAGAAACCATACTCTCGGAAGTGATTTTTTAAAATTGCACTTGTTGATAGTTAGGCGGAAAAGCCAAGTCTGGGCGCTCCTTGAATGAAGAATCTGGAGAAGAAGATGGCGAGAAAAAGAAAAAAGGAACTTTTTTTTCCTGGTCGAGGAGCAAGAGTTTGGGGAGGTCACAGAAGAAGAAGGAGAACGGCAGTTGCCTCAAAGGTGAGTTTTAAAATCCAAAGATGAGGCCTTAGGAGAGAGAGAGAAGGATGGATGGATGGATGGATGGATGGATTCTGAGAGAGGAAGGAAGGAAGGAAGGAAGGAAGGAAGGAAGGAGAGGAAGAAAAGGGTGGATGGAAGGATTCAGAGAGGAAGGAAGGAAGGAAGGAGAGAGGAAGAAAAGGATGGATGGATGGATTCTGAGAGAGGATGGAAGGAAGGAAGGAGAGAGGAAGAAAAGGATGGATGGAAGGATTCTGAGAGATGAAGGAGGGGTTCTGAGTGGGAGGGAAGGAAGAAAGGAAGTATGACAAAAGGGAAGGAAGGAGAGAGGGAGGGAGGGATGGAAGGAAGTGTTCTGAGAGAAGAAAGGAAGCAAGGAAGGTAGGAGGGAAAATGATGAGGGAGATGGATGGATAGATGGATAGATGGATTCTGAGAGGAAGGAAAGAGGGAGGGTGGGTGGGGGGCAGACTTCTGGAATCTATGGAATTTGCTGATAGGGCATCAGTGGGACTTCAAATTTTGAGGCCTGTGAGGCAATCCCTTTGCTCATGGGATCCAGATAGGGAAAGTTCTCCGAGCCCTCTTTTACCAGTTTGGAGAGTTATTCATTTATTTAGCATACGGTGACAAACCCAACAAAGAGAAACAAACCCATACCGCTTGTATACATGAGACTTATCTTACGGTTCGAGGGTCACCGAATGCTTGTTCCCTCTGAGGAGGAAAGCATCATGCAAAGAACAGCGAGAGAAAAATGACCAAGGTTCCCCCAAAGCAGAATTTGGATCTTTACATCTGTCCACTCTCAGAATTGTAAGGTGTTTTTCCGTCACAGGGCTGCTTCTAAAAGAAATCCGGAGAGGTCAAGACAGTAGCGGACAAACTCAGGAGTAGAGAGCGCGTGGGACTCTTTTTCTCATGAGTTTCTGGGCCGAATTCCAACTGGGTTTTTTTTAAGCACATAAATCTCTTTATTCTTTGGGCTACATCCAGTCAAAGGAATACATGCTTCCTTGTTTCAGGTGCTTTGTTCCTATTCAGTGACACCTGCAGCCCTTACCTGAGACCAGGGGAGAAACAGTGGGGGCCAGAGCTGCCTAGGGGCGCATCCATTGCTGGGTGGATTTGATTTCAATCGAGTTGATTTAAATCCCGATTTAAATTACTAGTGAAAAAGGCTTGATTTAAATCAACTCGATTTAAATCATAATTTTTAAAGAGCAAATGGTCGTCTCCATCCCGCAGCAGCTCCTCCTCTGACCCGCCGTTGACTCACCGATAGTCCCAGTATTGCAGAATATATAGCCTCATGCTACGTAACTAAGCTCCCTTTCTTGCAGAATAAACTAAATTATTAATGTATCTTAAATAGACAACTATCTTTAGATTAGTGGTGGGATCCTGCCAGTTTAACAATCGGTTCGGTGGTCACGCGCTTTGCGTGTGTGTGTGTGTGCGTGCACAGTTTTACAAAAACTTATCTTCTACGTTACTGCTGGGGAGTAACACAGCTGAGGCGCAGCAATCCGCTCTGCCGCGCGAATAAACTGAAAAGATATAGGTCAGTAAAGTGCAGGGGCTGATCACCGGAGCTACCAGTTCGCCCGAACCGGTCTGAACCGGTAGAATCCCACCCCTGCTTTAGATAGATTTGTACTCCAAAAGCATTTTGTTAAAATAAATTTAGACACCTGACTTAATATTTCTCCCCAGAGTCTTCTCAGCCTGGTGGGCTCTCCTACAGACATAAATCACAAGATTCTTTGTCTTCGGCTGCGAGTCTGGAGATGGTAAGACTTGTCTTTTTGGACTGAAAATATGCATGAGGATGAACTACGATGATAAACTATTGTCTAGTTTAATAAAAAGAAGGTCTAGGGGACAGGGGCGGGATTCAGCCGGTTCGGACCGAACTGGATGCTAATTTTACATCTGGTTCGCCCAACCGGTAGTTGCAAGGACTTAACAATTAACCAGTGGAACAAGTAGTTGTGGGCGCTCCATCACTGGAGGTTTTTAAGAAGAGACTGGACAACTACTTGTCTGAAATGGATAGAATAGAATAATAGAATAGAATAGAATAGAATAGAATAGAATAGAATAGAGAATAGAATAGAATAGAATAGAATAGAATAGAATAGAATAGAATAGAATAGAATAGAATAGAATAGAATAGAATAGAATTCTTTATTGGCCAAGTGTGATTGGACACACAAGGAATTTGTGTTCGGTGCATATGCTCTCTGTACATTAAAAAAAATACATTTATCAAGAATCTTAAGATGTAACACTTAGTGATAGTCATAGGTTACTAAATAAGCAATCAAGTCATACTAGGAAACTAAAACAATATAAATCGTAAAGATACAAGCAACAAGGTTATAGTCATATGTAGAAAGAGATAGGTAATAGGAAGGATGAGAAGAAGAATAGTAATACAGTAAATAGTTTGACAGTGTGATGGGAATTAGTTGTTTAGCAGAGTGACGGCATGCGGGGAAAAACTGTTCATGTGTCTAGTTATTCTGGTGCGCAATGCTCTATAACGTCGTTTTGTGGGTAGAAGTTGAAACAATTTATGTCCAGGATGTGAGGGGTCTGTAGATATATACATATAGATATGGAACAAAACTCCACATTGGTGACAGGAAAGGCATCTGGCCAGTAAATACATCTCCATTCAGTTGCCCAGACTCCACTCCACAAGCGATTACGGGGTCGTTAAAAGAAGAAGATGATGTGAGGGGTCTGTAGATAATTTCACAGCCCTCTTTTTGACTCGTGCAGTACACAGGTCCTCAATGGAGGCTTAGTACTTCGTTTAAATTCCCCGCTCGATTTACCCAGCAGACCGCAACGCTTTCTCTTCAAAGGGCGAGCCCTGCCAGCCATCGGGACCTCCCACGGCAAAAGAGAAGCCCCCCAAGTGTTGCCATGTCCACCTGCCCGATGGCTCCACTTCCATCATGCCCGTCAGAGGCGGGTTCTCCATCAAAGAGGTGCTGTCCGACTTCTGCGAAAGGCAACGTATCAACATGGCTGCCGTCGACCTCTTTTTAATCGGCGGAGATAAGGTGCTTAACTTTCATGGGACTTTTCTAAAAAAATTAATTCATTTTTAGGCTACATTTTTTCCAAGAGCAATGCAGAGATTTGAGAGACCAATAGCATTTGGGCTTATATACCACCCCAATAGCACTTTAGAGTGCTCTCTGGGTTTGTTGTGGCCTGTCGGCTGCCTCCAGCAGCCGAATCAGAGGAGGAGGAGGAGGCATGGGAGTTGGGGCCAGCATCAGGGCTGGGGGAGAGAGAGACACGGAGGCGGAGCCTGGGCCGTCTGTCAGCCGTCAGATGGAGAGACAGCAGCCCCCAGGTCTGGAGGTGGCTGATGAGGAAGAGGAGGAACAGCTGGGTGCAGTGCCTGACACACAGATGTACAGAAGGCAGAGGAGATGAGAGCAGTGGAAATCTATAGGCCGGTCCTTGGGAAGGAAGAGCCACTGCTGCTAATGAAGCCCCACCCTATCTCTGGGGATAAAAGGCAGGAGGCGGAGATGAATAGATGTGGCAGACAACTATTCATCTTCTGGATGGACAGTTAGCCTGCGGTGAGAGAGAAACTTTTTGCCGGGGCTGCCGGCACTCCTAATTAAAGAAATCTTTGAGTTCACTTCAGAGGGTTTGTCGTGTTTGGGGAGCTGGGTCAGGGTGGTTTACAATCTAGAAGGATTAATACATTTTGCCCTCAAGAATCTGGGTCCTTGTTTTATCGACCTTAGAAGGATGGAAGGCTGAGTCAACCTGGAGCCTGCCAGGATCGAACTTCCTGGCTGTGGGCAGAGTTTGCCTGCAATACAGGTTGTTCTCGACTCACAGCCGTTCATTCAGCAAATACCACCTGTGGCTGGCCCCATAGTTGGGTGGGAATGGAGATTTTGCAGTATCCTTTCCCTGCCACGCCCACCAAGCCACACCATGCCCACCAAGCCACGCCCACAGAACTGGTAGTAAAAAAAAATGAATTTCACCACTGCTCCAAAGTCCCTTCCAGCTCAATTCTAATTGATTGATTGATTGATTGATTGATTGATTGATTGATTGATTGATTGAAATTGTTTAGGATCTCTTGTTTCAGCAGGAGGTTGGACTAGAAGACCTCCAAGGTCCCTTCCAGCTCTATTCTGATTGATTGAAACTATTACCAAAACGTATTATTTATTTTTGTAATAGTTCAACGGGCTTCAAATTAAATTTTAAAGACAAATACTGACCAGCTATCTCAGCTGAAGTCATCTCCAGATGTTTTCTCTGGAGGTAAAAGTCTCTAATCTACAGGAGTAACCTTGAAAGTTCTCAGTTTTTTAACTCAGTCACCCATTAAATGTGACATTAAATATGACTTAATGTGACCTTTTCTGTTCGCAGCCACTCGTACTGCAGCAGGACAGCAGCATTTTGGATTCTCAAACTCTTCGCTTAGAAAAAAGGACGTTATTTCGGTAAGACCAGAAACTTGCTCTGATGCCCTTCCCACTCCCTTATGACCGTATTTCACTCTTACGACCGTTGCCGTATCCCCGTGGTCACGTGATCAAAATTCAGGCACTTGGCAACCAGTTCACATTTACATCTTCTTTTAATGACCCCATAATCCCTTGCGGGGTGGAGTCTGGGCAACTGAATGGAGCCACCAGAGTGTTTACTGGCCGGACGCTTTTCCTGTTGCCAGTGCGGAGTTTTGTTCGGCAGATATATTCTCATTGGGCCCAGAGAGAGAAATATCTGCCTCTACCTAGGATTGAACTCACAGCCTCCTGATTGTGAGGCGAGAGCTCCATCTCTAGGCCACCGCACCACTCCTAACCAGTTCATATTTATGACGGTTGCAATATCCCGGGGGAGATCACGTGATCCCCTTTTGTGGCCGTCGGATGAGCAAATTCAATGGGGAAGCCAGATTCACTTAACAACTTCGTTACTAAGTAGTCCTTGATTTACAACAGTTCACTTAAGTGACCGTTCAAAGTCACAACAGCACCGCGAAACACTGATTCACAGCCATTTTTCGCACCTCAGGACTTTTGTGGATGATCAGGTGATCAAAATTCAGAAGCTGGGCCACTGATTCATACTTACGACTGTTTCAGTATCCTAAGGTTGGGGAGATTACCTTCTGTAGCCTTTTGACAAGCAAAACCAACAGGGAATCCCGATTCCCTCAACAATCGTGTTATTCACTTACCAGCTACGATGATTCACTTAACGGTAACAAGAAAGGTCGTAAAATGGGACAAAGCTCACTTAACAACCATCTCGCTTAGCAGCAGAAATTTTGAGCTCAACTGAGGTTGCGAGATGAGGACTAGCCGTGTTATTTTTTTATTTTTATTTTTTGAATTTTATTTATATATTTTTTTTCTTCTTTAAAATACCTAAGTGCTTAATAAACACTGTATTGTCTGGATCAATCTGTTTATGCGCAGTATTAATAAACTAGTAGTAAAAGTAATAATTATAATAACATCCATAATTAAAATACTACAATTTACTTATTATGGTAAAAAAAATCTACTTCATTTATTTATATATTTCAGTAATCTTTCATCCTCCAATTTCTACCTCTTTTATCCAACCATTGATAAAATATATCCCATGTTAAAAAATATTCTGTTCCTTATCTTTTATTATTAGTATCCATCTATCCATCTCTGCACAGTCTAATAATTTTCTAATTATACTTCATTTTTCCAATATTGTGCAAATACAACTCTCACTGCTGTCAACACGTGTATTAGTAAATATGTAGCCCCTTTTCTTGTCATTTTCTGGTAGTATACCTAAAAAAAATACTTTAACTGCCTCACTTAACAGCAGAAATTCTGAGCTCAGCTGAGGTCGCGAGGTGAGGACTAGCCGTATTCTGAGTGCAAAATCTAAGCAGCCAGCATGATATTTCCAAGACTCTGCCTATCAGAGAAGATTTATCTGGGCGGGAGGTGTGTAAAAAAGCCACAATGGCAACCAGGACTCACAGCCACCACAATCTTGGCTTGTTGGAGATAAACACACCTATCTCGTGGCGGTCCTGAATGCCAAAAAAATAAAAAAAGATATTCTCATTTTTCTTAGTTTCACATTACGTCAAAGAGATGTAAAGTAAAGGTTCCCCTCGCACATATGTGCTAGTCGTTCCCGACTCTAGGGGGCGGTGCTCATCTCCGTTTCAAAGCCGAAGAGCCAGCGCTGTCCGAAGACGTCTCTGTGGTCCTGTGGCCAGCATGACTCAACGCCAAAGGCGCACGGAACGCTGTTCCCTTCCCACCAAAGGTGGTCCCTATTTTTCTACCTGCATTTTTTACCTACTTTCGAACTGCTAGGTTGGCAGAAGCTGGGACAAGTCACGGGAGCTCACCCCGTTACGCGGCACTCGGGATTCGAACCGCTGAACTGCCGACCTTTCCATCGACAAGCTCAGCGCCTTAGCGACTGAGCCACCGCGCCCCTCAAAGAGATGTAGGATTAAGCTAAATTCTGAATGGTTCTCTCGACGTACGACCACAGTTGTGCCTTAAATTAGTTAAGTGAGTTTTGTCCCGTTTTGCGTCCTTCCTTGACACAGCTGATAAGTGAATCACTGCAGTTGTTAAAATTAGTAATACGGTTCTTAAGTGAATCTGGCTTCCCCATGGACTTCGCCGGTCAGAAAGTCGCAAAAGGGGGGATCGCGTGACCCCCCAGGACGCTGCGGTCCGTCATAAATATGAGTCAGTTCCCCAAACACCTGAATGTTGATCATGTGACCACGGGAAGGCTGCAAGTGTGAAACAGTTGTTCCCTTTTTCTAATCAGGTGGTAACTTCGAATGGTCACTAAATGGACCGTCGTAAGTCGAGGACTAACTATGTTCACTCGGTTTGTCTATCCGTTTCAGGCTCGACCTGCTCCCTATAAATAGATCGGTTGGTTTAAAAGCTAAACCCACCAAGCCAGTCACGGAAGTTCTGCGTCCGGTCGTTGCAAAATACGGATTGAATCTTAATAATCTGGTGGCCAGACTAGTAAGTAATTCGTTCAACTAAAATAAGGTGTTTTTTGTTTTTTTTTAAAGATTTCAACGCGTGGTGTTTTCTTTACGATAAATAAAACGGTCTTCAACCTCATTTGTTATTAAAAGACACCCTAAACTCACCGATAGGAGATTAAAGCAATTTTATTCCTCTCTATGTGTATATTTTATAGAATTCCAGGCTCCACATGTAAATTTTAATTTTTATATATATATATATATATATATATATATATATATATATATATATATATATATATATCAGTGGTGAAATCTAAAATGTGTTACTACCGGTTCTGTGGGCGGGGCTTGGTGGGTAGGGGGTAATGTGGGCGTGGCCATTTTTTAAAAAAACTTTTAAAACCATTTTTTCTTCGGCGAAGAGGTTGTAAAAAAATGCTTTCAAAAGGCTCTGACGATCCCAGCTGAGTTGCCTGTTTTTTTTTTCTTTTAAAAGCCTCTGCCGAGGTCGAACAACCCTTTCACAGGGGTTGCCTAAGACCATCGGAAAACACATATTTTCAATGGTTTTAGGAATAATTTTATTAGTTGGGGGTCACTACAACATGAGGAACTGTATTAAAGGGTTGCGGCATTAGGAAGGTTGAGACCCACTGCTCTAAATAAATGCCCTTTTTAATCCACGGTGCTGAATTGGATGACAGAACGGGGAGCAAGACCCCTTAGACCTCGGGGCGCCCATCTCCAGCCTTGATGGACAGAGGGTGATTCTGGAAGACAAGATTTTGAAAAAGGGGAAAGGTAAGCAGCCCTGAAAATGACTAAATCAGGATCCCGCGCGTGCGGGATCCAGCCGAATGACCTGAATTCGGGACTACTAAGTAAAGCTTCCCAGTACAGGCAGCCCTCGACTTACAATTGATCCCAACATTTCTGTTGTTAAGTGAGACATTTGTTAAGTGAGTTTTGACACACGTTACGGCCGTTCTCGCCTCCATGCTTATGCGAGTCGCTGCAGTCGCTAATTAGTAACGCGCTTGTTTCATGAATCACTGCAGTTGATAAGTTAGTACCACGGTCGTTAAGTGAATCTGGCTTCCCCATGGACTTGGCTCGTCAGAAGGTCACAAAAGGGGATCACATGACCCCGGGACACTTTTTTCTGTTGTCATTTAACAATCCCGTAATCCCTTGCGGGATGAATTCTGGGCAACTGAATAAAGGTAGTAGAATGTTTACTGGCCGGATGCCCTTCTTGTTGCCAGTACGGAGTTTTGTTCAGCAGATATATTCTCATTGTGCCCCGAGAGAGAAATAATCTGCCTGTACCTAGGATCGAACTCACAGCCTCCTGATTGTGAGGCCCAACGCACCACTCACTCCGGGACACAATAATGGTTCTAAATAAGAACCAGTTACTAAGTGTCTTAATTCGGATCACATGATCACGGGGGAGGCAGCAAAGGTCATAAATATGAAAAAATGGCGCTGGGTCGCTTTTCTCAGTGCTATGGTAACTCTGAACAGTCACTAAATGAACTGATGTAAGTCGAGGACTACCTGTGATCGTCAGAGGCGGTTCCAGGTTGCCCAGATGGGTGGGACCAAGGGCGTAAAAATTACTCTTAAGGGGGTCCTTTTCTCACCGGTGCACCAATCGGAGTCCCGGCCTTCGCCCTTCAAGCAGTAGCCATGATCGTGATTGAACTTAGATTGTAAGCATGTTAGCAGGAAACATTGGGGTTTGGAAAAAAAAAAAAAGAATTAAATTTCTATCGTTCACAGACAAGGGAAAAGGAGCCTCCTTAAAACACAGTGCGCCTGTAACTACTAATGCAGGAAACCAAACACTCACAGTAAGTTTTCTTCGATTATTTGAAACTCCCGTGATTCAACGTTTTCTTCCCAAAATTAAGAGGGGTTGGATGAGCATCGAAGTCCCGTATTTCCTTTGTGCTTGTTCTTTATTATTACGTTCGTATTCCGTGGCTCACCAGTGTGACTTTAATGGGTTCGTCAGACGAGAGTTACACAAAATCATCTTACAGAATCCAGAAGAACAAAGTTGGAAGGGACCTCGGAGGTCTTCTAGTCCAGCCCCCTTTGCTCAGGCAGGAAAGCCTATAACATTTCAGACAAATGGTTGTCCAACCTCTTCTTAAAAACTTCCAGCGTTGGAGCATTCACAACTTCTTGTGGCAAGTTGTTCCGCTGATTAAATTGTTCTCACTGTCAGGAAATTCCTCCTTAGCGCTAAGTTGCTTCTCTCGTTGATGAGTTTCCATCCATTGCTTCTTGTTCTACCTTCAGGTCAGTGGTGAAATGTAAAATTTGTTACTACCGGTTCTATGGGTGTGGCTTGGGGGGGGGAATATGACTAAGTGGGCGTGGCCAACTTTTTTTTTTTAACTTTTAAAACTATTTTTTCTACAACCTCTTCGGCTGAAGAGGTTGTAGAAAAAATGCTTTTAAAAGCCTCTGATGATACCAGCTGAGCCACGCGATCATCAGAGGCTTTTTTTCTTTTTTACTTTTAAAAGCATTTTTTCGGCCAAAGAGGTTGTTGAAATGTTGTAGATGAAAGATTGTAGATGTTTAGTCCAAAATGCTGCTGTTCTGGATAGAAGCATATTGTGTGAAAAATTACAGATTACAGAATAACTAGAGTTGGAAGGGACCTTAGGTCATCTAGTCCAACCCCCCACCACGCAACATGAAGATGATCCCGATTTCCTCAAGATGCTTTCCTCAAAATCAGCCTGCCGCCGTTGCGCCAAAGCTCAGGGACAAAAATGGCGTCCCTTGAGAAGCTGCGTTGACAAACACAGTCCGAAGATGGAGGAATAACTTAAAATAAAATAATTAAAATAAAGCCTTGTTACACACCAGGGATTGGCGAGGTAGGGGCTTGATCAGCCAGCCAGCGGAGAGTCAGAGGTCACTGATCCTGGCAGCCATTTTAGGCGCCCAGATGTGTTTTCCGCAGAGAAAATGGTTCTGCTAGCTAGTATTCGCGTAAAGGCATCAAGAGTGAATCAAACTCTGCGACACTGTTACGTCATTTCATGCCGTCCGTCCTCAACTCGCAACCGCGGTTGAGCCCCTATATTCACGTTGCTAAGTGAGACATTTCTTCAAGGAGTTTTGCCCCATTTTACAACTTTTCTCGCCGCCATTGATAAGTGAACTGTTGCATATGTGAAGTTGCTCACACGATTGTTAAGTGAATCCGACATCCCCCGTAGACTCTACATGTCAGAAGGTCGCAAAAAGGGATCGTAGGACACCCCTCCCCCCAGGGGGGGGACACACTGCAGCCGTCATAAATATGAATCAGTTGCCGTGCGTCTGAATTGTGATCGCCTGATCACGGGGTATGCTGCAACGGCCATAAGTGTGAAAAACCGTCATAACTCACTTTTTTCAGTGCCGTTGTAACTAAATGAACTCTTGTGAGTCGAGAACTACCCATATTTAGGAGCAATTTAACAAAATATTAGCAGCAAACATGACGAAAATGTTACATCCAGTCAGGGTTTAAGTTGTAGTCCTCGACTTACGCCCACAATTGAGCCCAAAATTTATGTTGCTAAGTGAGGCATTTCTGAAGCGAGTTTTGCCCCGTTTTACGACTTTCTTCACCACCGTTGTTAAGTGAATCAACCCTGCAGGTGTTAAATTAGTATCCCGGTTGTTAAGTGAATCTGGCTTCCCCATCGACTTTGCCGGTCAGAAGGCTGCAAAAGGGGACCCACCCCCCCACAGGACACCACAACGGTCATAAGTATATAAACCCGTTGGCAAACCTCTGGATTTGGATCACGCGATGGCAGGGAGGCTGCAGCGGTCGTAAGTGTGGAAAAACGCTCATAAATCGCTATTCTCAGTGCCGTGGTAACTTCGGTTTGTTGAACTGTTGTAAGTCGAGGACTACCTGCCTAGCACAATTCCTGCTTTCGGTTCGTCTAGAGCGGGGGCGTCAAACTTGATTTCATTGAGGGCCACATCAGGGTTGTGTTTGACCTCGGGGGACCGGGGTGGGTATTGCCAGGGTGGGTATTGCCAGGATGGGCATGGCCACCTCGACATCACATGATGCGCTCTGCCAAACGAAAACGGGTTCACGAGCTCCATTTTCGACTGTGAAGGCCTCCTGCAATCGTCTGCCGGTGAAAACTTCACTCGTGGGGGGTGGCTGTGCTGGCCCTCAGGGCTCTGTTTTCGGCTGGGACGGCCTCTTGCAGCCCTCTGCCGGTGAAAACTTCGCTCGGGGGACTGCGCTGGCCCCCAGGGCTCAGTTTTCAGCCGTGAAGGCCTCTTGCCGCCCTCTGCCGGTGAAAACATCACATGTGGGGTGGGCTGTGCTGGCCCTCAGGGCTCTGTTTTCAGCTAGGGCGGCCTCTTGCAGCCCTCTGCCGGTGAAAACTTCACTCGGGGGACTGCGCTGGCCCCCAGGGCGAAGTTTTCAGCCGTGAAGGCCTCCTGCCACCCTCTGCTGGTGAAAACGGTGCTCAGGGAGGGCGGTGCGAGCTCCATTTTGGCTGGCAGAGGCACCGCGGGCCTTGAATTTGACACCCCTGGTCTAAGGGGTCTCACCATCTCGTCTGCTTGTCCAGAACAGAACCAGGAACCCGGTAACTGCTTCAGAACCCCATCTTGTGTCGAAGTCTTGAAAAGATGCCTCTGAATTAATGCTCTTTCGTGCAACCATCCATTGACCGTAATCCTCCAAATTAAGATTAGTGTGGGTGATTAGCGTGGCTTGGCCCGGATCACGCATTGTGGCAGTGGGATTATGACAATTGTGTTTCCCCCTTCCCGGATCCCCCTCTCAGTTCGGGCTCATCAATCAAGGTCTCTCGTAGGCCGAAGCCACCAGAGACCTCCAAATTGTAATTTTTAAAAAATTTTAAATGTAAAGATAAGGGAAAACTTTAAATACAAGGTAATCCCCGATTTACAGCGGTCTGTTTAGTGACCGTTCAAAGTTACGGCAGCGTTGAATAAAGTGACTTAACGACCGTTTTTCCACAGTTATGACCTTTCCAGCATCCCCATGGGCACCTGAGCCCAAATCAGACGCAAACTGACTCGTATTTATGACCGTTGCTGTGTCCCAGGCACACGTTTTGAGACCTTCTGACAAGGAAAGTCAAGGGGGGGGGAAGCCAGATTCACTGAACGACCGGGTTACTAACTTATCAACTGCAGTGGTTCGCTTAACAACGGAGGCGAGAAAGGTTCTAAAACAGGGGCCAAGTTCACTTAACAGACGTCTCAGAAATTTTGGGGCTCCGTTGAGGCTGTAAGTTGAGGACTATCCTGTATTTCAATCCACCAGGGAATTGTTACTTTTGCTCAAAAACTCTTATAACCTGTTCAATTTTCTCTCCCCTCCCCCTCCAATCAATCTAACTCAGGGGTCGGCAACCTTAAACACTCAAGGAGCCACAAAGGTCCTAACCGGAAGCCCCCCGTTCAATTTTAGAGCCGACCGGAAGTCCTGTTCCCCCTACCATACAGTTTCCTCCTAGCACCGCATCCTTTTTCCTCTGCCAACCGGAAGTCCTGTTCCCCCCACCATAGAGTCTCCTCCTAGCACCGCATCCTTTTTCCTCTGCCAACCGGAAGTCCTGTTCCCCCCCACCATAGAGTCTCCTCCTGGCATGTCGTGCTTCCCCCCAACCCCCAAAACCAGAAGCTCCTCTCAAAATTGTGGCGCCAACTGGCAACTGGGAGCCGCAGCAGAGGGATGAAAGAGCCACATGCGGCTCCAGAGCCACAGGTTGCCGATCCCTGATCTAACGCTTGATTCAATGCATAGAAGCCACGTAACTAAAACCCAAAAGTCTTGTGTCCATAATGACTCTTCTTGTGAATTTTCTTTTTTTACTTCCTGCAAAAGGGGATTCTAAAATTCTTTCCAAGGAGAAGAAGCAAAAAAAAGGCTGCGGACACCAGGACTAGAGTCCAGTAATGTGTAGCGAACAAAGTCCATCCTCTGTTTTTGGCATCTTGTTTCTTGATCTTCTTCCAAAGCAAATTGTGATAGCAATAACAACCTCCTGCCTGCCCTTTCAAATCTCGGGGCTGGACATTTCTACGCCGTATCTGAAAAACGTGGAATTTTCTGCCCAGCCTCTTTGATAAAGCCTTTTCTTGAAGGACTCCCGGTTTCACCTGCTGAAGTCCCAAATTTATCTCTCGACTGGAAAAAAATACGGAAGTTCCTGATTTTAAACAATTGTCGGTGTGAGGCTCGAAAAATTGAGGGAAAGAAAGAAGAGGGAGCCAGTGTATCTCACGGAAGGAACCAAAATATGATTTTGCTAAAAATCATGCTAAAGCATGGACACCTGACCCTAACTTTAACCAGGGAGTCACTCAGGGGTGCTATTCAGCAGGTTCTGACAGGTTCTGGAGAACCGGTAGCGGAAATTTTGAGTAATTCGGAGAACCGGCCAATACCACCTCTGGCTGGCCCCATAGTGGGGTGGGAATGGAGATTTTGCAGTATCCTTCCCCTGCCATGCCCACCAAGCCACATCCACAGAACCAGTAGTCAGTGTCTTTTAGGAAGATCATGCTGGTCTCTGTATTACTAGATCTTCATGTTGGGGTGCCAAGGTGTGGTGGGGCATTTGCAGAGGGCCCACAAGAAGATGGGAGGGTGGAAATGATGGGAGATCCAAGAATCATCATCTTCTTCTAAAGACCCCATAATCCCTTGCAGGGTAGAGTCTGGGCAACTGAATGGAACTGAGTTGTGTGTTTTAATGGCCGGATGCCTTTCCCTGTCGCCAATGCGGAGTTACATTCAGCAGATATATTCTCATTGGGCCCAGAGAGAGAAATATCTACCTAGGATTGAACTCACAGCCTCCCAATTGTGAGGCGAGAGCTCCACCTCTAGGCCATCGCACCACTCTATAGGGAGATCCAAGAACATCCTGGCCAAAAGTCCCTGGAGACAGATTTGGCTGTTTCTCCTCCATGTGGCTGTTGTGTCAAGGTAATTCGTGTTCCCTTTGGCTTCCCCTGTAGGGCGAAGGAAGACCTGTTGGAAAGCACAATTCTTTTAAATTAAAAGGCGAGCCGGGGAAAAGCTCTCGCGAAGCCTACCTGGCCCCCAGAGAAGACCGCCTTGCTCAGACTGAAAAAAACACACGCCAGCATTTGAATTTGGAAGAAGCAGAGGGTATGTCATTTTTAAAATATATGCAGTAAGTGTGTTGTCTCGTCCGACCGTGGTGACCAAGTGGAGTGCGTTATCTGTTCCGGCCGTGTGTATTGGCGATGCAATAAACTTCATCCACATCTGAAGTTAACATTCCTGTGTTGCTGGACGTGTTTGGGACACATGTGAGCCCCTGCCTTTGCGCTGGGAGGGGCTGGGGAGAAGAGAAGGAAAAGAAGGGGGTGGGGGAGTTGTTCTGTGATCCACTCAACAGGATACCCGTGATCTCATGGCCACGTCATCCAGACCTCTTGCATCCCCAACTCTTCTTTGGAAAAACCCAGCTGTTGATGACGGCTTTTCTGATCAATCCATCGTTGGGTCTAGGACAGGGGTGTCAAACTCAATTTCATGGAGGGCCGCGTCAGGGTTGTGTTTGACCTCGGGAGGCCGGGGTGGGCATGGCCAGCTTATTACCCTCCACACCCTCGTGTCGAGGGTGCCTGTGAAGGCCCGAGCGCTCTGCCAGCGAAAACAGGCTCCCGAGCTCCGTTTTCAGCTGCGACGGCCTCCTGCAACCCTCTCCCAGCGAAAACGGAGCTCGGGAGGGCCGCACGCAGCCCCCTCAAGCTCCGTTTTTGCTTGCGGCAGTGGTGGGTTCCTCCCGGTTCTGCCCGGTTCGGCCGAGCTGTTAGCGCTGATGATATGACGTCACCGAACCGGTTCTGCCCCCCCCGCATTATTCTTACCTTTTATTTGTTTTGAATTGTCACATGATCATCAAGCCACACCCACAAAATAAGCCACGCCCACAGAATCGGTAATAAAAAAAATTAGAACCCATCCCTGCACTCCAGGCCAATCCTTCGCTGTTTCCAGGGCAGCCCCACGGGCCAGATCTAAGCACCCCGCGCGCCGCATCCGGCCCCCAGGCCTTGAGTTTGACACCCCCGGTCTAGCACAAGCTGCCGTGGCTAACTCACCACGGCCAAATTGCCCCGGCTATCTCGCCTCGGCCAATCGGCCCCCAAACAACTCGCTGCGGGACAAGAAGTTGTACTAAGATCGAAGAAATGGTGGAATAGAATCGTTAAAAGAAGGCTGCCCAAGGAGGGACAAAACGAAACGGGAATGAGAAAAAATTAAAATATATATTTTTAAATGATTTTAAATAATTCAACAGAATTGTTGGGTTGTGCTTGGTGAGGTGGCCGTGGCGAGTTAGCCCATTCCGTTTCTTATCAATCCATAGTTGAGGTCTCCATCTCAACTTCCACCAGCCCAGACTTTTCCAGAAGTCGTTTCTTTGGGTTGATCGATTCTGGCGGTAGATCTGTGTGACCCTCGATCTGGAGAGGCTCGGGGTTCAGAGATCCTTTCCCCAGCCCCTCCCTGGCCCACCTCCGCTTTCCAAACCGCCACCGTAGACTTCATAACTTCTCCTGGCGCATTAAAAATAATACTTGGCAGACCACAACGATTGGAGCCACATATGTTGGGGGCTTTGGGGTGCCCCTGGCCTGTTTTTCCTTGCCTTCAAATTAGGGGTACGCAAAATATGCTGAAGTCACCAGGCTGAGAGATCACGAAGGATTTTGCTTTCAGAGTGGATTAGTAGCGGGCTCCCTGTTCCTACGGACCAAGTGGCGTCTGCTTGGAAGAGTCAGAATCAGGCTGGGGTGGGGTGATGGGGGGCAGAGATTCCCCCAGCTGGCACCCCTGGAAAGAGGTGGGGCTGAGTGGCTCGGTCAGCCCTTCCTCTGGGGGGCCATTTGGGTCCGAGGATCAGGAGGTAGATGCGAAAGTCAAAAAAATGATGGCGCCACCTCCGAAGCAAGTCCAGGCTGGGCTCAAGGATAGCGTCCGATGGGACATTCGATGGTCATCACAGGTGATGTTGGCGCATTGCTTAGAAGGCATGAACCAGCAGAGAGAAAGACGAGTATCTTTCTACCCAAGGGATTTAGCATCTGCGTGGGTATCCCCTTGGCATCTCCACAACTGTCAAGAGCATCAAACGAGCTACGTCTTCAATTAGAATAATAGGATCTTGAGGTTGGAAGGACTTGGGAGGTCTTCTACTCCAACCCCCTGCCCAATTTAAGAATCCTTATATCATCCCGGACAAATGGCTGTCCAATCTCTTCTTAGAAAACGAAATTTGTGCAATTTAGCATTTTGTTCATTCCGTGGTTCAGAAGAGTCTTGACGATAGGGCAGGAAGGGACCTTGGAGGTCCTCTAGTCCATCCCCCTGCTCAAGGCAGGAGACCTTGTACCATTTCAGACAAATGGCTGCCCAATCTTTTCTTGAAGACCTCCAGCGATGGGACACCCACAACTCCTGGAGGCAGGCTGTTCCATTGTTTAATTGCTCTCACTGTCAGGTGAGTTCCAAGTAGGACCTCTCTTTGAGGAACTTCTACCCATTGGTGGTGGGGCATCTGTCCCACCGAACAACGAAGCCATGGCTGCAGATGCAGCTGGTGGATAGAAGGGAAAGCTCTCCACTGTCACCAAGCTAACCTTTGGCTGATGCCCAGATGTTGACTTTGGACAACCAACATGGTAGAGGATCTGACTCCCAGCACCTCTGTCCAACGACTTGTTCTAGACTTCCCTTCACAAATCACCTTCAGCAGGTAGGTGAAACTTCCCTGGATCGTTCACAGAAGGAACAAGTGTTGGGAAAAGCTTCCTTAGCTTGACCGTTCATCTTAGATACTTCTTCTTGGCCAACCCTTGGTGGGGATGGAAATAAGAGAAGGCATCTAGTGCTGGAGGAGTGGTGTGGTGGCCTAGAGGTGGACCTCTTGCCTCACAATCAGGAGGTTGTGAGTTCGATCCTAGGTAGAGGCGGATATTTCTCTCTCTGGGCACAATGAGAATATATCTGCTGAACAAAACTCCGCATTGGCAACAGGAAGGGCATCCGGCCATTAAAACACTCTGCTAGCTCCATTCAGTTGCCCTGACTCCACCCCCGCAAGGGATTATGGGGTCGTTAAAAGATGATGATGATGATCTAATGCTATGCTGGCATTTCAGCTCATGGATGTTTCCTGGGCAGATCAAGTGCCAGGAAGAATAACTTGAATAGAATCCTCAACATGGAAAGGTTGAAGGGAACCCTAGAAATCATGTAGTCCAGTCTCCTGCAGGAATCTGTTCCTGCAGCTTGTCCGATGACGGCCAGCCGAGGAAGGAGAGTCCAAAGCAATCAACTCCGTTGCTGGACAGATGATTATTATTATTATTATTATTATTATTATTATTATTATTATTATTATTACAATTCTCCTTTTGTGGCTAGCCTGAATCACAAACTCCCGTCAAAGCAGACTTCCTTCTGACTTGGGACCTTCTCCCAAGTCATCAGCAGCTCATCATCCCTCCCCCCACAGCCTAAACATTTCTTGCTAAGTAGAGAGATAGTTGGGTCTAGTGGCCAAGGCGCCAGGCTAGAAAGCGGGAGACCAGGAATTCTAGTCCCGCCTTGGACCCAAAGCCAGCTTGGCTTCATGCCTAAGGAGGGACTATAGGATCAGAGTGGCAGGTCTGAGATCCTACCATGATGCCGACTCTGCATCCGAGGCAATTTCGGACAGCCGGTACCAGAAGATCCCTCGTTTTGGCTGTCCCACCAGGTAGGTAGGTAAGTTCCCAACCTTGTTAATACTTTGCAAAGGGAAAATTCAGTTTCGGGACTCATCCTAGGCTGCTTCTCTCTGCTTGTGGAGATGCATATCTATTACACCAGGAGTCCCCCACTCCTCGGTTTATGGACCCACACAGGGCCGTGGCATGCCAGCAACCGGGCCACGCAAACAAGCGAAGCCCCATCCACGGGATGCAGGTAGCACGCAAAACCAAAAGATTGTGGGGGGGGGGGACGGACCACTGTGTTACACAGATCTAGACTAAGGCCAGTTGAACTCTTATCCAGGTTCTAGACTTCTGTTCCGGCTATTTTGCCACCTATACTGGATATGATCACAGGTAGTCCTTGATTTACGACAGTCCATTTAGTGACCGTTGAAAGTTACAACGGCGCTGAAAAAAGGGACTTATGGCCGTTTTTCACACTTACAACCATTGCAGCATCCCGTCATGTGATCAAAATCCAGACGCTCGGCAACTGACTCCTGCGGGGAAGCCAGATTCGCTGAACAACGACCGGGTTTAACTAACTCGGCCGCTGCGGCAATTCGCAACTGCGGCAAGAAAAGTTGTAAAATGGGGGCAGCGCTCACTTAACCAATGTCTCACTTAGCAACAGAAATTCCAGGCTCCGTTGTGGTCGTAAAGCAAGGAACTAGCTTTACTGACGTAACAATTAACAACCATGGCAAGAGAGGCCGTAACATGGGTCAAAACGCATTTAACCCGCATTTCACTTAGCAACATAAACATTGGACACAATTGTAGTCGTAAGGTGAGGACGAGCTGTATTTAATGTCCCCGTTCTTGATCTGATTTTGTGGCTCTCCTCCCAGAACCCACGTGGGTTGTCCTGGAGTAGTTTACACACAGGGTGCACCGGAGAGTTGGTCTGTTAACGTTGTTGAGCTGTCCCTTTGTCCTCTTATTGCTTTTCTGTGGCGACATTAGTTCTAGCCAGAGCTGTGTTCTCTGCGGAAAAACACATTCGGGCGCATAAAATGGCCCAATTGCGGTTGTAACTCAAGGACTACCTGTAAATCTCAAGGTGGGGGGGGTGGAAATCTTCCATAAATTACAGCCATTGGCATCTTGGAGTCTTAGTGGGCAACCAATTAAATATGAGCCTTGGTGGAGCAGCGGACAAAAGCGCTGTTAAATAGCACTTAGCAGCCAACTGCCTGCAATTGCTGCGAGTTCAAATCTCACCAGGCTCAAGGTTGACTCAGCCTTCCATCCTTCCGAGGGAGGTAAAATGAGGACCCAGATTGTGGGGGCAATAAGCTGACTTTGTATAAAATAGAACACCGCTGGGGGGGGGCCGAAAGCCCTACTAAGCAGGTATATACAAAAGTATGACGCTATTGCTTAATGCATTGTAAGCCGCCCTGAGTCTCCGGAGAAGGGCGGCATATAAATTGAACGAACGAACGAACAAACAAACAAACAAATAAATAAATAAATAAAAGAGCCTTGGTAGTACAGTGGTCTAAGGCACCCTGTTATTAAGCTGGTTATTAAGACCAGCTGCCTGCAATTACTGCAGGTGCGAATCTCGCCAGGCTCAAGGTTGACTCAGCCTTCCATCCTTTCTAAGGTAGGTAACTTGAGGACCCAGTTTGTGGGGGCAATAAGCTGACTTTGTATAAATATACAAAAGGATGAAGGCTATTGCTGAGCGCATTGTAAGCCGCCCTGAGTCTCCGGAGAAGGGCGGCATATAAATTGAACCAATAAATGAATAAATAAACAAAATAAAATAAATCGTGTACAGTCGTGTGCAGCAGCAGCCAAAAAAGCCAATGCAATCCTAAATTGCATTAACAGAGGGATGCAATCAAGATCAAGGGAGGTACTCATACCTCTCTGTAAAGCCTTAGTAAGAGCACACCTAGAGTACTGCATCCAGTTTTGGTCCCCACACTATAAAAAAAGAGGTTGAGACTCTAAAAAGAGTGCTATTAGCCATCAAACCTCAAAAACACACTTTTCCCAAAAGGTTTCCACATTTTGGGCCACTACTGTATATACCATCTTCTTACAAATCCGAGAAGACAAATTGACATGTTTACAATATATATGTAGCCTAATATTAGCCATGTGTGAGTGAGTGAGTGAGAGAGAGAAAGACCTGTGGATTAATTTATGGAATAATTCTTCATTCCTAGATAAAATACTGTGGATTGAAAAAGAATTCTCTGCCACGCAATATAATATAACCAATTTCGAATCCCCTATTATCTTCCTCGAATCTTTTAATCTTTATATGCGAGTCTACTGTGTTTAATAGAAAAGTTTGTGACGTAACGCTGAAAAAAATCCCATTGCTTTTACACGTAAGGGTTGGGTTGCATTTTTTAAAAAACGAGTGCTTAAAAACAATCGAATTTGATTCCTTAAAACCAAGTTGGGACTTGCAATGACCCAATTGCCAAATTTACGCAGTCGTAAGGGGCTTTCCCATCCAACAATTAGGTTGCAATTCCAAAAATCCTTTTGCTTTCGTTTAGTTAACGTCTTTTATTCAGTTTGCATGTTATTTGGCCAAGGTTATTAATTCGGTTTTCTGTAATAAATGGGAATGAATGAACTCTTACTCTTTCCAGAGGGAAATACCTGAAAAACGGTTGCAAGAAAATAGAAGCTAGTTCAGGCAGGTTAAAAGTTGTTCCCAAAAGTATAGAATTTATTTAGTTAACAATTTGATTTATTTCTACTTATTTTATTTATTTATTTATTTTCAATTTATATACCGCCCTTCTCCCTGAGGACTCAGGGCGGTGCACAGCCAGAATTAAAAACATGAAATACAAATATTAAAAACAATTAAAATCTATATAAATTTGGCCCAAAATTTAAAAAACCACAAACCAATTAAACATTTAAAAATTTAAAAAATTTCTTCCTAAGAAGAATTTATTACAAGGGAATTCTAGGGAAGGCCAGTAATGGCTAACCTTTTTAATATCGCGTGCCAGGAGCCCCATCCACCCCCGCTCCTGGCACACGATGGTACGGTGGGCCCAGTAGGCCCGATTTTCTCTCTCCCCAGGCTCCAGAGCCTTTCTAGGAGCCTGGGGAGGGTGAAAACGGCCTTCCCCACCCCCCACAGGGGTCCCACCGGAAGTTGGCAAATGGGACATTTCCGGTCTCTGGAGGGTCTCGGGGGGGGGGAGGCCATTTTTGCCCTCCCCAGGCTCCTAGAAAGGCTCTGGAGCCTGGGGAGAGCGAAAAACGGGCCTTCCCCAGCCCCACCCCGAGGCCCTCTGGAGGCACGAAACAGCCTCTTTCCCTACTTCCTGTGGGCCCAGAAGGCCCAAAAATCAGCTGGCTGGCGCACACATGCACGCCGGAGTTGAGCTCACGTGCCCACCGATACAGCTACGCGTGCCACCTGTGGCAGGCGTTGCTACAGGTTCACCATCACGGGTTTAGGCTATAGGTAGTCCTCGACTTACAACAGCTCATTTAGTGACTGTTCAAAGTTACAACGACACTGGAAAAAAAGTGACTTAGGACCATTATTCACAGTTACCGCCTTTCCAGCATTCCTATGATCTCGTGATCAAAAATTCAGACCCTTGGCAACTGACTCATATTTATGACGGTTGCCATGTCCCAAAGTCATGTGATCCCTTTTTGCGACCTTCTGACAAGCAAAGCCCATGGGGGAAAGCCTGCGGTACTAACTTATCAACTTATGCAGTAATTCACTGAACAAGTTCCTAATTTAACAAACGCAGTGATTCACTTAGCAACTGCAGCACGGAAAGTCATAAGAGGGAGGCAGAACTCGCCGGACAAATGTTTTCCTTAGCAGCATAGATGTTGGTGCTTAATTGTGGCCGTAACTCGAGGACTACCTGTGGTCTTGATACATGACATTTATATGAAATCACATCTGCTCCAAATACTCACCAGGGTTGTGAGTTCCGATGCTGCTTTTCCCAGATTTTTTAATAAACCCTTTGGAGGACGGAGAACCAAATTAGTATTGAATTCAAAATGGCAGATATTGCTCTCTCTGGGCACAGTGAGAATATGCCGTATTTTTCGGAGTATAAGACGCACTTACCTTTTTTGGTGAGGAAAAGAAGAAAAAGAAATCTCCCTCTGCCTCTGAGCAATTTTGCCTCGTTGCAGCAAACAGCAAACAGCCTGCTTTACTTTCAGTTTCGTTTTCAGCATAGCTTGATTAGCACAAGGAAGAAAAAAAAAATCTGCTCCCCGCAATTTACCTCCTTGCAGCAAGCAGCAGAGTCCTGCACAAAACAGCTGAGAGCAAATCAGCTGAGAGTCGGGAGGCTGATCCAATCAACTGGTGCTAATTAGGCTGTGTTGAAGCTGAAATGGGCTATTTCTTCTTGCTGTTTGCTTGCAAGGAGGGTAAACTGCTGTGAGGCAGAGGCCAAAGGGTGGGGGCCAGTGGGTGGGCGGGGCTACATTCGGTGTATAAGACGCACCCAAATTTTCACCCCCTTTTAGGAGGGAAAAAGCTGCGTCTTATACTCCGAAAAATACGGTATATCTGCTGAACACAACTCCGTGTTGGTGACAGGAAGGGCATCCAGCCAGTAAAACACTCTGCTAGCTCCATTCAGTTGCCCAGACTCCACACACACACACACACCCCACAAGGGATTATGAGTGTCGTTAAAAGAGGATGATGATTATTGAATTCAAAATGGCGTCTAACTGTGACGGGCTTTTGCAATGCTGATTCTCACCTTCTGGCTTTCTTGATTTAGAATTTTTCGAACTCATATCCAAAGTCCAGAGTAACCGAGCCGACGACCAACGAGGGTTGCTGCGAAAAGAAGACCTGGTTTTGCCCGACTTCCTTCAAATGCCACCATGCCAGATGGGCGTTTGCACATCTGTCCCCAGGGATGCTACAGGCACTTCTCCGAGGACGCCCCATCCTGACGGCCAGGAGAAAAGGAGCCAGGAGGACAGGAGATGCCCACAAACCCCAAGCGACTCGGCAGCCGGACAAAGAGGTCCAGAGAAGGCTCTGGGGGTGCCCGTGGCCCTCAACCAAGCGGCCAACGGTGGCACCGGCCCTGGCACTGCCCCCCGCCCTCCGAATCTGCTTCTGCAGGGCAACCACAGGTGGGAAGAAGAGGTGGAGACAATGGAGGAGGAGGAGGAGGAGGGGAAGACGTCCTGGCAGACGTGACCCTTGTGCCCGAGGGGGACATCGCCAGCCCCCCAAACCGCAGGCTGACCCTCCCCGAGACGGGAAGTCCCACCGAGACCAAAAGCGCCTCCGAGAAATTCAGACCAGGTATTTCCAGATGTCGAATGGCTTGGGAATCATTCACTGTGATGCTGTTCGTGGCATTGTTTGTTACACCGGCTTATGCCCAAAGATCCTGGGACAGGCAGTCCTCGACTTAACAACGTTAACGCTTAGTGACCGTTGGAAGTTGCAACCGCCCTGAAAAAAGGGACTTACGGCCTTTTTTTTCATGGTTACGGCCTCTGTGGCATCCCCACGCTCATAGAATAATATTGGAATAGAACAGAACAGAACAGAATAATATTGGAAAAGAATAGAATAATATTGGAATGGAATGGAATAGAACGGAATAGAACAGAACAAAACAGAACAGAATAATATTGGAAAAGAATAGAATAATATTGGAATAGAACAGAACAAAACAGAACAGAACAATATTGGAAAAGAATAGAATAATATTGCAATAGAATGGAATGTATAGAATAGAATAGAATAGAATATGGAATGGAATGGAATGGAATGGAAGGAATGAAGATAGGATAGGATAGGATAGGATAGGATAGGATAGAATAGAATAGAATAGAATAGAATAGAATAGAATAGAATAGAGTATGGAATGGAATGGAATGGAATGGAATGGAATGGAAGGAATGAAGATAGAATAGGATAGAATAGAATAGAATAGAATAGAATAGAATAGAATAGAATAGAATAGAATAGAATAGAATAGAATATGGAATGGAATGGAATGGAATGGAATGGAATGGAATGGAATGGAATGGAATGGAATGAAGATAGAATAGAATAGAATAGAATAGAATAGAATAGAATAGAATAGAATAGAATAGAATAGAATAGAATATGGAATGGAATGGAATGGAATGGAATGGAATGGAATGGAATGGAATGGAAGGAATGAAGATAGGATAGGATAGGATAGGATAGAATAGAATAGAATAGAATAGAATAGAATAGAATAGAATAGAATAGAATAGAATAGAATAGAATAGAATAGGAGTTGGAAGGGACCTTGAAGATCTTCTAGTCCAACCCCTTGCTTAGCCAGGAAGCCACTTCAGACAAAGATCATTCTAAGCCAGGAAACAGAGCGAAAGAAATAGCGTCGCAACTCACGTCACAATGTGAAGCCCTGTCATCTTCCCTCTTCCCTTTTTCCTCTGTGTTCTAGGTGTGCTCCCTAAGCCTAGAACCCACTCCCGAGGAAGCGAGGGGAGCCTTGACGACCCAACCTCCCCAAACCGTCGTCGTGACTTCAACCCCGCCGGGATCCGAAAGGAAACTTGTAGGCCTGAACTCCCGATCCGTTGCGTCATCGATGTGGACAGTGTTACGACATCGCCAGGCCCGCGGTGGTCTTCTCCCGAACCGGAGAGCCATGTCCTTTGTGACGGCGGCGTCTCGGAGCTCAGGGCCGGCCAGCCGAAAAGACAAACGAGAACTCAAAGGACATCCAACCTTCCCTCTGTCCCTGCGGCCGGGAGTGCGGAGAACGAGGGTCCTTGTAAGGCGACTTTCGTTTGAAAGTCTGGAGACGACAACTCCTGGGGCTTTGGCTACCTGTGGCATTCACCTGTGGAGCCACGGTGGCGCAGTGGTGGGAATGTGGTACTGCAGGCTACTTCTGCTGACTGCCGGCTGCCTGCAATTTGGCAGTTTGAATCTCACCAGGCTCAAGGTTGACTCAGCCTCCCGTCCTTCTGAGGTCAGTAAAATGAGGCCCCAAAATTGTTGGGGGCAAGATGCTGACTCTGTAAACTGCTTAGAGAGGGCTGTAAAGCCCTGTGAAGCGGTATATAAGTCTTAAGAGTTATTGCTATTCGAGTAGCGAATACTCTGGGCAGCCCAACCGTCATATTGTTATCTTCCTTCCTTCCTTCCTTCCTTCCTTCCTTCCCTTCCCTTCCCTTCCCTTCCCTTCCTTCCCTTCCCTTCCCTTCCCTTCCTTCCCTTCCTTCCCTTCCTCCCTCCCTCCCAGTAGTTCGAGTGCAGTATTGCAGGTTAACTCTGCCCAGTGCCAACAATTCGATCTTGACCTGCTCCAAGGTTGACTCAGCCTTCCGTCCTTCCGAGTTCGGTAAAACGAGGATCCAGATTGTTGGGGTGGCTAGAGGCTGACTCTGTAAACCACTTAGAGAGACCTGTAAAGCACTGTGAAGCAGTATATAAGTCTATGTGCTATTGCTATTGCCCTTCCTTCCTTCCTTCCTTCCTTCCTTCCTTCCTTCCTTCCTTCCTTCCTTCCTTCCTTCCTTCCTCCTCCCTCCCTCCCTTCCTTCCTTCCTTCCTCCTTCCTTCCTTCCCTCCTTCCTTCCTTCCTTCCCTCCTCTCCCTCCCTCCCTCCCAGTGGTTACAATGCTGTATTGCAGGTTAACTCTGCCCAATGCCAGCAGTTCAATCCTGACCTGCTCCAAGGTTGACTCAGCCTTCCGTCCTTCCAAGGTCGGTAAAACGAGGATCCAGATTGTTGCGGATAATAGGCTGACTCTAAACTGCTTAGAGAGGGGCTGTAAATCACTGTGAAGCGGTATATAAGTCTAAGGGTTATCGCTATTCGAGTAGCGAATACTCTGGGCAGCCCAACCGTCACCGGGCAGAAGGGAATTTAGTGACGCCCGTTTGAGAACGCGGAACAGATGCATTCGTCCCAAACCTTAACACCGAAGCTTCTCCCCGTTGTAGGTTCGGCAACTATAAATATGCTATTCGACATATGTCACTTTCACTCTTTGCTTGTGTACCCGTCCTGGCAAAATCACTGAGGAGAAGCGACTCCGGCCCAAATGGATGTTGCAAAATTCACCGCAGTCCACCGAGGATTCGCGTGATACTCCAATCCTGAGTTTACCATGGCAGCCCCTAAAAAATTAGGGATTTTCTTACTTCCTTTGCCGGTGACACGATTCCACAGCTGCCCAAGTATATACAGTAGTGGCCAAAATTGTGGAAAACTTTTGGGAAAAGTGTATTTTCTAAAACTAGCTAATAACACCACTTTTTTTTTGGAGTAGTGCCATAAAATGATATATCCATGGGAAGATAATTTAATCAAGAATGTCATGCAATAACTTTTAGGAAGGGTTTGCTATTAGAATAGCAGTCACGGTATAAAGAAGAAAAGTGAAACACGTAGGAAAAAGCGAGATATATAAAAATGATCACCATAGGAAAAAAATAAGATGTACAAAAATTATTAACGTGTCAATTAATACTTCGTTGGGTAACCTTCAGCATGAATGACGGCCTTACAACGTCTTCCCACGGAGGGAACCAAGTCTTTGAGTTCTGGAGTTGTTCTTCTGTGAAACCAAGATTGAAGGATGGCTTCGATTAACTGGGTTTTATTTCTGGGTAACCAGTTTCTTTAGTCAGCTCCATAGATTTCCAATTGGGTTAAGGCTATTGGGCTATTCCCAAACTATTCCAGCAGTGGAGTAGGATTATCTCGAAACTCCAAAAAATAAAAGTGATATTAGCCATCAAACCTCAAAAATACACTTTTCCCCAAAGGTTTCCACAATTTTGGCCACTACTGTACAAATATATCTAATGCAGTTTTTCAGACACCAAGGACCAGTTCCTTGGAGAGAGGTTTTTCAGTGGACCGGAGGGGCCGTGGTTTCACATGCTGCCTGCGTCCCACGGATGAAGCTTTGCTTGTTTGCACAGACCAGTTTGTGGCATATCGTGGCCTGTTGCCGGTCCAGAGACAGGGGCTTAGCGACAGTCCTATTCTAAAGGACCACCCTGCTTGAACGAACATCAATGTATTTTTTCTAGCCCTTTGCTCTGAGTGTTTAGGAATTATGAAGTTTGTCGGCCACAGACATGGGTCAAAAACGAACGAGAAGCGAATCAGCAAAAAGGATCTCCTGATGGTCCTATCTTCTCAACCTCGTGGTGATCGTGGTGTTCCATTTTCACCGTAGGCCGGACATCGTCTTCCCATCGGAAATCCCGTTCCTCTTTGGCTCGTTTGTTTTCCAACTTCCAATACGGCTGATCCCAGGCAGGGGTGGGTTCTACTTACCTTTACTACTGGTTCGCAATGGGGCCGCACGCGCGCGCCCGAGCGAAGCGAGCACAGAGGGATTTTGATGACGTCAGGGTCAGTGGGTGGAGCCTCCCGCCGGTTTTACTACCGGTTCTCTAGAACCGCTGCGAACTGGGGGCAACCCCTCACTGGTCCCAGGTCCGGAAAAGGCCAAGTGCATCTGAATATTTCTCCCCGGATCTACGACAACTCGACACGGCCAACTTTCCATGGACAACTCTCTGCGGGACCAGAGTTACACCAATATCAAAGAAACGGTGGAATAGAATCGTTTAAAAAAAAGGATGCTGAAGGAAGGACAAAACGAAATGGGAATGACAACAATGAAAACAGTGGCCTCCAGGTAGTGGGGAGGCTGTTTTTGCCCTCCCCAGGCGCCAAGAAAGTCTCTGGAGCTTGGAGAGGGTGAAAAACAGGCTTACTGGGCCCACTGGTAACCTTTTTGCCTTTGCGTGCTAAAAGCGGGGGGAGCATGGGAGGGTTACACATGCATGCGCGAGGGTGTGGGGTGCCGGGGGGCATTGAATTATGGGTGTACGCACACACGCAACCCCCCGCACTCTCCCCGCTTTTGCCACGCAACGGCAAAAAGGTTAGCCATCACTGCACCAGTCAATCACAGCAAAGCAGAAGTTTCTGGCGTTACGTGCTGGGCCATCACACACACACACACAGAGAGAGAGAGAGAGAGAGAGAGAGAGAGAAAGAAAAAACCGAAGCGGAATTCGAACCCTGTTCTGGAATTCAGTAGGAAGAAGAAGTTGCCTATCATTTTTGGACGTTTTGCGTTTTGCCTGTAAGCTTTTCATTTGGTCAATGGTGTGTAAATTGAATGGTTTTAATTTAAGAATAAACTATATTTTAAAATTACTCCGCGTCGTCGGGCAGCGTTTACTCAACAGGGATCCTTCTAGGCGGGACTCTTCATTCTCAACAAGTGGCGCATTCTGCAAATATTGATCCATCCCCAATTCTCTGCAACCTGCCTTGTTTGGCTTCCATTTCTCTCCCCGACGATCGGTCGGTGAGCAGGTGAATGATTAACCCTCGTTGGAAGTGGTTGCAGAAGTTAAACTTATCCGAAAACGAAGCAAATTTGCATACATCCCAATGTTGCTTTAAGTTCCCATTTCATCCAGATCCAAGATATAATTACTCCATGAAAACTCCAAGGTAGTTTTGTACTTTAATTTAAGCAAAAAAAAGGGGGGGAAATTAGTGAAAGAGAAGACGATGAAAATTTATATTTTTTCCATCACGCTTGCTCTGGTTTCGGGTCTGAGGAACGCTACTACTCGTCCGGTAAGTGTGTGTGTATATATATATCTGCTTGCTTTTAACATTTTCCCGGCTGAATCCGGAGTCAGAAAAATGAGAATTTTGGTAATGATATCGGGAACAGAACGGTGGGTTCCGAGAAATGATCCTTGTGGCCAAGACCTTGTCCTTCTTACAGAGACCCAGATCTTGCTAGCGGGAGCAGATAAGTCTTCGGCTTACAAATGATTCGTTTAGTGACCAGTGTTACAACAGCCCTGAAAAAAGTGACTTTGGACGGTCACTTTTGGTGTGACTTTTTTTTCACATGACCGTGGCAGCGTCCCGTGATTAAAATTCAGAGTCTTGGAAACTGACTCATATTTCTGATGGCTGCAGTGTCCTTGGGGGGGAGGGGTGTCGTGTGATTCGCTTTTGCGACCTTCCGACAAGGAACACTCAACGGGGAAGCTGGATTCACTTAACAACCGGGGCAGCTAATTTAACAGCTGCAGCGAATTCACTGTGGCAAAAAATGCCGTAAAATGGGACAAAACTCACTTGACCAGCGTCTCCCTTAGCTGCATAAATTTTGGACTTTGATGGCGGTCGTAATTCGAGGACTAGCTGGATTACAACTGGAAATGGAGTATGCGGTACGTAGGCCTTTGCACGTTAGGAAGGATTGGATGAAGCAGGTAGCGAGCAAAATCCTTGCCTGAAGAAATTCAGGCAATCCTCGGTTTATGACCACAAATAGAGTCCAAAATTACTGTTGTTAAGTGAGACGTTGCGTTTTGCCCAGGGGTGAGTTCTACTTACCTTTACTACCGGTTCGCATCGCGCCTGCGTGCGCTCACTTCACTTGCACCCGCGCACGCTCTTCTGCACATGCCCAGAAGCTTCTACACATGCGCAGATCACCTTTGATGACGTCCGGGTCAGTGGGCGGAGCCTCCCGCCGGTTTTCCTACCGGTTCGTCCAAACCGGGGGCAACCCACCACTGGTTTTGCCTCATTTCATTACCTTTCTCGCCAAAGTTGTTAAGTGAATCACTGCAGTTGGTAAGTCAGTAACCTGGTCATTGAGTGAATCTGGCTTCCTCCACTGACTTTGCTTGTCAGAAGGTGGCCAGGACACAGCGACCGTCATAAATATGAGTCAGCTGTCAAGGGTCCGAATTTCGATCACGTGACAATCGGGGAGGCCGCCAGAATTGTTAACTATGAAAAAAGGTCATAACTCAAAGTCACTTTTATCAGTGCTGTTGTAACTTCCAACGGTCACTACATGAACTGTTGTAAGTCGAGGACTAACCTGGTGGCAGTCCTGCTCCTGCCCCTAAGACCTTCTGGAATGATCTTCCTCGTCCCTTGAACCTCTCCCTAAAAGAGATTAAAGAAAGCGATGATGGCCAGAGTGAAGGACCCAATTTATTTTGCAGGGGTCAAACTTTCCAAAACTTTCCAAACTTTCCAAAAAAAGTTTGGAAAATTAGTTTCAGAGTACAGGCCTTCTCCGGGAATCCCTCTCCCCCCACTTCTGACCAATGGCTTTGATGACGTGATGGATGATTGATTGACCAACCCGAGGAGAGCAAGAGAGGACACGGGCCTCGGGGAGAGAGAGAGAGAGAGAGAAATTGCCGGAACGAACAAGCTGAGGATTGTTTTGTCTCCAACCTGCTGGAGTCTTCGCCTCGCCCTTGTCTGAGGTCCCGAGTCTCTTTCCTCAACCCTGTTTCTATTAAATGCACCATGACATCCTTCAGCTTGCGTGGGAATTTCACCTTCCAAACTACGGAAGCAGGATAGTAAGTGAGATTTAACAACAGCAGCAACAACAGAGTTGGGAGGGACCTTGGAGGTCTTCTAGTTCAGGGGTCTGCAACTGATCTGTCCCCGTCCACACACACACACAAACACAGCCAGCCGAGGGTTAAGGAAACACTTTGGCACACACCCAGGTCTTTATCTCCAACTTGGCAGCGATTTACACACCGTCTGCCAAGTGCATTTATTTCCACAAAACAGAAAGATAAGATACTTAGTGTACAAAAGTCCAATCAGAATAATATTCCTCTCAGCAGTTTCCGGACGAGGCTTTAGTGACTATCCAAGGTTTACTTTTGTTCGTCACAAGGATCACTGGCCACCACCCTCTATTATATAGTCTCTGGGGTGTGGTCCAGTGACTCAGTTCTAATCCCTAGCACACCTCCTGAGCTGCTGCAATCGTTTATCACGCCTTCGGAGGCGTGCGTCCAGGAATGATGTCTCTCCCTCACTCTCATCCAAGCCACCTGTCTCCCTGCTAATCTCCTCTCCCTCGGCCGGCACCTGAGACAGTGCCAGAGGGGAGGGGCCTGGAGAGGGAGGCCTGGCTGACTCCTCTTCCTCATGCTCGGAGCTTTCTTCCTCCGATGGGACAGGCTCAGAGGGCGGGGCCACAACAGCAACCTTAAACACTCAGAGAGCCATTTGGACCCATTTCCCACAGAAAAGAAAACACCGGGAGCCACAAAAACCCTTCCCGTGCCTGACTATTTCTTGAGCGGCCACAAAACTAGCTTATGTAGTTGAATTAAACGTTCTGTTTTCTTCTGAAACTTTTCTTTTCTTGGATTTCTCCATGGTTGGCCTACCGAGGGTCGAAAAGCTCAATAAATCGCCTGCCGGCGGGTGTCGCACATTGGCATTTCTGACGCATATTTTGAGCGACAGGGAACCGCAGCAGAGGGGTGAAAGAGCCACATGCGGCTCCAGAGCTGCAGGTTGCTGACTTCTGTCCTAGACCATTTCATTCAGGTGGCTGTCCGGTCTCTTCTTAAAAGCCTCCAGTGTTGAAGCACCCACAACTTCTGGTGGCAACTTCTGTCCCACTGATTGATTGTTCTAAGGGCCAGGAAATTTCTCCTTGGTTCTAGATTGGGTCTCTCCTTGGTTAGATTCCATCCGTTGCTTTGGAGAACAGGTTGACCTCCTCTTCCCTACGACAACCCCTGAAGTATTGGAAGACAGCTATCAAGTCACTCCTAGTGCTTCTCTTTCTTAGGCATGGAGTCCACCCATAATTTCATAATATAATAAGGTTGGAAGGGACCTTGGAGGTCTTCTAGTCCAACCTCCTGCTCAGGCAGGAGACCCTAGATCATTTCAGACAAATGGTTCTCCAACCTCTTCTTAAAAACGTCCACTGTTGAAGAACCCACAACTTCTGGTGGCAACTCGTTCTACTGATTAATTTTTCTCACTGTCAGGAAATTCCTCCTTAGTTCTAGCTTGCTTCTCTCCTTGATGAGTTTCCACCCATTGCTTCTTGTCCTACCCTCAGGTGCTTTGGAGAATACGTCGACTTGCAATTTTGTCTTGCAAGTTTTACAAAAGCTCCATGACTCTCGATTTCCAAGAAAAAACAACCACACAGATTACTCTTTGGAGTCCTTTATGGCTTTGTACAAGAACAACAGAAATGTTGGACTCAATTGTGGTCAATTGTAGCCAAGGACTTACCTTGTATTTACCTACCATTCTCAATTTTAGAGCAAGAGACAGAGGATCTGTTTACTAAAAAAAAAAAAAAGTCAACTAGTCACACAATTTACTCTTGAGAAATGGCTTCTTCAAAAGAAATTTGCATTGCTATTATTCCTAGGAGGAAATAACAGCGGGCGCTAAGACGACAGCTGAACCGGAATATGAAATCTATCCACGCCAAGGTCCTGAAAAGAATGACGTGGAACAATCTGGTCAGAATTTAATTCTTTAATTGCTTACACACAGCAGACAGAATCTTGCCAGAGTCAACTCTCACTATTCTTTTCCTGATAGATATACACCCCAGGAGATACTAGGGAGTGGCTATCCTGACTCTTTCCTCTGCTTCCTATGTAGCTCTGTGCTGAGCTGCCTCTTTTCTCCTCCTTCCTTTTCCCCTTCCTGCTTTCTTCCCTTCCCTTTCCTATCCTACTTTCACTTTCACTTTTTCACTTTTTTTCCCTTCCCTTTCCCTTCCCTACCTTTTCCTTCTCCTCCCTATCACACCTTTCTCTTCCCTTCCCTTCCCTACCTTTTCCTTCCCTCCCTTTCTCTTCCCTCCCTATCGTATCTTTCCCTTCCCTTCCTTTCTCTTCCTTTCCCTTTCCCTTCCCTACCATTCCCTTCCCCTCCCCTCCCCTCCCTTCCCTTCCCTTCCCTTCCCCTTCCCCTTCCTCTTCCCCTTCCCTTCTCCTTCTCCTTCTCCTTCCCCTTCTCCTTCTCCTTCCCCTTCCCCTTTCTTTTCCTTTCCCGTTCCCTTCCCCTCCCTATCGCACCTTTCCCTTCCCTTCCCTTCCCCTTCCCCTTCCTTTCTCTTCCTTTCCGTTTCCCTTTCCCTTCCCTACCATTCCCTTCCCCTCCCTATCGTACCTTTCCCTTCCCTTCCCTACCATTCCCTTCCCCTCCCTATCGTACCTTTCCCTTCCCTACCATTCCCTTCCCCTCCCTATCGTACCTTTCCCTTCCCTACCATTCCCTTCCCCTCCCTATCGTACCTTTCCCTTCCCTTCCTTTCCTTTCCCCTTCCCCTTCCTTTCTCTTCCTTTCCCTTTCCCTTCCCTACCTTTCCCTTCCCTTCCTTTCCTTTCCCCTTCCTCTTCCCTTCCCTTCTCCTTCCTTTCTCTTCCTTTCCGTTTCCCTTCCCTTCCCTACCATTCCCTTCCCCTCCCTATCGCACCTTTCCCTTCCCTTCCTTTCCTTTCCCCTTCCCCTTCCTTTCTCTTCCTTTCCGTTTCCCTTCCCTACCTTTCCCTTCCCACCTTTCCCTTCCCTTCCTTTCCCTTTCTCAATTCCTTCTCCCTTCCCTCCTTCTTTATTCTTCTTTCATTCAGAATTTTTGTACTGTTTTTAGCTCTGTCAAAAAAAACCCTTCCTCAGTAAAAATTATTTTAAAAAGAAAGAAGCGAATTAGAATTGTCACAGCAAGGACACTCCTGAAGAGAAAACGGTCAAGGGACCCCCAGACAGAGGAGAGCAGTGCAGTGAAGAACTGAGTCCCCAGAGGAGATCTCTCCACCTGGCCTCTAAAGGTCTGATCCTGGCTTGGTGGCCCATAACAATCCTCCTTCCTTTTGTGCTGTTCATTAATACCCGGGGCCCGTCCGCTGTTGCCTTTCTTGATTTTCTCTTTCACTGCTTTGCTGTGTAGATGGTTCCCACGACTGCGGACGTAACCCTTGTAGAAATGGGGGCACGTGTTTCCGGGAATGTGACCAGTGTTCTCAGCGCTGCGTCTGTCCTGCTGAATTCACGGGGACACAGTGTGAAGTTGGTAAGCTGAGTCTCTATGGTTTTTATTTTGAAAAGGATTGGTTTTTCTGTGGAAAAAGATAAGATGTTTCTCTCCCCATCCTGGAAGCTTCATCATTGGAGGCTGTGGGAGATGGACAGTCATGGACATTTGGTTAGCTGAAATTCTCCACTGGGTCTATGACAATTCCCCACAGGGAACACACCATGGCCAACTCATTATGATCACCCACCATGGCCAACTCACCGTGGCCAACACACCACAGCCAACTCACCATGGCCAGCTCATTATAACCACCCACCATGGCCAACTCACCATGGCTAATACACCACAGCCAGCTCACTACGGCCAATACATCATGGCCAACACACCACAGCCAACTCACTATGACCACCCACCATGGCCAACTCACCATGGCCAGCTCACCATGACCACCCACCGTGGCCAACTCACCATGGCCAACTCACCATGGCCAATTCTTTATGGCCAACTCATCATTGTTTACACACCACAGCCAACTCACCATGGCCAACACACCATGGCCAACACATCACAGCCAACTCACCATGGCCAACTCACTATGACCACCCACCATGGCCAACTCTCTGTGGCCAACTCACCATTGCTTAAACACCACAGCCAGCTCACTACAGCCAACACACCATGGCCAACACACCATGGCCAACACACTATGGCCAACACATCACAGCCAACTCACCATGGCCAACTCACTATGACCACCCACCATGGCCAACTCACTGTGGCCAACTCACCATTGCTTACACACCATAGCCAGCTCACCACAGCCAACACACCATGGCCAACACACCATGGCCAACTCTCCATGTCAACTCTCCATAGCCAACTCACTACAGCCAACTTTCAACAACCAACTTGCTGAGGGACAGGAGTTACATGAATATCTAAGAAATTGTGTAATAGAATCATTAAAGAAAGGATAAAAGAGGAGGGACAGAACGAAATGTGAATGACAAACATTAAGAAATCTTTTAACTTTACTTTAAATGATTAAATTGAATTGTTGGATCCAGCTCTGATTGCAGAAATTGTGGTCCAGGCTAAAGGCTTTTCCGCTTTCCTCCATTACAGCGAAATGCTTTGATGAGACTCTGTATGAACACTTTGAGATTGGAGACAGTTGGGCCAGAGTCTACCAAGGCTCAATACAAGCGTGCACCTGTGTTAACGGCACAACCGATTGCCATCCGGAAATGTATACAGGTATTGCAGGGAAATGTTCATTAGAGCAGGGGTCTCCAACCTTGGCAGCTTTAAGACCCCTGGGCTTCAACTCCCAGATGGCTGAGGAATTCTGGAAGTTGAAGTCCACAAGTCTTAAAGTTGCCAAGGGTTGGAGACCCCTGCACTAGAGGGCTCCCTTTGAGGCATTGGAAAGAGGCCAATCAATCAGAATAGAGCTGGAAGGGACGTTGCAGGAGATGGAGGAAGGGAGGGGGGGAGAAAGGAAGGAAAGGAAGGAAGGAAGGAAGGAAAAAAGAGAAAGGAAGGAAGGAGGGAGGGAGGAAGGAAAAGAAAAAAAAGAGGAAGAGGAAGAGGGAGGGAGGAAGGGAAGGAAGGAAGGAAGGAAGGAAGGAAGGAAGGAAGGAAGGAAGGAAGGGAGGAAAAAAGAGAAAGAAAGGCAGGAAGGAAGGAGGGAGGGAGGAAGGAAGGAAAAGAAAGAAAAGAGGAAGAGGAAGAGGGAGGGAGGAAGGGAAGGAAGGAAGGATGGAAGGAAGGAAGGCTGAGTCAACTTTGAGCTGGTCAGGATTGAACTGCTGGCAGTGGAATGCAGAGTTAGCCTGCAATACTGCATTTTAGCCACTGGGAGGGAGGGAGGGAGGGAGGAAGGAAGGAAGGCTGAGTCAACTTTGAGCCGGTCAGGAGAAAGGAAGGAAGATTCAACCTTGAGCTGGTCAGGGTTGAACTTTGTGGCTGTGGACAGTGTTAGCCTGCAATGCTGCATTGTAACCACTGGGAAGGAAGGAAAGGAAAGGAAAGGAAAGGAAAGGAAAGAAGGAAAGGAAAGGAAAGGAGGGAGGGAGGGAGGAAGGAAGGAAGGAAGGAAGGAAGGAAGGAAGGAAGGAAGGAAGGAAGGAAGGAAGGCTGAGTCAACTCTGAGCGGGTCAGGAGGAAGGAAGGAAGATTCAGCCTTGAGCTGGTCAGGGTTGAACTTCGTGGCTGTGGGCAGTGTTAGCCTGCAATGCTGCATTGTAACCACTGGGAGGGAAGGAAGGAAGGAAAGGGAAGGGAAGGGAAGGAAAGAAAGGAAAGGGAAGGGAAGGAAAGGGAAGGAAAGGAAAGGAAGAGAGAAGAAGAAAAGAATGGGAAAGGAAAGGAAAGGAAAGGAAAGGGAAGGAAAGGAAAGGAAGGAAGGAAGGAAGGAAGGAAGGAAGGAAGGAAGGAAGGAAGGAAGGAAGGAAACGGGAGAAACGCCAAATTTCACTAGTGGCTGACTATTTCCCGATATTTAAGGTGAAAACACCTAACCCTGTTCTGCAGGGGAGAATTCTTCAAACGTTTCTTCGTGGTGGCCAGAGTAGTCTCAAAAAGGATCCACAGAGACGCCAGTTCAAGCCGCAGCTCTCGTGTTTCATAAATGTCAGATTTTAAGGGCCCCCTTTCCCTCTGCTTGGCTCCCCTCCAGGCTGTCCCTCCGACCCTGCCTGCCTCGGGGCAGCCGCTCTTGCAGGAGGACCTTCTTCTCGGACACGACCGTCTGCGTGTGCAGCCACCTCTTCAGCGGGAGACACTGCAACATGGGTGAGCCCCCCCTCCACTCCTCCCTCCCCCCAGTTGTGACCGGTTGTGTCCAAAGTTGTGTCCACTTGGATTGGTTTTATCTCCTTTTTTTAAATCACGAGGCCCTCAGCTGCCCGCTTTGCGAGCGGGTTTATTTTTCCTTTGGCAAATTCAAATTCCTCTGCTGCACAGGCGGTCCTCGACTTACGACCACAATTGAGGCCAACATTTCTGTGGCCAAGGGAGAGGTTGGTGTGAAGTGCGTTTTGCCCCATGGTATGACTTTTCTTGCCACCGTTGCTAACTGAATCCCTGCCGTTGGTAAGTTAGGAATCCGGCTTTCCCCCCCTTTTTGACTTTGCTCGTCAGGAGGTCGCGAAAGCGGATCTTGTGACCCCCCCCTGGGATACTGTGACTGTCGTAAATAGGTGGCCAAGCATCATAATTTGGAGCACGTGACCTCAGTGATGCGGCAACGGTCGTAACTGTGAAATACGGTCCTCAGTCACATTTTTCAATGCCGTCATAACTTCAGTCGTCATCAGTCTGTATGGCGGGCCCAATTGACCCCAAAAAAAGCTCAGGACTGTCTTGGTTGGAAACAGGCGGAAGAGGCCTTCATCCTGCAGTGGACAGACAACGACGAGAATGATGATGATCATGATTGATGATGATCACGATTGATGATAATGATGTTTATGATCCTTTACAAAAGCCAAGCGGTTACAGAAGAAGCAGAGCCGGATCTGAGGTTTTCACGCGCAAAGCATAGGGTTAACTTTCCCTTGTTCCTATCCATCCCCTGGTTATCAACGAGTGTCCAGTTTGCTAACAAATTGTTTGAGTAACAGTCCCTTGTCTTCGCGGGCTGGGTGGTTCTGCGTTTCTTTGTGTGACCTTGGAACAGCCGGTGGTTTTCACCGGACGGCATAGTTTTGATTCCACATGCTAACTCTCCTCTTATCCCAACCCGGCAATTTCCCTTCCCCTTGTCGAGTATAGCAGGCCAACAGCAGGCAATGTGTGGCGTAGCAAGATGGCAGTCCTGACACAATGACACCTCTTTCCATGCCCTATTACCGAGGCAGGTACTCATATCCTACATCGGTGCCCTGGATATCCATTTCAGAAATGGTATCCCTGCTCCACGAGCTCCGATACATTTCCGTCCGTGACTTTCCGCCTCCAAATCCATCTTCTCCATTTGAATTTTATTTACTGTATATCTCAGTCCGATATTAATTCCCAGTTCTGACACCTTCCTGTCAAAGCCAAGAATCAGAATAGAGCTGGGAGGGGTCTTCATTTCAGACAAGTGGCTGCCCAGTCTCTTCTTAAAAACTTCCAGTGATGGAGCAGCCACAACTTCTGGTGGCAAGCTGTTCCACTGGTTGATTGTTCTCACTGTTAGGAAGTTTGTCCTCAATTCCAGATTGTTTCTATCCTTGATTAGTTTTGATCCATTGCTTCTTGTCCTGCCTTCTGGTGCTTTGGAATAACTGACACTATGGATCGATTTTGATAAAACTATTGACTGGGATTTGACTAATGAGGGTCCAATCAATTTTGGGGGCACTGACTTGAATCTTTTGCCTTTCCTTCTTCATCAGCTCCGAATCAAAATTGTTATTTGGGTAATGCGACCAATTACCTGGGCCTGGCCAAGAAGACCATTTCTGGAGATGATTGTCTCCCGTGGACTTCTGACCTCTTCTCCTATGACGACCCTCAAACAAACACAGTGCAGCTGGGATTGGGCTCGCATTCCTACTGCCGGTAAGACGTCAGAGGAGTAACTCCTTTCTAAGAACAGCTTGGAGAAGTCTAGGAAGATACTCAATCATCCAGAGGGGCTTTTCCCAAAAGACAGGTGAAGACACTGTCAGCACTTCAAGCTGTCTTTACTCTAGTGCTGACATAAGAAGGAGGAGCGGAGGCGTCTGGAAAGGGACGTTTGACTTTTCACCTACTTATTTTCCCTGGAGATAATATCCCCTAGGAGATGGGATGGGAGGGGGGAAATTCCTTTGAGTTGGAGCAGTAGATAGGGGTAGAGTGACTTGGAAGATGGCCAATGAGTGCAGGGGAGTGGGGAACGGAAAGGGAGGGTTTTGGGTCTGGAAGTCAGTGTTGGCTACGATGAGTCAGACTTTGAATGTCGTGCTGAATAAATGGAAGTTTTCTTCAAAGACTTTGTTTGAAATGCAATTTATTTGAGACGACCTCGAAACCTGACAGACGCTTCTTGGATGAGAGGCAAAACATGGTTTCGCTTCTCAGTCAAGCCAAGCCAAGCATTCTGGCTGGGGGATTCTGGGAGTTGAAGTCCACAGGACACCCCTGCTGTATACGGCATCATCGGTTAACAGACTCCCTAAATTGCTGGCAAGACCATGGGCCAAGAAGAAGGGCCGTGCCAAGTGAGACAAAGAGTGAGGAGGGAGAGAAGACAAAGAGAAGGGAGAATCGATTTGAGTGATTTGAGACTCGAGACCCACCATTTAGGATGGCCCCTGGAGGGAGGGAATATGAGGAGGTTCCCACAAAGCCACCCCAGATGACAAAGAGGTCCCTCACAGATAGCTGGGCACCTCCTAAACACCAAGGAGCCACCATGGAGTCCTTTCCCCGTCCTTCCCTCTGACATTAGAAAATCCTAAATCAAATCCACATTTGAAGCACGGGAACTCCTAGCAAAACCAGAAGAAACCAGAAGATAGGGGGTTGGACAGAAATTTTGGAAACTAGGCAGTGGAAGAGGGTAGAGGTGGGAGAAATACCTAGATTGAACAGTCAAGAAGCAGATGCAGACAGAGATAAAGATCCGAGAGAAGAATATGGGAGGCAAGTCAAAAAAAAAGCATAGCAATTAAAGTGTTGAAGCGGGCAAGAGACGATGGATAGAAGATTTCTCTTTTTTGTTGTAGTTCTGGTTTTCTTTTTCTTTTCTCTCTCTTTTTTTTTTTTAGGTAGGTGACATGACTAGAAGTTAGGTAGGATAGAAAGAAAACATTTTTTAATAAAGGTGACATGATTAAAAGTTAGAATAAGAGATAGAAATAAGAGAAGGGGGAATATTACCGTATGCCCTTTTATATAATAAAATAAAAGCAAAAGCAAGAGAAAGCATGGAATAATTGAATGACAAACTGCAACTTAATATAACTGTGTATCATTATTAAAAATATATAAGTTGATTGAATGTAATAACTATGATTAATTCTACTAGTTTTATTTGTATTAGAATGTATGACTGTGCCACAGTGTTCACTCATTGATATGTTTGTTTAAAAAAAAAAAATTAAAAATAAAAAACTTAAAAAAAAAAAACAGAAGAAATCGAGCCTGGAAGTCAACGGATTACTCAAAGAGTTAATTCCTTAACTTTTTTCCAATGCCATAGAAGCCCAGATGAGGACGAGCAGCCGTGGTGTTATTTCATTAAGGACGGCAGTCTGTCTTGGGGATACTGCAATGTGTCAGCGTGCCGTAAGTAATTTGTAAACTGCAGGATTCAACTTGGGTTGTACCAAGAAATTAGCCCAAGGATCGACAGACGGGTTCTTAAATAAATGTATACTTTTTTTTAAAAAAAAATGCAGTCATCAATCAGTGTCACGTCAATATCAATCTTCGTGCCAATACTATCCCTTTAGTCAGTCTCTCCTCGTTACAGGCAGTCCTTGATTTACGACTGCAACTGAGCCCGAAATTTCTGTCGTGAAGTGAGTTTGGCCCTCATTTTATGACTTTTCCGGCCACCATGGCGACGTGGATCGTTGAACTTTGTTATTAGTTGTTAAACGAATAACATGGTTGTTCAATGAAGCCGGATTCCCCGTCGACTTTGGTGATCAGAAAGGTCGCAAAAAGGAGATCGCGTGACCCCCCGGGGCACTGCAACAGTCATAAGTACATGCCAGTTGCCCAGAGTCTGAATTTTGATTGCGTGACCACAGGGAGGCCGCAACGGTGACACATGTGAAAAACAGTCCTAAGTCTCTTTTTTCAGTGCCGTGGTAACTTTGAATGGTCACTAAATGAACTGTTGTATGTCAAGGACTGCCTTTATTACAGAAGGCTTAGCAAGGACAGGTTCCTCCCTTCTAGAATAACGGTAAAAGATTCGCTGTCCAGTTGTGTACGACTCTAGGGCCCGGTGCTCATCTCCGTTTCTAGGAAAAAGGAGTCCACATTGTCTGGAGACTTTTCCGTGGTCATGTGGCGAGCATGGCTACACGTCAAAGGGGCCCGGAACATGGTTATCTTCCCACCAAAGTGGTACCTATTGATCTATTCGCATTTGCATGCTTTCGAACTGCTAGTGGGCTGGAGCTGAGACAAGGACGGAACTCACCCTGTCGCCAGTGGTGGGACTTGAACAACTTAACAACCGATTCTCTGGCTGGGTAGTCGTGGCCGGTTGGTCATGTGACTGGGTGGGTGACGTCACTCATCACACCCAGCCCCGCCTCCCGGCCACTGGCCTCAAAGGCAGAGGTAGGATTCAGCCGGTTGGGTCTAATCCCACCACTGGCTGGCCCCTCCCCTCCCATTTTTCAACTTGTTTTTTTGCCTGTTTTTTGGTCATTTTGGCTGTTTTGGGGGCCATTTTTAGCTGGTTTTGGGGCCATTTTCAGGTGGGTTTTTGGGCTGTTTTTTAGCCATTTTTGGGGCTGGTTTTCAGGTCATTTTTCAGGCCATTTTCAAGATGTTTTTTGGGTTGTTTTCATGCCGTTTTTCAGGCTGTCTTTTGGAGAGTTTCAGGCCATTTTGGGGGCCATTTTTGGCCACTTTTTGGGTTATTTTCAGTCAGGTTTTTGGTCCATTTTTCAGCCATTTTGGGTTGGTTTTCAGGCCATTTGGGGGCTGTTTTCAGGCTTTTTTGGCCCAAAAAACAGCCTGGACAACAGCACAGAAAATGAGCGGGAGCAGGGCCAGCCAGAGGTGGGATTTGCCGGTTCGCCCAACTGCACAATTTCTTAACTACTGGTTCGCTCACCTCTGCCTGTCGCGTGGCGCTCGCGTCTCGAACCCGGGCTATCAGCTGATAAGCTCAGCAACTTCAACCACTGAGCCATCATGCCTCCCCACCCCCGTGCAATAACATTCTGAAAAGCAAACGGAAGGAAAACCCAGTAAGGAAATAAAGTGATTCCTTATCCCCTCCCTTCTTTCAGAAAGTGGGCGCAGGCAGCCGCCGCCGCCGCCGCCAAACTTTTTTCCAGAAGCCGATGAGCTTGCCGCGGTCAAGAAGTCGTGTGGGAGGAGGCACAAGAAGCAGAAGTTTGTAAGACCCAGGATTGTGGGGGGATCTTCTGCCTTGCCAGGATCCTACCCCTGGCTGGCCAGCATCAACGTCGGCAGGAATTTCTGTGCCGGAAGTCTAATTCGCTCCTGCTGGCTGGTCACATCGGCCCACTGTTTTGCTCACAGGTGAGGCTGCTCAATTCGTTGATGGGTCTCAAACTCTGAATTTCTTTCCAGCGATGTTCTTCTGGGAGCTAATTGGTCAGGAAGGGCCCAGTGCAAATGTTTTCCCTGAGCTCTAAAATGGGCCAGACAGTCGTCCTCCTGTTCCTCCTCCTTTTTCCCTTCTTCCTCCTCCTTTTCCCCCTCCTCCTCCTTTTCATCTTCCTCCTCCTCTCCTTATTCTTCTTCCTCTTCCTCCTCCTTTCCCCCTTCCTCCTCCTCCTCTTCTTTTCCCTCCTCCTCTTTTCCCCCTTCTTCCTCCTCCTTTCTCCTCCTCCTTTCTTCTCCTTTCTCCTCCTCCTCCTTTCCATCTTCCTCCTCCTCTCTTTCTCCTTCTTCCTCTTCCTCCTCCTTTCCCCCTTCCTTCTCCTCCTCCTCTTTTCCCTCCTCCTCCTTTCCCCCTTCTTCCTCCTCCTTTCTCCTCCTTTCTCCTCCTCCTCCTTTCCATCTTCCTCCTCCTCTCCTTATTCTTCTTCCTCTTCCTCCTCCTTTCCCCCTTCTTTCTCCTCCTCCTCTTTTTCCTCCTCCTCCTTTCCCCCTTCTTCCTCCTCCTTTCTCCTCCTCCTTTCTCCTCCTTTCTCCTCCTCCTCCTTTCCATCTTCCTCCTCCTCTCCTTCTCCTTCTCCTTTCCCTCTTCCCCTTCCTCCTCCTCCTCTCTTTGCTCCTGCTTGCAGGGACCTCCTCCAGTTGCCCCATTGAGTGCAGCATTGTATGCAGGAGGGTGACAGAAGAATCCCAGATGTCACCCCCAACCTCCACCCCCTCCACCCTTTTTAACATGTGCTGCGGTGGCCATCTTGATGTTTTGACCCCACCCTATGGCCACCTCTGCTCGCATCCAGCTCCCAGGGGACTAAAGCAAGGAGGTAGGAATGTTGTGGAATGATGAGACCAACGCAACATTTCTAGGTTAGTCAGAGACAATGTATTGCGCAATAGGTTCAGAGCCAGTTTTATACATGAAGCTTTGAACAACTTATGATTCTGAGACCACAGTTTTATACATTTTCAAACAAAGGATTCTGTTAACTCAGCAGTTTATATGGTCATATACATTTGTTATATTTAATTGACATTTCCTAATTACTAAAGTTTCATATTATTCTTGCCAAACAATCATAATTCTTCTGTAAATTACTGGAGCATAGATTCAAATTATCTTCTGTTGATAAATGACTTATAGCTCATGTGGATCCCCTTGACCTAACCAACCTTTAAGCTGTATGTCATTAGAATGTTCCTTTCTTCTGACAATTTACAGGCCTCCTAAAAGTATCAAAAGGATTTTGGCTGAGTTTGTAATTTTTCCAACCGGATGCATTTCCTGCCTTTAGAATAGAGTGAATAGAAAGTTATCCAGTGGTTATCTATCAGAGCCCGCTTCATTTACATTAGGAGAAGCGTGGAGCCCCATCGCTCAGCAGGCAGAGAAGCCGGAAGGGAAGGCTTGGTAGTACAGGGGTTTAAGGCACCCTGTTATTAAGCTGGTTAAGACCAGCTGCCTGCAATTACTGCAGGGTTCGAATCTCGCCAAGGCTCAAGGTTGACTCAGCCTTCCATCCTTTCTAAGGTAGGTGAAATGAGGACCCAGTTTGTGGGGGCAATAAGCTGACTTTGTATAAATATACAAAAGTAGGAAGGCTATTGCTGAGCACATTGTAAGCCGCCCTGAGTCTTCGGAGAAGGGCGGCATATAAATCAAATTAAAAAAAAAAAAAAAAAAAAAGGCTGCATCTCACAGACCTTCTGGGTTAGGCCCGGGGAAAATCTCTGCACAGGTGGAAAGCTTTGGATCCTGGAAGTGGCATCCTTACATTCACCTTTGGCTCTGAGAAAGTTTGGGTCAGTGATCAACTGCCCCGACGGTGGGGTGGAGGCTCAGGATAGGGTGCCATTAACAGGGCTTTCTCGTTCCCTTCAGCCCGCTGACCTCAACCATCCACGTGGTTTTGGGCCAACATTTTTTTAACAAAACGACAGACGTCACTCAAGAGTTTAAGATAGAGAAGTACATCCTGCATCCCAACTACTCCGTGTTCAACCCAACCGAAAACGATATCGGTGAGCTCTTTTTCTCTACTGCCGCGTAAAGCAGTGGTCCCCAACCTTTTCGGGGATGGTTTTGCACACACGCTGTTTTCACAAATACAGCTTTGTGCAAGCGCACATGCGCTCGCGCAGCACTTCTGTGGTCCAGTACCAAATGGGCTGCAACCCAGCACTGGGCCATGGACTGGAGTTGGGGACCACTGATATAAAGACTGAATTCCATTTATTGGATCAAGAGTAGAGTGGAGTGGAGTGGAGAAGGGAAGGGAAGGGAAGGGAAGGGAAGGGAAGGGAAGGGAAGGGAAGAGAAGAGAAGAGAAGAGAAGAGAAGAGAAGAGAAGAGAAGAGAAGAGAAGAAGAGAAGAGAAGAGAAGAGAAGAGAAGAGAAGAGAAGAGAAGAGTGGAATGAAGTAGAGGAGAGGAGTAGAGTAGAGTACAGTAGAGTGGAATGGAATGGAATGGAATGGAATGGAGTAGAGTGGAGTGGAGTGGAGTAGAGTAGAATAGAGTAGAATGGAATGGAATGGAGAAGAGAAGAGAAGAGGAGTAGAGTAAAGTAGAGTAGAGTAGAGTGGAATGGAGAAGAGAAGGGAAGGGAAGGGAAGGGAAGAGAAGAGAAGAGAAGAGAAGAGAAGAGAAGAGAAGAGAAGAGAAGAGAAGAGAAGAGAAGAGAAGAGAAGAGAAGAGTGGAATGAAGTAGAGGAGAGGAGTAGAGTAGAGTACAGTAGAGTGGAATGGAATGGAATGGAATGGAGTAGAGTGGAGTGGAGTGGAGTAGAATAGAATAGAGTAGAATGGAATGGAATGGAGAAAAGAAGAGGAGTAGAGTAAAGTAGAGTAGAGTGGAGTGGAATGGAGAAGAGAAGAGAAGGGAAGGGAAGGGAAGGGAAGGGAAGGGAAGAGAAGAGAAGAGAAGAGAAGAGAAGAGAAGAGAAGAGAAGAGAAGAGAAGAGAAGAGAAGAGAAGAGAAGAGAAGAATGGAATGGAGAAAAGAGAAGAGGAGAAGAGAAGAGAAGAGGAGTAGAGTAGAGTAGAGTAGAGTAGAGTAGAGTAGAGTGGAGTGGAGTGGAGTGGAGTGGAGTGGAGTGGAGTGGAATGGAGTGGAGTGGAGTAGATAACAGAACAGAACAGGACAGGACAGTTGGAAGGAACCTTGGAGGTCTTCTAGTCCAACCCCCTGCTCAGGTAGGAAACCTTACATCATTTTAGACAAATGGTTGTCTAATCTTGTCTTAAAAATTTCCAGTGTTGGAGCATTCACAACTTCTGAAGGGAACTTCTGTTCCACTGATTCATTTTCCTCACTGTCAGGAAATTCCTCCTTAGTTCTAAGTTGCTTCTCTCCTAGATTAGTTTCCACCCATTGCTTCTTGTCCTACCCTCAGGTGCTTTGGAGAATAGCTTGACTCCGTCTTCTTTGTGGCAGCCCCTGAGACATTGGAACACCGCTATCATGTCTCCCCTAGTCCTTCTCTTCATCAAACTAGACATACCCAGTTCCTGCAACCGTTCTTCATATGTTTTAGCCTCCAGTCCCCTAATCCTCTTTGTTGCTCTTCTCTGCACTCTTTCTAGAGTCTCCACATCTTTTTTCCATCTTGGCGACCAAAACTGGATGCCATATTCCAGGTGTGGCCTTACCAAGGCATTATAAAGTGGTATTAACACTTTAAGTGATCTTGATTCCATCGCTCTGTTAATGCAGCCTAGAACTGTGTTAGCTTTTTTGGCCACTGCAGCACATGGCTGGCTCATTTTTAAGTGATTGTCCACTGGGACTCCAAGGTCCCTCTCACAGTTACTACTATTGAGCCAGGTACCACCTATACTGTGTCAGAATATTCATGACTGGGAAGACATGGTAACAAGGTCAGCCAATGAATAGACATAGCAACTAAGTCAGCCCATTGGGAGCTAAGACAGACTGGAGCCAGGGCGTGTCTTAGTCTGCAGCTCCTGATTCTGTGCAGAGAAAGAGAAACTGAAACCAGTGTGTGTTAAGCTCTGAGCTGCTGTACTCTGTGTGTGAACACGTCTGCTGATCTGAGCTGACAAATCAACTGTTGGTATTGTAAATATACTTTATGCGTTATGATGAATATAAAGAAGTTAACGAATCCGGCTGATTCAGTTAACTGTGCGTGCTTCTGGATTTGATTTTTGCAAGAAACTCACCTGTCCTTCCTCTCTCTTGCAGTTTTAATTAAACTGAAGAAAATCAAGCAACGCTGCGCGGTGAGATCCCGATTTGTTCAACCCATATGCCTGCCAGAAGCTTCCATGTCCTTTCCAGACCATTACAAATGCTACGTTGTTGGATGGGGATACCTGCACGAAAGTAAGAGATGACCGTTGGGGAAGCTGATCACCCCCTATAGCCAGGAGTTTCAGCTGACACTAGGACGATCTTCAGGATGTCTGCACATCACACTCCGTTTTTAGATAGCGGATGTTTTCAATAGAGCCCTGGTGGCGCAGTGGTTAGAATGCGGTATTGCAGGCCGACTGCTTACTGCCAGGAAGTTCGACCCTGACTGGTTCAAGGTTGAACCAACCTTCCTTCCTTCCTTCCTTCCTTCCTTCCTTCCTTCCTTCCTTCCTTCCTTCCTTCCTTCCTTCCCTCCCTCCCTCCTCCCTCCTCCCTCCCTCCCTCCCTCCCTCCCAGTGGTTACAATGCAGCATTGGAGGTTAGCACTGCCCACAGCGAGTAGTTCGATCCTGGCCAGCTCCAAGGTTGACTCAGACTTCCGTCCTTCCAAGGTCGGTCAAATGAGGCAAATGCTGGTCATACTTTAGAACATACAAGGGTGCCTACCAAAAAGTGGGAGGGGCATTTCTAATGATTTCTTACTAAAACTCTTGTGGGGGGGGTCTATGACAATTCACCATAGCCAACTCACCACGGCCAACTCATGAAGGCCAACCCGCCATGGCCAACTCATCATGGCCAACTCCCCATGGCCAATACACTACGGCCAACTCAACATGGCCAACTCACCACGGCCAACTCACCACAGCCAACTCACCACAGCCAACTCATCAAGGCCAACCCGCCATGGCCAACTCGTCATGGCCAACTCCCCATGGCCAACTCAACATGGCCAACTCACCATGGCTAATTCTCTACGGTCAACTCACCATGGCCAACTCATCATGGCCAACTCACCACGGCCAACTCACTACAGCCAACTTCCCATGGCCAATTCACCATGGCCAACTCACCATGGTCAACTTACCACAGTCAGCTTGTTGCGGGACGACTCACTGTGGGAGAAGAGTTACCCTAATCTCAAAGAAATAGTGGAATAAAATCATTGAAGAAAGGTTGCAAAAGGAGGGACAAAATGCAACGGCAAAATTGAATTGTTAAATTGCCCTGCGCTGAGTTGTCCCATGGCAAGTGGGCAATGACAAGTTGGTGACTGCGAGTTGTCCCATTCTGTTTGTGGGTGCCCTTCTCAGGCCCAGCTGCTGTTCCTCAGACTTATTTTCTTTCTCGTCGTTTGAGCAGATTCCTCCAGATACTCCAATGTGGTGCAAGAAGCATTAATTCCGATTATCCCAGATTACAAGTGTCAAAACGCGGACGTTTATGGCGCTGAAATCAGCGAAAATATGTTCTGCGCTGGTTACCTCGACGGCAGATCAGACGCTTGCCAGGTAATCCTCTTGAGTTTCTGCAGGAATTAGCCCCAGGGGTGGAGTCTGGGCAACCGAATGGAGCTAGCAGAGTGTTTACTGGCCGGATACCTTTCCTGTTGCCAGAGCGGAGTTTTGTTCAGCAGATATTATTCTCATTGCTCCCAGAGAGAGAAATATCTGCCTCTACCTAGGATCGAACTCACAGCCTCCTGACTGTGAGGCGAGAGCTCCACTTTTAGGCCACCATATATACCCGTCTGTGTGTGTGTGTGTGTGTGTGTGTTGTGTGTGTGTGTATTTACAGCATTATAAAGCTCCATTGAAGTGGCTGCAATAATTCTCCTAGGGATTGTATAGCCAGCCATTGCAATATTTTATCCTTTTTTTTACGTCTCGCCACATTTGATGCTGGCCGTTAACAAAAATAGTAAAATCCGCAAAAGGGTCAGATTTGGGGGGGAAATAAAGTGAGCTTGAACCGTGCGCTCTGGTCTTTATAGCGTATAAAATAACTTTGCAACTTTTTAATAGTAACAGAGTTGGAAGGGAACTTGGAGGTCTTCTAATCCAGGGGTCCCCAACCTTTCGGACCTCAGGGACCACTTAATTCATAATTTTTAATCCCGCGGACCACGAATATGATCTGCCTAATGACCGGCTGGGTGGGCGTGGCTAGGTGGTCATGTGACTGGGTGGGCGTGGCCAACTCGATGTCACATCGAGGGCGCCTCGACGGCCTCTACTCACCCCTCCCTTCCCAGCCACTCCTCGCCTCCCCATCCGGACTCCTTAGGGCCCCAACAAGGAGCAGTTGTTGGAACTAAGCAGTCGCCACGAGAAAAAGTCGGCAAAACAGCTCATTCAAATTGGATCCGACCGAGAAGGAGGCTCAGCAGAAGCACCTCACTGAGGACTAGGAGCATAGGCTTTCCAAGCAGAGGGAAGACCTGCGGGAGTGCAAGGCCAGGTACCGGCACCCGGAGGCTCAGCGGGTTGAGATGGTCAGCCAGTTCCAGGCCATGACGCAGTCCCACTGGAACGAGGCCCTCCGGCTCTTCGCCACCAGCGGCACTTCCCTCCAGCCTTCGCCCAAAGCCCCCCACCAGGAGGCTGAAGCAGACCCCAAGTCGGAATTTCTGCCCCCCTCCGACCCGCACAAAAAGTCCCCGAAGGGGGAGACTCTCTGCAGAGCAACACAAACGTTCATGGCACGTATCCGGCCCAGGCGCCGTAAGTTGAGGACCCCTGATTTAGTGCAATATGAAAAATGCAAATAATTTTTCTGCGGACCACCCAAATTTTCTCGCAGACCACCAGTTGGTGACCTCTGATCTAGTCCCACCCCCAGCTCACACAGGAGAGAGTAGGGATTCAAACCGCCGAACTGCCGATTTTTCTGGCCGACAAGCTCAGTGTCCTAGCCACTGAGCCACCTGGTCAGTTTGGCTTCAGTTTTCTCTGGGTTGACCTCTGCAAGGAATTTGGGAATATAAAAGAAATAGTTCCTCCCCAGGAGCCTTAATGGTTCCGTACAAATCTGGCCAATTTTGATCTGGCTGCGTTCTTTGCCTATCAGCCAACGGTCCCCTCACCGGATGCAACCGCCTGCTGGGCTGTGCGATTTTTACCGAAACCGATGCTTTCCCCTGGCTTTTAGCCGGGAGTTTGTGGGTGCCGCTGGTGCACACGCCCAGTCAGGCTTAAGCCTAAAAAAAAAATATATCGGAGGTTCTGCGGTTCTCTCCGTTTCTTCTTCTGAGATTCGGTGCCATCCCTCCTTTTCCTCCCACGGCAGAGCCTGGCTTGGGGTTTCATTGGCTGAGTTAGGATCAACTCTGATACCCAAAAGAGAAGGAATCTGGAAATCCATCCACAGCTTTTCGCTGTACCCCAAGAAGTCTTTGGGGGGGGAGGGGAGTTACTGAAGCTCAGGTCCCTCTCTCCCACCTTTCCTCTCTCCCTCCCTCCCTCTTTCTTTCTTTCTTTCTTTCTTTCTTTCTTTCCTGTTTTCCTTCCTTCCATCCTCTTTCTTTCTTCCTTTTTCCTTTCACTTTTTCTACTTCTTTATTTCCTTCCTTCCTTCCCTTTTCTTCCTTTTCCTTCTTACCTCCCTCCCTCCCTCCCTCTTTCTTTCTTCCTTTTTTTCTTTCACTTTTTCTACTTCTTTATTTCCATCCTTTTCCTTCTTTCCTCCCTCCCTCCCTCCCTCTTTCTTTCTTCCTTTTTTCTTTCACTTTTTTCTACTTTATTTCCTTCCTTCCTTCTTCTTCCTTCCTTCCTTCCTCCCTCCCTCTTTCTTCCTTTTTTCTTTCACTTTTTTCTACTTTATTTCCTTCCTTCTTCCTTCCTTCCTTTTCCTTCCTCCCTCCCTCCCTCCCTCTCTTCCTCTTTCTTCCTTTTTTCTTTCACTTTTTTCTACTTTATTTCTTTCCTTCCTTCTTCCTTCCTTCCCTCCCTCCTTCCCTCTCTCTCTCTCTTTCTTTCTTTCTTTTCTCTTTCTTTCTTTCTTTCTTTCTTTTCTCTTTCTTTTCTCTTTCTTTCTTTCTTTTTTCTATTTTTTTATTTCCTTCCTCCCTCCCAACCATATTGCTTCCCGTTCTGAGCTGTGCATTTTAGGGAGGTCTTTGAAGGAAGGAAATCTGAGCTGGGCCTCTGTTGAGCCAACCTAGGGAGTTTGTATTACTTTGATTTTTTTAAAATTTCCCAGCTGCATCCAGCTGTTGGCTCTTGCTCAGTTTGAACATGGAAGAGGAGTGGGGTCACGAGAGTTTGGAGGCTCTGCCCTCCCCACTTTCGCCTGTCCCCACCCCCTTATGTCTTCTCCTATCAAGGGAGCCCCTTGTCTCTGGCTTTTACCATTTTTTCATTGCTTTTATCTTCCCTAGTGGGCCCAACTTCCTTCTCCCCTTTAGCTTTTCTAGTTGTTCCCTCTCCATTTTTGTTCTACCTTTGACCTTAACCAAAAACTTTTGAGCGGCCAAACAATTCGCTCAGCAGCCCATGTCTTTTCCCCTCATTGAAATGATGGATTTCCAGGATCCTCTTTTTCCCAATTCACGAGGACCGTTTCCATATTCACAGAGATATTCAGGTGCGCTGAGGGGATCTACCCATCCGGTGCCCCACAGCTGAAACACAGCTACCGTTAGAAGTTACAAAGAAAGAAAGAAAGAAAGAAAGAAAGAAAAGAAAGAAAGAAGGAAAGAAAGAAAGAAAGAAAGAAAGAAAGAAAGAAAGAAAGAAAGAAAGAAAGAAAGAAAGAAAGAAAGAAAGAAAGAAAGAAAGAAAAGCCTGGTTGGCTGAGATTTATGATGTTGCTTAGCTCTTCCATCTACAGAAGAGACTGCAATTAAAAAAAAAATACTAGATTGTGTAGGAATGGATAGGTTGACATCAGTGGTGAAATGCACTTATCTTTGCTACCGGTTTGGGAATGTGAACGCACGTACCTCTTCTGCAAATCTGCAGAGCCCTCTGTACATGAGCATAGGGTCAAAAACGGGACGTAATGATGTAATGACGTCCCAGTGGGTGGGCGGAGCCTCCCGCTGCCAGCACTACCGGTTCGCACGAACTGGCTAGATCCAGCTGGATTTCACCGCTGGTTGACATTAAAGATAAAGGATAAAGAAGATACGGAATATTTTCTAACATGGAACTTGTTTTATCCCTATCAAGCCATATCAATGGCTTGATATGAAAATAGAGATTAGAAATCGGATAAATATTATTATGGGTAAGCAAATTGATCCAGACAATACACTGTTTGCAAAGCACTTATGGATGTAAAAGAAAAATGTATAAATAAACTAAAAAACAAACAAACACCAAAAACAAGTTACAGAAAAAACACAAAAGGATAGAAAACTCTGGTTGGCTGAGATTTGTGATGTTGCATAGTTCTTCTATTTACCTTCACGTTCCCCTCTGTGTCCCAGGGAGATTCGGGAGGACCCCTCGCCTGCGAAAAGGACGGAGTCTTCTACCTCTACGGAATCGTCAGCTGGGGTGACGGCTGCGGCAAAGCCAGGAAGCCGGGAGTTTACACCAAGGTGATCAATTACATCAATTGGATCAACCAGGAGATACATCGCCCGCCCAAAGGATAAGGAATGATGGCTTCATAGAGGGACCGATCCCCTTCGCCTGGTATCCACGGGACAACTTCCCAAATCGGTCTTCTTGACAATACCAAATGCTCTTTCTACCAAACTTTTCTTTTTCTGGTGCTGGCAGAACTAGGGGGGAAAAAAACGGACTCCAAAAATCAAGATGTCCTTCAAGGAACTCAGGATTTCTCATTTTGGTGCTTTGGGGTGGACTTGCCATTCTTCCATTGGGATTTCTGCCCCGATTTCCGATGAACGGCGTCGGGGAGGGCCGATGGGTGGCTCCTCTGGTGGGTCAGAATAACAGAATTGTTATTCTCAGAATTCTCAGGCCGGAAACCGTAGACCAGTGATGGGGAAGGATACTGCAAAATCCCCATCCTCTCCCCACTCCTGGGGGAAAGGATATTGCAAAATCTCCATTCCCACCCCACTCTGGGGCCAGCCAGAGATGGTATTTGCCGGTTCTCCGAACTACTCAAAATTTCCGCTACCGGTTCTCCAGAACCTGTCAGAACCTGCTGGATTTCACCCCTGGCCCTAGACCCTTTCAGACAAATGGTTGTCCAATCTCTTCTTAAAAACTTCCAGTATTGGAGCATTCGCAACTTCTGGAGGCAAGTCCTTCCACTGATTAATTGTTCTAACTGTCAGGAAATTTCTCCTTACGTCTAGGTTGCTCCTCTCCTTGGTTAGTCAACTTAGGCCAGGAGAGATTCGTAACCCAACAGAGAAAATGCCAGGAACAAACTTATCAATTTAGGAGCATTTACTGTATGTATAGATCAATGAAAAAGTTTTTTGTTTTTTTTAATTAAAAGGGATATAACAAATAATCTTTACCGAGCGGTATTAACAATGAACGAACTCATTTCAAATTTGAAAAAGACGTAAACATACAAAATCATATTTTAAAAAGACAGTTTGCAAACATTTTTTTTTTTTTAAAAAAAGTCATATTTGTCTCAAAGAAGGAGAACAACAAGTTGCGTTGTAGAGACTTTGAGTATTCGGAGCAGCGCCGTTACTTGGGAATACGAATATTTTATTGCGAAAAAACCAAACTGATGAATTAATCGACGGGGTGGAGAGCTTCTTTTTAACAATTGCAATTTTTTTTTTCTTTTCTCTTATGGGCTCTGATGTCCCTCATGCCAACCTCATTTTTTTATGTTCTTTGTTTGAAAGATTTTAACCTGCTCTGGGCCCTACTGGGTACCGTCTCCTAGCTTCTGTCTTGCCTCTCCATCACCTCAAACCTGGACAGGGAGAGCCTGGATTATAGGAACTGAACTCTCCTTTCTCAGGACTTGTCTTGGAGCACGCCCAAGTTGAGATCCTTTCCTAGAGTTGGGTTGGGTGTATCTTCCTCGAGAGACTCAACAGACTCTGAAGAAAAGAAGTTGGAAGGGACCTTGGAGGTCTTCTAGTCCAACCCCCTGCTCAAGCAGGAAACCCTAGACAAATGATTGTCGAACCTCTTCTTAAAAACCTCCAGTGTTGGAGCACCCATAACTTCTGAAGGCAACATCTGTTCCACTCATTACTTGCTAAGAAATTCGTCCTTAGTTCTAAGTTGCTTCTCTCCTTGATTAGTTTCCACCCATCTTCTTGTCCTACCTTCAGGTGCTTTGGAGAATAGCTTGACTCTCTCCCTACTTTGTGGAAGCCCCTGAGATATTTAAACAATGCTATTATTTCACCCCTAGTCCTTCTTTTCATCAAAGTAGACATACCCAGTTCCTGCAACCATTCTTCATATATTTTAGCCTCCCTAATCATCTTTGTTGCTCTTCTCTGTGCTCTTTCTAGAGTCTCCATATCTTTTTTACATCGTGGGGACCAAAACTGGATGCAATATTCTAAGTGCGACCTTACCAAGGCATTACAAAGTGGTATTAACACTTCGTGTGATCCTGATACTTTCCCTCTGTTAATTCAGCCTAGAATTGCGTCGGCGTTTTTGGCAGCCGAGGCTTCCGTGAGAATCCACCAGAGTCTCCCCAATCACTGGATTTCCTCATTCTTTGCACGCGAATCAGCACTGGGGAAGGAATTTGAGTTCCCTGGCTCCTTGCTCACCTTCCTTATTTCTCAGCTCTGTCTTCAAATCTCAGACTATCTTTCTCTCCAGACACATCAGTCTCTGTTGTGTCTATGATTCATTCGGTCACTGTCCAGAGTGGCTCCATTCAGACATTCTTTCCCTGGCCATCCAGAGGATATAATAGGTAGGTCATGGCTCTTTCTCTTTTTCTTTTTCTCTTTCTCTCTCTCTCTCTCTCTCTCTCTCTCTCTCTCTCTCTTTCTCTTTCTTTCTCTCTTTCTTTCTCTTTTTCTCTCTTTCTCTCTCTCTTTCTCTCTCTTTTTCTTTCTCTCTCTTTCTTTCTCTTTTTCTCTCTTTCTCTCTCTCTTTCTTTCTTTCTCTTTCTCTCTCTCCTCTCTTTCTCTTTCTTTCTCTCTTTCTCTTTTTCTTTCTCTCTCTTTCTCTCTCTTTTTTCTCTCTCTTTTTCTTTCTCTCTCTTTCTCTTTCTCTTTCTCTCTCTCTCTTTCTCTTTCTCTTTTTCTCTCTTTCTCTCTTTCTTTCTCTCTCTCTTTCTTTCTCTTTCTCTCTCTCCTCTCTTTCTCTTTCTTTCTCTCTCTCTCTTTCTCTTTCTTTCTCTCTCTTTCTCTCTCTCCTCTCTCTCTTTCTCTTTCTCTTTTTCTTTCTCTTTCTCTCTCTCCTTCTCTCTCTCTTTCTTTCTTTCTCTCTTTATTTCTCTTTCTCTCTCTCTCTCTCTCTCTCTGTTGCTGCTGTCGCTTTTCTACCTTTCACACAAAAAGTTACAACACAGCTCAGAGTGCCTGCATGCCGATCGATTGACGTTTGCGCCATCAAACGACAATCAAACTCTTTGCCATCGCCTAGGGTGCGAGGCTTTCTCCAGAACGAAGCCGTACCTAGAGAAAATCGAAGCACGCCGAGAAAGGCGGCATTAAAATCCCACATTCTCATCCTTTCCATCGTGAACCTATTTAACAAGTGGCAGAAGAGACCAGGAGAAATGTCTAACCTCCCTTCCATCACAGCTCCTGTTGCCCTCACAACCCTCTTGCCTGCTCCATCTTCTGAAGTCAAGAGCCCTTGTATAAAAGGTAAAGGTTCCCCTCGCACATAGGTGCTAGTCGTTCCTGACTCTAGGGGGCAGTGCTCATCTCCGTTTCAAAGCCGAGGAGCCAGCGCTGTCCGAAGACGTCTCCGTGGTCATGTGGCCAGCATGACTTAACGCCAAAGGCGCACGGAACGCTTTTCCCTTCCCACCAAAGGTGGTCCCTATTTTTCTACTTGCATTTTTTACCTGCTTTCGAACTGCTAGGTTGGCAGAAGCTGGGACAAGTCACGGGAGCTCACCCCGTTATGCGCCACTTGGGATTCTAACGGTAGTTCTAGGCTTACAACAGTTCGTTTAGTGACCAATTACGACGACACTGAAAAACGTGACTTATGATCATTTTTCCACACGACTGTTGCAAGCCTCCCCACGATCACGTGACCAAAACACGGAGGCTCGGCAACTGACCCGTATTTATGACAGTCACAGGTTCCCTGGGGTGGGGGTGGGGGTTAAGCCGGATTTCGCTTAACGTCCGTGTTCCTAACTTAACACCTGCTTAATGATCCGCTTTAACCGCTGTGGCAAGAAAGGTCGTAAAAACGGGGCAGGGCTCATTAAACAAACATTTCACCGAGCCACGGAAATGGTGGTCGTAAGTCGAGAACCGCCTGCCCGTTGATCAAGCTGATTTCTTGTGCTTGCTTTCTATACACGAGACCTGCATTTTACGATTCTACTGGGCGAACATACATCCTCTGGAAAAGCTGACGTAATATAAAATCCCCTAATATATATATATACATACAGTAGTGGCCAAAATTGTGGAAACCTTTTGGGAAAAGTGTATTTTGGAGGTTTGATGGCTAATAGTACCACTTATTTTTTTTTTTGGAGTTTCAAGAGAATCCTATTCCACTACTCCTGTATATCTATATCTTTAACAGTCCAGGTCAGTTTGTGTTAATAACAGATGTTCGACAGCTACATTCATTATGAGGGAATTTTCAATCAACAGGATGAGAACCTTGATAGTACAGTGGTTTAGTGCACCCTGTTATTAACACAGCTGCCTGTGCTGGTTCGAATCTCACCAGGCTCAAGGTTGACTCAGCCTTCCATCCTTTCTAAGGTAGGTGAAATGAGGACCCAGATTGTGGGGGCAATAAGCTGACTTTGTATAAATATACAAAAGGATGAAGGCTATTGCTTAGTGCATTGTAAGCCGCCCTGAGTCTCCGGAGAAGGGCGGCATGTAAATCAAATTTAAAAAAAAAAAAAGAACCAAAAGATACACAAAAGAGGACTTTTCCAAACTCTTTGGCTCAGTGGGATCATCCTCCTCCTGGCATCCAGTAACAGCTTTAGCCTGCCTCACCTTGAAGACTCTTATGGCCACAGACCAACATGTCTCTTCAGCTTGATGGTCCTTCTGGCTGGGTTAGCTCCTGCTCCTTAAAGTCCAACCAAAGCTGGACTTCTTTGTCTCTCTCTCCAAGTTGAAACACAAACACAGCTTCCTTTTCTGTGCATTCTGAGATGAATATCCCATCCATCCATCCATCCATCCATCCATCCACCTATCGATCAATCCATTCATCTTTTCATCCATCCATCTATCCATCTGTTTGTCCATCCATCCATCCATCCATCCATCCATCCATCCATCCATCCATGCAACCCATCCATGCAACCCATCCATCCATCCCATCCCATCCCATCCATCCATCCATCCATCTATCCAATCTATCCATCCCATCCCATCCATCCATCCATCCATCCATCCATCCATCCATCCATCCATCCATCTATCCAATCTATCCCATCCCATCCCATCCATCCATCCATCCATCCATCCATCCATCCATCCATCCATCCATCCATCTATCCAATCTATCCCATCCCATCCCATCCCATCCATCCCATCCCATCCCATGCATCCATCCATCCCATCCCATCCCATCCCATCCCATCCATCCATCCATCCATGCATCCCATCCCATCCCATCCCATCCCATCCCATCCCATTCCATCCCATCCATCCATCCAATCCATCCATCCATCCATGCATCCCATCCATCCATCCATCCATCCAATCCATCCATCCAATCTATCCATCCCATCCCATCCCATCCATCCATCCATCCATCCAATCTATCCATCCCATCCCATCCATCCCATCCCATCCCATCCATCCATGCATCCCATCCATCCATCCATCCATCCATCCATCCATGCATCCCATCCCATCCCATCCCATCCCATCCATCCATCCATCCATCCATGCATCCCATCCATCCATCCATCCATCCATGCATCCCATCCATCCAACCATCCATCTCATGACCCCCATTCTCTTACCCAAAGGGTTTCTACTTAGCTTCTCTTCGCTATGTTTACTTAACGATGCCCTGTCTATAGAAACCATCATGTTTTCTCCTCCTCCTTCTTCTTCCATCACGAGCTTGGCTTTCAACTCAAACTCTCCCAGCCCCGAGCAGACAGAGTAGTAGGATATGTCACCATATTCCATCCTCAACAATCGAGTTTCTTTTGCTATTTCCGCAATCACATCAATTTGGTGCCAGCATTCCGAATTCAATCCAAAGCCCTTTTTCTTCGCCCGAATTCGACTATAAAATCAAACTCTAGGTTTTTTTTAGCATTCAGCGTAAAAGCTGAAGATTTAATATCCCTTTCACTCACGGTGGTCGCTGATTCTGATATGATCCAGAATATTCTTTTTTTTGTTTGTTTTGTTTTTCCTGAAATTAGAATAAGGACGTAGAAAGAAAATGTATAACTTTGGAATAGGATCGCTGGGCCTTCGCGTTATATTTAAAATATAAATAACATTTCCTTGTCGCTCTTTAAATGTCTTTTAAAACTAACCCTATTTTAGCAAGTACGCTGTAGGGGAAATAATTATGTTTTGTAGAAAGGAACATAATAAATAAATTTGTGGCATATAATCCTTCTCGCATATTTTTCCTCCCCCACAGACTACAGTATCTGCAAGTACAAGAATCCTTTTAGAATTTTCCTGTTGTTATTATTTTTTTTTCTTTCCATCGTAGGTGATCATTCAGTGTATTGAATTATCCTCGAGAGATCCTGGAGCTTCAGATGAGAGAGTAAGGAAGGGGATGAGGAGGCTTAATGGTAGAGATTCGGCTATTCGTTCCCGGATCTTTTTTGGGTTGGTGGGGGAATTTCTAGGGACCTCCTGCTTCTTCTGCAGGGACCGTCCCCGTGTCTATCTTCCCAGCTCTTGTTTTCCTGCCCCCTGTTCAGTGCAGCCTCCTTAGAGCCTCGTCCTTGAGGTTGCATTGCTCCCCTCTCTTCTCCGTGGTCTCCGTGGACCGAAGGCTTGAATCGCAGCAGTTGAGTCCATCTTTGGGTCCTGTAAGCTTCCGGAGATTTCTTTCCTTCATTTGCCTTAGTTTTTTTCCCCACCCCCCTCTTCGGCACCGCTAAGATCGGTGCTTTTTCTCGAGCAGGAAACCAAATGTCGTGGATTTTCATGAAAGGAGATTCATGGAGATCAGGGTTGGATTTAAATTTCGGTGAACTGTCAAAACAGAAAAACAGAAAGAGGAGGCTGAATGGATTAAGCGGATTCTGGGCTTTTCTTTTCTCTATCTCATGCCATTCAAGGTCCCCCTGAAGTGATGCGTTGCCCCCGGTTCAGACCGGTTCGCAAGAACCGGTAGTAAAACTGTCAGGAGGCCCCGCCAACCACCCCGGATGTCGTCATTAGCGATCTGCGCATGCGCAGAAGCAAGGCGCACATGCGAACAAAACCCTCTCACACGATCCCATTGCAAACCAGTAGTAAAGGTAAGTAGAACCCACCCTGTCCCCCTGGCAGAACATCCTGAAGGCCCCCCCACCCATTCCGCAAAACTTCTCAACGTGAATTCAACAATATTAGGTGAAAGGTCCCATCTGCCAAAATTATCATCATCATCTTTTAACAACCCCATAATCCCATGCGGGGCAGAGTCAGATCAACAATGGAGCTGAATGTTTACTGACCGGATGCCCTTCCTGTCACCAATACGGAGTTTAGTTCAGCAGATATATTCTCATTGTGCTGAGAGAGAGAAATATCTGCCTCTACCTCTAGGATCGAACTCACAGCCTCCTGATTGTGAGGCAAGAGCTCCACCTGCAGGCCACCGCACCACTCCTCTTGCTTGCCAAAAGGCAGGCCTAGAAAACAGCCGATGGCCCTAGTTGACCCTCCTGGTTCGAAGCGAACCACCAATGCCTCCTGGCCCTCGTGCCAGCTATCTGCAGACAGCAAGGACAGTCCTGGTGTCAATCGTTGGGTGACAGTCTCAGGGCCCTCCCCGTGGGCCTACGTTGAGCGATGGGTCCCCAACATGAAAGTTCCACCTGCATCCCTGTCTTTTGGGTTTCTTGTGACCTCCTCCAGGAACACCACTGATGAGCAGTCAAAGGAACTGGCACGGAGGTCATCAGGAACTGGCCCGGAGAGCCTTTGCCAGTGGTTTGAAATCCGAACCGGTTTGCTACTGGTTTGCTGCCAAGCGCACTCTGCACGCATATGCGCAGTGCGTGCCAAATGCGCGTTGCGCGCACGCATACACAGTACACACCAAAAGGAGGCTTTGGAAGGTAAGTAGAACAGTGAGGGGGAGGGATCAGCTGTGCCGCGCGATTTAACTTCGCTAGAAAGCAGGATTTCCTGCTTTCTAGCAAAGCTAAACAGTGCAGCACAGCTGATTGTTGGAAATATTGGTTCAGAGAAACCAGTAGTTTTTATCACTACTGGTTTGCCCGAACCGGAGCGAACTGGTAGCATTTCACCCCTGGCCTTTGCATTTGCTCTTCCATCAGTCTCTCTTCACTGGCCCCCAATAAGGTTGGAACAAAGTAAACCCTCAGTGAAATCACCCCACATAGCTTAGGAACCATGTTTTGCTTCGACGTAGCCGAGACACGAAATTGCTTCCTTCATAGCAATAGCACTTAGACTTATATACTGCTTTACAGTGCTTTTACAGCCTTCTCTAAGCAGTTTTACAGAGTCTGCCTCTTGCCCCCAACAATCTGGGCCCTCGTTTTACCCACCTCGGAAGGACGGAAGGCTGAGTCAACCTTGAGCCCATCAGGATCGAACTCCTGGCTGTGGGCAGAGTCAGCCTGCAATACTGCATTTTAACCACTGGAAGGAAGGAAGGAAGGAAGGAAGGAAGGAAGGAAGGAAGGAAGGAAGGAAGGAAGGAAGGACAAGCAATAGCACTTGGACTTATATACCGCTTTACAGTGCTTTTACAGCCCTCTCTAAGCGGTTTACAGAGTCGATCTCTTGCCCCCAACAATCTGGGCCCTCATTTTACCGACCTCGGAAGGACGGAAGGCTGAATCAACCTTGAGCCTGGTGAGATTCGATCTGCCAAATTGCAGGCAGCCGGCAGTCGGCAGAAGTAGCCTGCAAATACTGCACTCTAACCACTGCGCCACCGCGGCTCTGGGGCTTCACCCTTCCCGTTCCCCCCCCCCAAATTAACTCATATTATCAAGCCCAAATTTTATTTGCTTAAGAATTAGCCTACAAGGAGGTCAAGCTGTTTCTTTCCCGTTTCGATTTACCTGGAAGGAAGAAGCTATCCTAGGGATATGAAATAAGCCATTTCTATCAAAACAGGTTAAGTTTCCTTCCTTTTTTTTTTTTCTTTTTTCTTTTTCCCCCCAGGCAGAAATTTAAACATTGGCTTTGGTGATCATCTTCTCCAGTAAATTCATCATTCTTTCCTGTAGCTGCAAACTCTGGACTTGGATAATGTTCTGTTGGTCCAGAGTCCTTCGGACTTCTCGACATGTTTCCTCCATAGCTCGGCTCAGTTTTTTCTGCTCTTCCAGCATGGCTTCCATCAGCTTCAACTTCTTCTTTTGAAAACTGCAGCTTTGCACTTTTCTTTTCTTCACCGGTCGCTCTTCTGTTCTGAAACGGGAAAAACTTCGGCGTTAAAACCCCCTTCGTGCACCGCGATCGTCTTTGCAATGTCGCGATTTCAAAATAATCCATCCCATCCCATCCCATCCTGTATAATAACAATAAGTTGTTAAGTTATTCGGTTTTCAATTGCAATTATATAGAATGCAAAGGATGTAAGTTTCTGTCTTTATTTTTATAGTTGCAATGTACGCGGAAGAAGGCATTTAATTTCGTTGTACCATGTGCAGTGACAATAAACTAAAACTAAACTAAACTATGAGGTAACATAGAAGAATAAAAATAACGAAAAAAGCTTGAAAAAGTTATAGACAGAAGAAGCAAGAGATTTGATGGACTTTGGAGTCCTGGTGGGCGATCTCTTAAAACATGAGCCAGCCGTGCGCGGCAGCAGCTAAAAAAGCTAATACAATCCTTGGTTGTATAAACAAAGGCATTGAATCAAAATTATGTAAAGCATTAGTACCGCTTTATAAACCCTTAGTGAGGCCACACCTGGAATACTTCATCCTGTTTGGGTCACATTACAAAAAAGATCTTGAGACTTTGAAAAAAGTGCAGGATGATTAAAGGCCTGGAGACTGAAACATATGAGGAATGTTTGCAGGAATTGTGTATATGAAAAGAAGGACTAGGGATGACATGATAGCAGTCTTCCAGTATTTGAGGGGCTGCCCCAAAGAAGAGGGGGTCAACTTATTTCCCAAAACACCAGAAGGCAGGATGAGAAACAATGGATGGAAACTCATCAAGGAGGCAAGCAACCTGGAATTAAGGAGAAACTTCCTGACAGTGAGGACAATTAACCCGTGGAACAGCTTGCCACCAGAAGTTGTGGGTGCTCCATCACTGGAGATTTTTAAGAAGAGATTGGACAGCCACTTGACTGAAATGGTAGAGGATCTCCTGCTTCAGCAGGGAGCTGGACTAGAAGACCTCTGAGGTCCCTTCCGGCTCTATTCTGATCGATGGCATTGCTTGCAATTTTCCTTCCTCGTCTCACCTTAATTCAAAGGTTGATCTGAACCGGTAGTGGATTTCAAATCCCGGCGCTACCAGTTCGGTAGAGTGTTTTTGTTGACGGATGGGTGGATGGGCGGAGCCTCCCACCACCGCCGCTGCTACTGATTCGTCCGAACTGGGGCGAACCAGTAGCAACCCACCACTAATCTGAACGGTCCCTTGGTACAAACGCAACATAGATTTCTCGTTTTGGTGTGCAATTCTAAAACCCCTCAGCAATTTCCTTGGGACTTCCCAGTCACACCAGGCCAAACCCATAAGCTTTGAAAGAAACAATGTGAAAGATAGAAAGGTTTATATTTTGTTGTCTGGGGATTTAAGGATTGGAGAGAAACACCTGTTGAGGGTAAAGAAAAGTGTGCCAAAGATTGAAAAAACAAAGGAAATTGAATTTAAAAAAATAAAATTAAAATGTTAGTAAATGATGTAAGTCAATGATGTAAGTCAAGATGAAATGAAATATATGTAAGAATTTTTTTTTAAAAAGTATATTGTTCAATGTAAAATAGACCAGCAGATACAAAATAAATATAAACCATTTTGCAGATACAAAATGGTTTATATGTAAAAATAAGTGAAAGTAATTGAAATATTAGGAAAAGAGCAAAATAATGATTGAAGTGGGAATAAGAAATTAGGAATTAAAGAACATAAGAGGAAGGTTAATTCAGTTGAAAGATTTTAAGGTAAAAATGGAATCAGTTGAAATACACTGTTAAGAATTTAAAAACTTGATGTGAATCTTGAGGAATATATGCAATAAATGGAGAGAATCGGGGATGCCTGGACACTATAGAAAAAAAAAACAATGAATTGAAAATGAATACAGCAATATAGAGAGATGGAAGAAGGAGTAGGGAGATTGAAGGAAGGGAGAAGGAGAGAGAGGAATAGAAGAAAGGGAAGAGGAGAGGAAGAAAGGAAAGGGAAATAAGAGTAGGAGAGAAGGTTAGATAGGGGGGAAGAAAGGAGGAGAGGAAGAAAGGAAAGGGAAATAAGAGTAGGAGAGAAGGTTAGATGTGGGGAAGAAAGGAGGAGAGGAAGAAAGGAAAGGGAAATAAGAGTAGGAGAGAAGGTTAGATGGGGGAAGAAAGGAGGAGAGGAAGAAAGGAAAGGGAAATAAGAGTAGGAGAGAAGGTTAGATGGGGAAGAAAGGAGGAGAGGAAGAAAGGAAAGGGAAATAAGAGTAGGAGAGAAGGTTAGATGTGGGGGAAGAAAGGAGGAGAGGAAGAAAGGAAAGGGAAATAAGAGTAGGAGAGAAGGTTAGATGGGGGAAGAAAGGAGGAGAGGAAGAAAGGAAAGGGAAATAAGAGTAGGAGAGAAGGTTAGATGGGGGAAGAAAGGAGGAGAGGAAGAAAGGAAAGGGAAATAAAAGTAGGAGAGAAGGTTAGATGGGAGAAGAAAGGAGGAGAGGAAGAAAGGAAAGGGAAATAAGAGTAGGAGAGAAGGTTAGATGGGGGGAAGAAAGGAGGAGAGGAAGAAAGGAACGGGAAATAAGAGTAGGAGAGAAGGTTAGATGGGGGAAGAAAGGAGGAGAGGAAGAAAGGAAGGGGAAGTAGAGAAGGAGTAGGAGAGGAGGGAAGAAGGTAGAAAGGATAAACTAAGAGAGGGAGAGTAAGAAAAAGAGAAGAAAGATTGCTGTAAAACAATAAAGATGAAATGGAAGAAAGGCATCCCCGAACACGTTTAAATATATTAGGATAAAGAATAAATTATTAAATATTAAAAGAGAATACATATATATGATTTAAAATGGAGAAAAATGGCGAAAGAGGATACTGTTTATAGAAATAAGAATAGAAAGATTAAGATTGGATTAAAAAATACGGAAAAAGAACAGAATATGGCAGAAATTGTCACTAAGTAAAATATATTTGGATATGATAAGTTGCATATGATATGATATGATTATAGTCAATACTCTGTTTCATAAAATATGTGGGTGTGTCTTAGGGGGGGCAAAAAAACCCAATAAAACTTGATTTAAAAAAAAAAAGCTTTGAAAGTCAAAATGTGGGTGGGGGGAGGGGTTTTACCTTAATTTATACGAAATTAAGCTGGAGGAGCTCTCTGAATGGGCATCTTCGAAGAATTCTTCTCGGCCTTCGTACGGGAACTGATTATATGGCAAATAAAGAGGCGCCGATTTGGTGGAAGGCGATTGTGAGGCTTCGGTCTGGGAGGTGGAAGGACCCGGTTGCTGGCTATCGTGAATTTTCACGTCGTTGTGCTCCGGGACTTTAGATAATATTCTATCAATGGTTTTGAAATAAGGCCAATCGGGCGCCAAAGTTTCGCTATCAGTCATGCACTTTAATTTCCTGCGATGATAAAAACACAGTCACGTATGCAAAGGGGCATCACACGTGGAAAGAATAGAATAGAATAGAATAGAATAGAATAGAATAGAATAGAATAGAATAGAATAGAATAGAATAGAATAGAATAGAATAGAATAGAATAGAATAATATAATGAATATAATACAGTGAAATGGAATGGAATGAAATAGAATACAATAGAATATAGAATAGAATAGAATAGAATAGAATAGAATAGAATAGAATAGAATAGAATAGAATAGAATAGAATAGAAGAGGAGGAGGAGGAGGAGGAGGATAGGATAGGATAGGATAGGATAGGATAGGATAGGATAGGATAGGATAGGATAGGATAGGAGGAGGAGGAATAGAATGGAATAGAATAGAATAGAATAGAATAGAATAGAATAGAATAGAATAGAATAGAATAGAATAGAAAACAGTAGAGTTGAGTAGAGTAGAGTAGAGTAGAGAAGAGAAGAGAAGAGGTAGCTAGTTTTAGAAAATACGCTTTCCCCAAAAGGTTTCCACAATTTTGGCCGCTACTGTTATCTCCAATTTGCCACAGTCAATTCACCGCGGCCAACTCTCACCAAAGCCAACTCGCTTCGGGACACCTCACCGTGACCAACTCCCCGTGGGACAATTCAATTCAATTATTTAAAACCATTTAAAAAGTTATTTTAACTGTTGCCAACTGTTTCATTTTGCCCTTCCTTCGGCATCCTTTCTTTAATGATTCTATTCTATTATTTTCTTCGATATTAGTGTAGGAGCTCTTATCCTGCGGAGAGTTGGCCGCGGAAAGTTGGCCCGTGGCGAGTTGACAACTCTTAACTAAAAGCATTTCTCCCTCCTTTCCGTCTCTCTCCTCTCTTTTTCACTCTGAGGGGAAAAAAATTCGGAGCACAAAGACTGGGATCAACTCTCAGCGCTTTCTGCCTCCTTGGCTTTTTCCCCAACCATTCCTGAGAACCCTCCAGCTTTCCGACCTGAAGGACGTTAGAATTCCACCCTCTTGCCTACACGGAAACTTGCTGGGGAAAGTTTCCCTGCGGTGAAAATGAAACCATATTGAGGAGGAGGCAAAAAAGTCAAAATGGCGGCCCCTAATGCCACGCCCTGCTTTGGGGTGCAGGCAACCCGGATCAAAAGACAAACAAAAACGCTTCACATGTTAAAAGTTGCCTCCTGAAAAAGGCACCTTTGGGGACAACCATGGCATCTTAAAATGCTTCCCGGGCTCTTTGGAGTTGTCCTCGGTTGACCAAGGGAGGACTAGATGATCTTCTCACTCAAGCAAGGAATGCCAGTTCGATGCACTTGTGAATAACTTTGGTACCCTGGCAGGATCGCGCGTTGAGAAATGGGAGCCGCAAAGGATTCTCACGTCACCAGGTGGGCATTTAATGAGCACCTCTTGACTGGCCCAATAGGAACTGTGCCCCTCCCTCTTTTCTCCCTTTGGCCTGGCATAAATGACATTTCTTGGGTCTGGCTCATTTGCTCAGGACGGTGACAATGCCGGGCACCACTCTCTAGAGAGGCTATCTGGCTGGGTTCAGAGGCAAGAAGGACCAAGATTGGCACAGAGGTTCCCTGGGAAAGGTTGACTTGGCTTGGCCGGATCTTACTCCCGCAGAATCACTGTGGGTCACCCTGGCTTGCCTGGCACCATCGGCTCCTGTCCGTGCCCAGGTTGCTGGGACCTTTGTGGGTAGCAAGGGCGATGCCCCGAAATCCTTCTTTCGGGCAGAGGGATCCATAGAAGATCTCAAGGTACCCGGGCATCTCCGAGCATCCTCGACTTACCTGTATTGGAAGGTCATGTTGGTGATTTTAATCTTGATCTCTTCCCCGTGCCGGATTTCGCCCGTCATTTCGAAGAGTTTGTTGGCCATTTTCTCGTAAACTTTGGCGTTCCTTTTGGTCTGCTTGAGCTCCTCGAAGAATTCCTCCCAGACCAGCATCAGGCCTCGCATCTCGGCTTCGGTCCAGTTACGCGCTCGTCGGTGCTTCTCGCTCTGGACCGACAGCAGGCAAGCAGGAGCCGGAGCTGAAGCCATGGCAGCTGCCGGCCGAGGAGGCTCTTCGCACCGGGCAGCACACAAGCGGCGGCTGGTAGCACAAGATGGGGCCTACCATCTGACAGGCTGGAATTTAGCTAAAAGCTTTTAAACAGAGGGACGTCATTTCGATGTCATGTTTCCATAGCAACGGAGCCACTGCATAAGCTACAACAACAAAAACCTTTTAACTGAAAGGCAAAGAATCGGGACAAAGTTGACAGGCCATCAATATTAAAGCTTTTAACCACATTAGGCTTAACTAAGCCGCACGCTCACCCTTCCGTGCACACAAACACACTCGCACACACACACACACTCACACACACAGAAGCAGGCAGGCTGGCCCCCTGCATCTCTTCCTCCCCACCACCATCAGAGCAGCATCACAGCCCGGAGGCAGCTGGAAAGGCCCTTGGAAAGACTGCAGATTCCTTGCTTTGCGAGCTTTACGGCAGAGCCCGCAGCTGCCCGTGTGGGTCAGGGGTCTCTGGGGAGACCCCCCCTGCAGCCTCGGCTCCGGCAAAGCGAGGAGGGCACCTTCAGATCCGAGGCCGCGTTGCTGCAGGGCAAGATTACGCCATGCCAAGGAACCGGGTATGGCCAGTCTAGAGAAAAGAAGGACCAGGGGGGGACATGTATTTCAGTCTTTCAGTCTTTGAGGGGCTGCCCCAAAGAAGAGGAGGGGGTCAATTTATTTTCCGAAGCACCTGAAGGCAGGAGGAGAAACAATGGGTGGAAACCAATCAAGGAAAGAAGCAAGCTGGAATTAAGGAGAAACTTCCTAACAGTGAGGACCAATTAACCAGCGGAACAGAAGTTTATTTATTCATTATTTATTTATTATTTAAATTTTTATGGTTTATTAAATTTGTATACCGCCCTTCTCCCGAAGGACTCAGGGCGGTGAACAGCCATGGTTAAAATACATGCAATATAAAAATTAAAATAAATTAAAGCAGAATTAAATTAAATTGGCTTCCCCAAATTTAAAACCCTTTGCCCATAAAATAACCCATTAAAATTTTAAGCCAGCCCGGCTTGCTGAAATAGGAAGGTCGTCAAAGCTCGACGGAAAGTACGGAGGTCCGGGATTATACCGCCGTTCTCCCGAGGGACTCAGGGCGGTGCCCAGCCACAATAAAACACGTATATCCATAAGTTTAGAAACATATTAAATAATTTGGCCGTATATTAAAAAAAACTAAAATACCCATTAAAATTTGTTATGAAGCCAGCCCAGCCTATTGAAACAGTAAAGTCTTAAGGGCACGGCGAAAGGTACGTAGGTCGGGGATCAGACGTATCTCCGGGGGCAATTCATTCCAGAGGGCAGGTGCCCCCACAGAGAAGGCTCTCCCCCTGGGGGTCGCCAGTCGACATTGTTTGGCCGACGGCACCCTGAGGGGTTCCTCTCTGTGGGAGCGTACTGGCCGGTGGGAGGCTATCGGTGGCAAAAGGCCGATAGCCTCGTAAATTCTCTTACGAGATCGCCTCCAGAAGTTTTGGGAGCTCCATCCCTGGAGGTGTTCAAGAAGAGACTGGACAGTCAGTTGTCTGAAATGGTATAGTTCAGGGGTCTGCAACCTTAAACACTCAAAGAGCCATTTGGACCCGTTTCCCACAGAAAAGAAAACACCGGGAGCCACAAAAACCCTTCCCGTGCCTGATTATTTCTGGAGCGGCCACAAAACTAACCTATGTAGTTGAATTAAACGTTCTGTTTTCTTCTGGAACTTTTCTTTTCTTGGACTTGTCCATGATTGGCCTACCAGAGGTTGAAAAACTCAATAAATTGAGTGCCTGCAAGTGTCGCACATTGGCAGTTGCGACGCATATTTTGAGTGAGAGAAGAGCTGCAGCAGAGGGGTGAAAGAGCCACATGAAAGAAGAAGGGATGCAGGTTCCAGAGGACTCCCAGCCGCAGCTGCTTCCCAGCCACGTTGTGGTTCTTGGGTTAGGCGGTGGAGGGATCCCAGCTGTGCCATCCCAGAACCCTTCTGGTGTTAGGTTGAGGGGCCAAATGGCTGAGAGAGGCAGGCAGAGGTCAGTCACTGAAAGACACACCGAAGGGACAGGGGCCAGCAAGAGAAACCCCAGAGGGAGGGTGTATCGGGAAAGGCCCAACATCAGGACCGTCCAAGAGATGGTTGACACTATCTTTGTGGGTTGAGTGTCCTCCTGCACTTCTCTCCATTCTTTGGACCTCTTGATGGCATTCTCAGCTAGAAGAATGAATCGATAAACTCGGGGCGCCGGAAGGAAGTAGAGAAAAAGGAAAACCTTAGTTCAGTGATGGCTAACCTTTTCCGGACGGAGTGCCCAAAGTATGTGAACGTGCGTGCAAATGTGTGTGCCTGAACCCCCAAAATGCAATGTGGGCCCGAGGGGTGGGTTCTACTTACCTTTACTACCGGTGGGCTGTGGTGTTGGCCATAGTTGGCCATGGGGAGTTGGCTGTGGTGTGTTGGCCAAAGTTGGCCATGGGGAGTTGGCCATGGGGAATTGTCATAGACCCCTTCAGGCACGAGTCCTCTCAACCTTTGGGAGTACATAATCCTCGATTTATGACCACGATGGAGCCCCAAATTTCTGTTGCTAAATGAGACATTTTTTTTAAAGAGAGCTTTGCTCCATTTTACACAACATGGGACGCTGCAAGCATCATAAATACGAGCCAGTTGGCAAGTGCCTGAATTTTTATCACGTGACCACGGGGATGCTGCCATGGTCGTAAGTGTGAAATAGGGTCATCAGTCTCAGTGCCGTTGTAATGGCCACTAAACCAACTGTTGTAAACCTCCAGAAGCTCCCTTAAGTGAAGAAGACGAAGACAAAGAGGAGGAGCCTCTTCTCAATGCACGGGCGTGCAGAGCTGCCAAAAAGGCAGGAGTGGCTCCTCAGGAGGAGGTCTCCTCGAGAGTAAGGCTTGGGGCTAATTGGCCACTCCCTTAGCCTATTTAAGGAGGAACGCCAATTGCAGCAAGTTGTAGGGAACAACTTTAGTTCATTCTCCTTTGCGTCTGGATTCTCTGCAAAATTGCTTCTGGGCTTTCTGCCAACTCTGTGATTACCTTATCTTAGAATTCTGGTAGGCTGTTAAGATAGTTTATTAACAGCCTTTGGTTGATAAAGACTGAGTTATTTGAATAAAATAAGCTTTGTATAGAGTTTGCGTGTGCTGCGTTTTTTGTAGCTGGGGCAGAACACACTGGAAACTTGAGCACAGAAAAATAATGGGTTTTTTTCCTGCTACCTTTTGATTTTAGACCCATGAAAAGCAGTTTTTCTATTTGGAGCCATTTTTTTAAAAAATAAATTAAAGAACGCAGATATTACAAAAAGAATAGCTGGCCCGCAAATTTAAAGTAGTTTAAACTCTGTTTAATAAATAATTTGTATGCATACATCCAATGCAGTTGCATATATTTTACGTACATTATATACACCGATGCAGTTCTGATAAAATTTCACTTTGTTAGCAAGGGGGAGGGGAAAAAAAATATGGAGATGAATTCTATTACAGGAACGTTGCTAAGAAAAAAAAAAGTAATAATCAAAATGTCCCAAACCCGTTTGGTCTCACAAGGAGGGCACCCACAGCTCCACCTGGTAAAAGCACATGGTCCTGCAACCCTCCAGCTCAGGATGATGGGCCTCTGAGTGTGCACCAGATGCCCAATTGGGCTGGGGAGAGAAAAGTTCGGAAGAATTTCTGCGGTACTGACAGCCAGTGGCTGGAAGAAGCCCCGTCTTCCTCTCGGATTGCCCTGGGCAGTCTTCACAGCTGGCATCCTAGCTGGCACAAGGGCTTCTGGCACCCTTGCTGGGCAGAGGGAATGAAAGGGCTCTGAGAGGAGCCCTGCTTGCCTGGGCCAGCCCAGCCTCTTGCCAGCTGCTTTTCCCGGACGAAGGGATCTGAAATGAACCCCTTTGGATCTGGAAAAAGAGGGGAAGGGCCCATCACATTTCAGTAGGAAAGGGAGAGAGAGAAGGCTGGCGCCCCGAAAACCCGTGAAGCAGAAGTCATGCAGAGCGAACAGGAGGCAGGAGGGTTGAAATTGTGCAGGGATTTGTGTGTGTGTGTGTGAGTGTGAAAGAGAGAGAAAAACAAGGGCCGTGTCTTTTGCCAGTTTTTGTGATCCAGTCGGTCCGGTTTTGAACGACAGATCCTGAACTGCGCCCCCCCCCTCCCCACCTTTCAAAGCTACTCTTGGCTGACCACAAGATAATATTTGCCTGTTTTTTTTCCCCAAGTCCTCTAATAAAGAGTCACAAAAAGCCACAAGAATCAGGATTGGCTCTCGGTTGGTTTGCGGAGATTTTTCTTAATCCAAATCAAATGTGTGTGACTTCTCTTAAAACGCCAATATTGTAAGGGGAGATTTCCTAATGTGTTTTATTTCGAAGGGTTTTGCAAAGTATCCAAGTTCATTTCCTCCTCTCCTCCTCCCCGATTTCTTATCCGGTAAATCCAAAGCACCTACATAAAATCCTCTATTTTTTTTAAAAAAGATCCAACTGAAAACGAATCGAATATATTTAAACTTTTCAAAGAGTAAGCGTACAAAAGATGGAAGTATGAGTTTAAAAGGTGACACGGGAGTGCATTAAAAAAATAGACCTAAAGAATATACGATAGGAAAAACGGTAACGAGCTATTCAACATACGTGGCAAATATTCTTTTTTTAATTGTGTTAAGTGCTTCCCCAGCCTCCACGCCATTCCTGTATCTTACCATATTATACATCATTTAGAACTATTTACATTGGCTGTTTTTTTAAAACCAAGATAATCGATCCAGCTTTTACATCTAGAGGTATAAAAGAAAGTATATCTTTGAAGGTCTAATTTTCCCACACTTGTACATCAAAATACCTTGGAGTGTGTGTCTTAGTGTATATATGTATGTATGTGTGTGTGTTTGTGTGTATATATATATATATATATATATACATACACACATATATATATATGAATGAATTACTTTGGAGAGAGACAGAGTGCGTGCATATGTGCGTATGTATATATACATATACATATACATATACATACATACAGAAAGAAGCAGACATTCTGCGAACTCCGGAACTAAAATAATTAAATTTTTATTCTACTAAGCTTTCGTCAGCCATCTGCTGACATCATCAGAGTATTAAACTACCATTACAGAGATCTCTGCCTTTATATGCAGTAATGGTAGTTTAATACTCCGACGATGTCAGCACATGGCTGACGAAAGCTTAGTAGAATAAAATTGTAATTGTTTTAGTTCCGGAGTTCGCAGAATGTCTGCTTCTTTCTTTACAAATATACCTGGAACACGAATTTTTAGAATAGTTTGTTATATATATATATATAACAAACCATTCTAAAAATTATATATATATATACACACACATGAATTTTCAGTGTCTTTAAAAGTCATTTTCCCTTTTCTCGTTGTCACATTAAGAAAGAAGTACAAATTGCAAAAGAAGACTTGTAGCTAGATGAAACCAAAGGCTTTTTAAATGCCCCGGAGCCGATACTGCAGAATTCACGAGGTTCAGCATGAACGATATATATAAATTTAAGCTGAGATGAGCAAATTTGTTTTGCATCCATATTTTGTCCATATCTCACTAGGTCTCGCTCTTTTTTTGTTTTTTCTTTCTTCCCCCCAAAATTCCAGGCTTTTGTCTTGCATGGCCCAGCCACCACTACCTACGGAGTCATTTGGGTTTGGAAATTTAATAAAAGAAAGCCGAGAGGTTACGAGGGACCTCCGCGGCGTGAGACGCCTTTCCTTCCGTCGTCTGCTCTCTTCTTCAACACGGGGTGATCTTGTGAATGCTTTGTAAGCAGGTCAGCAGGCGGTGGTACGGATTTCCCGGGGAAGAGACCACTTCGAAGATGGACTGAAAGGCTCTGCGATCCAATTCTTCGTCGATCTGATGCCTGTAAAAATCTATGGCCACCAGGCAGAACAAATTGAGGTCGACTTGTTCCGATTTTCCCATTCTGCTGATAATGTGTGGGAGACTTCGGGGGGAGAAAAAAACGGAGTCAAGGATATAACCGAGAGGCACTTGGTTAAAACTTCGCGCAAAGTGTAACGGACTTTTAACTCAGTGCAACGAGGACAGGTAGTAGATCTCGACTTACGACGGTTCGTTTCGTGACCGTTCAAAGTTACAGCGGCCCTGGAAGAAGCGACTTACGACCGTCTTTCAGATGTACGACCGTTGCAGCGTCAAAATTCAGATGCTTGGCAACTGGCTCGTATTTATGATGGGTTGCATTGTCACGAGATCCGCTTTTGCGATCTTTGGACAAGCAAAGCTCACGGGAAATCCAGATTCACTCAACAATGGTGTCCCCCTAACTCAATCATGGCTAACCTTTTTGCGGGGGAGTGCAGGGGGGGTGTCACGTACGTGCGTGCCTACACCCATAATTCTATGCGCCCCGCCCCCGTGCATGCATTCACCTCCCCGCTCCCCCCACTCCTGGCACGCAATGGTCCAGTGGGCCCGTTTTTCTCTCTACCCAGGCTCCAGAGCCTTTCTAGGAGTCTGGGGAGGGCGAAAACAGCCTTCCCTACCCCTCACAGAGGCCCTCTGGGAATGGCCCGTTTGCCAACTTCCGGTGGGACTGGAAGACCCATTTTTCCAGTGGGATCAAAAGTTTGCAAACGGGCCATTTTCGGCCTCCGGAGGGCCTCCGGGGTGGTGGTGCGGAAGGCTGTTTTCGCCCTCCCCAGGATCCTAGAAAGGCTCTGGAGCCTGGGGAGGGAGAAAAAAAGGCCTTCCCCACCACCCCTCGAGGTCCTCCGAAGGCAGGAAACAACCTGTTTCCCTACTTCTGGTAGGCCCAGAAGGCCTGAAAATCAGCTAGCTGGTGCACACATGCCAATATGGCTACGTGTGCCACAGGTTCGCCATCACGGCCCTAAAAATTTTTTATCTGCAGTGATTCACTGAACCGTTGTGGCAAGAAAAGTCTGGTCACACGGGGCAGAGCTCACTTGAGCAACAAATGTCTCACTTAGCAGGTTCGCTTAACAAGCAGGCTACTGACTTAACCCCTGCTGAAGTGACTTGCTTAGCAATGGTGGCAAGGAAGATTGTTAAATGGGACAAAACTCGCTTAATACATGCCTCACTCAATGACATAAATTTCCGTGGTGGTCGTAAGTTAAGGACTACCTGTATTTCTCTCTCTCTCACACACACACGCACACGGATTTCCCCCTGGGAACCAAAGGGCTGCTCTTCCCTTCCAAAGGAGACTCTGCAAACCAAATAGGATATCTGTCGGAGGATATACCAAAAGGTGCGTTTTTTTCAAGAGGCAATTGGACTTTTTGGTTTTTTTTCTGAAGACGTTTCGCTTCCCATCCAAGAAGCTTCTTCAGTTCTGACTGGATGATGGGGAATGGAAGGATTGATACTCCTTGCAGACAGCTGGTCATTTGCATCCTTTTAGAGGGTCATTGAGGCCACTTGGAGGGTTTATCAGTGTCCTCAGGGTCACCTGAGTTGTGCAAATGGGCGTGGAGCCTTCTTGGAGCTGCTGAAAGGATCTGTGTTGTGGACTCCACGCCCATTTGCACTGCTCAGGTGACCCTGAGGACACAGACAAACCTCCAAGTGGCCTCAATGAACCTCTAAAAAGGATGCAAATGACCAGCTATCTGCAAGGAATATAAATCCTTCCATTCCCCACCATCCAGTCAGAATTGAAGAAGCTTCTCGGAATGAGAAGTGAAACGTCTTCAAAAGAAAAAGTCTTGGGGAAAAAAAGCACCTTTGGGACAACCATGAACCTGGACTGAGACTCTCCATAGACATCTGTAGGAGGATACATTCCTGAAATCCACTGGCTGGTGGAAGCGCTGACGAAAAAACAGGAAAGGCTCCACATCGCCATGGCGATCGGCGTCCGCTGTGTGAAGTTGGAGAGCGACAGCATCACCCAGTCTCGGACCATGGAGGACTGACCCGTCGTATGCAGGGACTGAAAGACCTGGAGAAACCAAGAGCCATCGTTTATCCTTCGGAAGTTCGGGAGAAGCCGTTAGGCTGAGGCGACAAATATCTAAAACGCTATTATTTCGGGGTGTGTTGATCGCGTTCCGCATCCAGTAAGGGATTTCAGGCGTAACGATTTTTTTAAAATGGGCGTTGACTTACCTGAACGCCCCTTCTGGGGACTGGGAAAAATCTGTTACTTAAGAATACAGGTAATCCTCGATTTATGGCAGTTCACTTAGTGACCATTCAAACTTGCAACAATGAAAAAAGTGACTAATGGCCATTTGTCACACTTAGAGCCATTGCAGCATCCCCATGGTGACGTGATTTACATTCAAATGCTTGGTAATGGATTCATATTTACGACGGTCGCGGTGTCCCCGGGTCACGTGATCCCCTTTTTGTGACCTTGTGACCAGCAAAGTCACAAAGGGGGAATCCGGATTCACTTAGCAACTGCGTTACCAATTTAAGAACTGCAGGGATTCATTTAACAAATGTGCCGAGGGAAGTCGTCAAATGGAGCAAAACTCACTTAATAAATTTCTCACTTGGGAACATAAATTTTGGGCTCAATTGTGGTTGTAAACCGAGGACTACATATATATATATAGATAGATAGATAGATAGATAGATAGATAGATAGATAGAGATATAGCTAGATAGCTAGATAATTAGATTAGATAGATAGAAATAGAGATAATTAGATAGATTAGACAGACAAACATTAGATAGAGATAATTAGATAGATAGACTGATAATTAGATTAGATATAGATAGATAGATAAATAAATAATTAGATTAGATAAATATAGATATGGATAATTAGATATAGATAATTAGTTTAGATAATTAGATAGATAGACTGATAATTAGATTAGATAGAGATAATTAGATAGAGATAGATATAATTAAATTAGATAGATATAGATATAATTAGATTAGATATAATTAGATAGAAATAGATAATTAGATAGATTAGATAGACAGATAGACAGATATAATTAGATTGACTGATAGATTAGATAAATATAATTAGATAGAGATATAGATAATTAGATTAGATAGATATAGACAGATAATTAGATTGATAGATATATAGATAATTGGATTAGATAGATAGATATAGATAGATAGATAATTAGATTAAATAAATATAGATAGATAATTGGATTAGATAGATATAGATAATTAGATAGATAGAAATAGAGATAATTAGATAGATTAGATAGACAGATAGACAGATATAGATAATTAGATTGACTGATAGATTAGATAAATATAATTAGATGGAGATATAGATAATTAAATTAGATATATATAGATAATTAGATAAAAATAATTAGATAATTAGATAGTCAGATAGATAATTAATTAGATAGACAGATAATTAGACTGATAGATAGATAGATAATTGGATTAGATAGACAGACAGACAGACAGAAAGAATGAGCCACCATGGCTTACCTTGTGCCACAAAACCTTACCTTGTAGAGTACTTTCGCCATAAATTGTGGGTAGGGTTGCTGGTTGGATAAAAATTCCCCAATCACTTTATTCATCACGTCTTGCGGGGGGAAAAAGTCATCCAGGAATTGAGGGAGGATCAGAGTTACCACTCGGGCTTCGAAGGGGAATCCTTTCCTGACCCTGCGGAGAGACCCCGGCCGTCAGTCTCCAGGGCCGGTCGGCCGGGCAGCCAGCGCCTCCCTCCGAGTCTTCTCCCTGACTTCAGGGGCCCCCAATGACAGAACTGCCATCGTAGGTTTGAGCTTCGCATTTGGCTAGCTGCCAGTCTGCCATGATGGGAGGGGGGGGGGGGAAGGCTAACTACTCGTCGTACCATTACGAGACACCAGCTTAAGGTCAAAGCGCTGGGAACGGAAGGCAACGGCTCACCAGCCCGCCCCCTGTTGAAGAGACAGTTCCCAAAACAATTTATTCAAATATAATTGGACAATAAGAGACCAAGGGGTGGGGGGGAGGAACTGGACAGGGAAAGTTAACCAGAAATTTCAATTCTGGCTTTGCTATACGGTCATCCATTTGACCTGTAGTATAGTAAACCTTTCACACCAAATGGGAGTCGAGAGTCTTTCTTCGTTAAGGGACGAAGTTGGGGCAAGACTGACACCCGGCCCTCCCACAGAAGTTTTCCAAAATGTGCTACCTGCACCGGGATGGCAACTAACAGCAGAAAGCACAACAGAGCAAGTGGAAACACAATGTGGGCCCTCCCCACAGTGCTGTGGTCCGCCGGCAGCCTGCAGAGCTGGCAGTGGAGTTGGACAGTGAGGAGGCTGGGGAGGAACATGGGCCAGTCCTGCAGTCTGGGGAAGGCTTGGACGAGGGCTCTGCGTCGGAGGCAGAGATGGGGCCAGGGCCATCGGGGAGTTATGTGCTGACTCCAGAGCCTCCAGAGTCTGACGTCAGCGAGGCAGAGGAACAGGGGGAGCTGTTCCCAGTGTGTGCATGCGCAGAGCTGCCAGAAGGCAAGAACAGTTAAGACAAAAGGGGCGACTTGGGAGTAAGGCTTGGAGATGATTGGCCCCTCGCATAAGACATAAAGGAGGAGCAAAGGCACGTGAGCCTTTGCAGGAAGCAACTTTGTTCGTGCTGGTTAGTTTAAATTCTGAAGCTCCGTTTTGACTCTGTGCTCTGTGTGGCCTTGCAAAGCTAATTGCCAATTTCCTTGTGGCCATTTTCTTCGTGGAAGCAAAGGATGCTTGAAGCAGGCCCACTGAGTGCACCTGGGGCACCTTCGCTCTCTCTCTCAGCTAAAGGTAGTCCTCGACTTACAACAGTTCATTTAATGACCGTTTGAAGTTTCAACGGCGCTGAAAAAAAGTGACTTAGGGCCCTTTGTCGCACTTAACGACTGTTGCGGCATCCCCATGGTCACGTGATCAAAATCCAGACACTTGGCAACTGCCATTTATGACGGTTACAGTGTCCTAGGGTGGTGTGATCTCCCTTCTGCGACCTTCTGACGAGCAAAATCAATAGGGAAGTCCGATTCACTTAACAACCGGGTTATTGACTTATCAACTGCAATGATTCACTAAACAACTGAGTCAAGAAAATGGGGCAAACCTCAGTTCACACAAATGTCTCACAAGAACAGAAGTTTTGGGCCCCGTTGTGGTCGTAGGTCGAGGACTACCTGTATTCTGTGGGCTTTCTGAGACATTCCCTTTACAAGCTCAGTTGCCCAGAACGCTATCAAGTCATCCCATTCTGAGGAGGCTGCTTCTAGGCCCTTCTTGTCCCGGGTGTCAGCCCAATTACTCCCTCTCTGCTCCAAAGACCAAGGAAAGGGGGACTGTCCGGGATTCACAAGAGGAACGGTGGGAAAGAGGAGATGGTTCTGTGCTTGCAGTGGGGCCGCGCTATTGTGCGTGCAGCTCCATTTACACACACAACAGGTGCATGCGCCCGCCACTCACGTAGATGAGTGCAGCCCAGTTTTGAAGGGGTCAAGGTCCGGTGCTGGACCGTGTAATTATAAATACAATTACATTTATAAATGGAAAATAATTGGGAAATTGTATTTGTTTTGTGCAGGGACTAATTCTTCCTGGCTTTTTGTTCCTACCGGTCAAAGAGGACAGATACTCGTTCCATTGCCACGATGACCGATTCACTGTCCGGAGCTGCCGAGTGGGGATCTGCGCTTCGTCCGGGACTGACTTTCTCTTTTCCTAAAGCCGCAATCGGGAGTAGGTGGGTGATAAAAATAAGAATCGTTACTACAATCTCGTGATATCGATCAAAGGGAATTGACAAGAAAGGAAGATTGACAGAACGCAGTGTCAGCTGTGAAGGGTTTCGGTGATGTCTGAGCTGAGTTGTTTTCGTGCAGATGCCTCGTTATCCGACCAGGAGAACTGACAGCTCTGAAGTTGCTCCCTAGGTCAGGTAACGAAGCATCTGCACAAAAACAACCCAGCTTAGAGACAAACAAGGATCTACAAAACCAGGATTGTTGAGAAAAACAAATTGAAGGTCACTTCAGTCGTCAAGATCGATTCATTTTGAGCCAGCCGTAAAAAATCCTACTCCCGTGATGAGGTGGCATGCAACGCCCTCTCTGTGGACACATGAGCCGTTGCCCCAGTTCAGCTCCGCCGTGCATACTCACACGCCTCCTGCCGGCCACCTGGTCTTCGGGTCTCTGCCACGCATGCATGGGTGGCGGGGTGTGTGAGGGGGGCCACACGCGCATTGCGTTTTCGGGTTCAGACTCTTTGGGCACTCGGTCCAGAAAAGGTCAACACTGTCCTAATCCCACACTTGTCCCACTGGCACATGAATTAAACACAAGCATTTGCTTGCTAGGATGAATGGTGCGGTGGCCTAGAGGTGGAGCTCTCGCCTCACAATTGGGAGGCTGAGAGTTCGATCCTAGGTAGAGGCTGATATTTCTCTCTCTGGGCACAAGGAGAATATATCTGCTGAGGAAAAAACTCTGCACTGGTGACAGGAAGGCATCTGGCCAGTAAATACTCGGCTCCATTCAGTTACCCAGACTCCTCTCCGCAAGGGATTACGGGGTCATTAAAAGATGATGATTTGCTTGCTAGGATGGAAGACAATACGAGTAGTCCTCGACTTACAACCGTTTATTTAGTGACCGCTCAAAGTTACAACAATACTGAAAGGAGTGAGTTATGATCGGGTTTTTTTCACACTTAGGATCACTGCAGTATCTCCAAAGTGATTTGTTCACAATTCAGACGCTTGGCACGTCATCTTTTGCAAGCAAAGTCAAGGGGGATGCCTGATTTTCCTACGAACTGTGTTACTAACAGCCGCAGCGATTCGTTTTAACGGCGGCGAGAAAGATAGTAAATTGGGACAAAATTCACTCAACAAATGTTTCATTTAGCATTTGGGGCTCATTTGCAGTCGTATACCGGATACCCGTGTTTCTTACTTTTTTTTTTCCTTCTGAGTCAACGGATCGTGGCCTAAACAACAAGTCGCTGAGAAGGGCAAGGAAACGACAAAAACCGCTTTACCTGTGTACATGCAGCTCAGCATGAGTCCCAAGGCGGCCATGGCTCTGTGCGGACTGAGGACGTTCACACGGTCCACGCTCAGTTTCACCAGCGCTTCGCAGTCCGGCGGAGAGAGCTGCTCCGAAAGCAGGAGCCTTTCCAGACCTCTGATCACACAGTGATAGATCACCGACGGGGTGGATCCCTCGTTTTCGGATAGCATCACTCCGCACATCTGGAAGAGACGAGAAAATGTCAGATCTGCCGTCGCGCCGGGCCCAGTTTGCTTTGATAGCAGCCTGTCCTGAAATGGGGGGGGGGGGGGAATAGAGGGACACAGGGATGACCGGAACCAGAGGTGCTAATCAGACACAACGGTTGAACCACCCAAAGACACAGGCGTGGGAACCACATGCGAAGAGGCACCAAACTTCAGAACGGTTACCAAAACTACTCATTTGAACCTCACTCGACGCAAACAGGATGATGAGGGGGAAGGCCTGGCTGAGGGGGAAAAATACTGGGTTTACGTGGGAATCCTCAGATCTGGCTTGTAATCACTTGCCTTTAGTAAAAATAGAGGTAGCCCTTAACCTGCGACTAAAAATTTCTTAAGTGAGACATTTGTTAAGTGAGTTTTGCCCTGTTTTACGACCTTTCCTGCCACGGTTGTTAAGTGAATCACGGCAGTTGATAAGTTAGTAACCCGGTTGTTAAATGAACATCTGCTTCCCCCACTGACTTTGTTGGTCAGAAGGTCGCAAAAGGGGATTGTGTGACCTTGGGACGCAGCAACGGTCCTAAATATGAACCCGTTAAAAAGCCTCCAAATTTCGATCACGTGACCATGGGGATGCGGCAAAGGTCATAACTTTGAAAAACGGTCGTTAAGTCACAGGGTTCAGTGCCACTGTAACTCTGAATGGTCAATAAACGAACTGTTGAAAGTCGAGGACTACCTGTAGGCTTTTCATTATGAGTGGAGTCGAGAGTCTTTCTTTCCTAAAGGCCCAAGTTGGGACAGGCCTGACAGAAAGAAGGATGGCTGAGCAAAATTTTGAGACTGGCCAATGCAAGGCGTGAGGATCGGCTAAGGCTTTTCACTTCAGCATTTCCTTGAAGGCCACGTGGGAAACTGTTGTAGTCCGCCAGCAGCCGCAGCGGAGTTGGACAGTGAGGAGGCTGAGGAAGAACATGGGCCAGTCCTGGAGGCTGGGGAAGGCCCGGATGAGGGCTCTGCGTCAGAGGCAGAGATGGGGCCAGGGCCATCGGGGAGTGATGTGCGGACTCCGGAGCCTCCAGAGGCTGACAGCAGAGAGGCAGAGGAACAGGAGGAGCCTGTTCCTAGTACACGCATGAGAAGAGCTGCCAGAAGGGAGGAGCAGCTAAAGCAAAAGGGACGACTCAGGAGTAAGGCCAGGAGATGATTGGCCCCTCCCATAAGGCTTAAAATACCAGCAACGGCTCTTGGACTCTTTGTCGGAAAACAACGTTGATAGATTTGTTTCTTGTCTTGCTGCATTTATTTCTTGTCGGCGTCTTCTGCTTCTGAACTTTTGCCAAGAAAAGCCTTTGGCAGGTTGCCTAATTAGACCGAGGTCGGTGATAAGGCTGAAGAATTTGTGTTATGAAGAATTTGTTTTGAATTAGTTCGGACTACCCTGAGAATGAGTTAATTCTCAGCTGTTCTAATAAAGTCTGTTTGTTTCGAACTGTTTGCGTCTGTTAATACCTACTTGGGCCTGGGTCACAACAGAAACTCTCCGGAGGCCTCAACCCTACCTGAATAATTCCGGAAGAGAATTCAGGTCCGACGTCAGCCGGGTAATTTTCGATTAAGTAGAAGGCCACTGCGCACATGACCAAGATGTGTTGCTGGTTGTGGAGGTTCACACAGCTGTTAAAGAGAGACCAAAAAAAAAATAGGAGTTCAACATACGACAGAGATCAGCATTAAAAACACTCTCTTCTTTCATTTTTCTACTGAAGAAATGCAAAAGAGGACTAAACCATTCCTTAAAAGAAGCAATTACAGGTAGCCCTCGACTTACAACAGTTCATTCAAAATTACGACGGCACTGAAAGACACGACTTACGACCGTTTTTCACACTTACGACTTTTGCAGCATCCCGATGATCATGTGATCAAAATTCGGACGCTTGGTGACTGACTCATATTTGTGACGGTTACTGCGTCCCAGGGTCTCCTGTTTCCCTTTTGTGACCTCAATGGGGAAGCCCGATTCACTGAACAATCGGGGTTATTAATTTATCGGGCTGCAGGGATTCACTTACCAACTAAGAGTACCACACACGCACCCCCACAGACGGCCCGGAGTTAATAAGCCACACGACAAAACTCTTTGAAGATAAAGCTGGCAGCAACTCAGTGGCTAGCTGCCAATTCAGACTTTACTCACACAAAACAAAGATTAGACTGCAAGCATTCCGATAAAACAGGCAGCGTTTCAACAATACAAGGATTAATCCAAATACAGTCCGATAAAGCAGGCAAAGTCCAGTAATGCAGAGATCATGGATTATTTCCAGTTTTTGCTTGTCACAAACTGAACCGGCCACCACACCCACATGTGGAGTGTGGTCCAGTGACTCAGCTAATCTCTGGCATGCCTTCCCCTCTGCTGCGCACGCTTCTCCCTGCGCCTCTGCCGAGGATCCAGCCAGCACTTATCTTCTTCGTCGCTGTCCACCTGTGGCTGCGGGGACGTGCTTGGCTCTGAGCCTATCTTTTGGCCTTTGGGGTCCTCCGGAGGCATTGCCAGAGAGGAGGGTCCTGGAGAGGGAGGCCTTGCCAATTCCTCTCCCTCACTCTCAGAGTCTGCATCTGTCGATAGCCGAGGCTCAGGCAACGGAGCCACAACAACTAACAGTAAATAGCCAAGAAGCACTCCCGCCAACATTCACAGGGCCAGCCACTAGAATATAAATTGAGAGCGCTCCTCGCCCTCCTCACACTGATGATGTTACCTAGTTGGGTCATGAAAGGTCTTCAAGAAAACTACCAAGCTCAGAGAGCACCAAGCACCCTTCATTTCAACCCTGAGCTACAAATATTCTCCTTTATCAGGAACTAAAGTTTCTCGGGGCTGTTTTAGCATTTCAATAAAACGCCTCTTCCACCCCTCCAAAATAGATAACCATGTTAGGTTTTGATGCGTGGTTTTTTTTCCCCCTCCACAATTCCGTCCCTCGCGGGCCCCCACCCCACCCGTCGGATGATAAGTTTAGCGAGGAGTTTCTTCTATCAAGACCTACTGGGCTACGCCACGCAGATTGGACAGCAGGTATTCGGTGATGACCGGAATAAGTTGCTTCGCTGTCTCGTCCAGGAGATCGCACTCCAAAATGTACAGGATGCCGTGCAGCGCGCCAATTCGGCTCGGCATGTGCGTGCTGCGGAGCGTCGATTCGAGCAGGCGGCTGACGGGCTCTGCCACCGCTTTATCCTGATGGAACGCAAGGAAGACAAAGGGGGGGGGGTGTCAGTTTGAATTTAGGCAAGGGCCTTTCAGGATTGGGACGGCTTGTAGGCAGGGAGGAAGGGGAGCAGGATGACCAAGAGAGATTAAACAGTGAACTTGAGAGCCAGAGTTCAGGCTATGAGCAAGGACCACCCCCTCCTGATCCGCGAGCATGGAGAGTGGAGAGAAGACGAGAACAGCGCAGGCTGACCTGACTACTCGGGAGGAGAGCGCCCCGCCCCTCTTTACAAGGCACACCTGAAGATTGAGACTTAAGGAGATGCTGTGAGGAGGGGGATTTGTCGGCAACAAATGCTGAATTCCTGGAGTGTTGAGTGCCGAAATTTGAACTTTCCTGGATTCCTTGCATTCTTTCGGGATTTCTGGATTAATTGCCTTGCTCCTTTGCTTCCTGGACTACTCGAATTGCTCTGCTGGATTTCTTACTTTGCAGCCGTGCCGCTCACAGCATTGGACTGGACTATTTGCAGCCAGAGGCTGCTTGAGGTATGCATGCGTGCATGTCATCACTTTGCTCTGGGACTTGTCAGAAACGTGGGAGCGTTTGGGGCAATTTGGAGCAATAAAGGGGCGGTTTGAACTGCCAGCTGCCTGTGATTCTCCAAAAATCTTACCATGCCAAGGACAGCTGCTGCTTTGCACATAGCGGGGACCAAATACTGAAGAAGGATCTCGTCTTCCGACGGATGGACTTTCCGCAGTTCAGTTAACGTCGCGTACATCATTTCAAACTGATTTCTCTCCGTAAATAAATCAGAGACGGCTAAAAGCTGCGAAGATATAAGCCAGAAAACGAATGAAAATAAGCGGGACCTTTAACGTCGTAAATCTTACGTATTTGCATAACAGTTTGGGCAGAAGGAAGCCTGGAAAGGAAATGTTTAAATCCAGGTCTTTAATATAGATTTACAAGAAGTTCATTTAGTGACCATTCAAAGTCACTAAACATCACTGGGGGGGGGGGAAAGTGACCGATGAGCCGTTTTCACACTTAATGACCATTGGAGCATGGACACGGGATCAAAATTCAGACACTTGCCTACTGACTCATATTTACGACGGTTTCACGCGATCCCCTTTTAGTGACTTTCTGACAAGCAAAGTCAATAGGAAAACCAGTTTCACTTAACAACCGGCATGCTAGTTAGCCAACAGCAGTGTCGGTTTGACTCTGGGGGCTCTGGAATCCACGCATCACTCCCAGATGGCCCTGGCCCATCTCTGCCTCCGACGCAGAGCCCTCGTCCAGGCCTTCCCCAGACTCCAGGACTGGCCCGTGTTCCTCCCCAGCCTCCTCACTGTCCGACTCCACTGCCAGCTCTGCAGGCTGCTGGCGGACCACAACACCGAACTCATCTGTACCGTCAACAATTCAAAGCGTGATTTATGAGAACGAAAAGACTGAAAAGCTTACGGATCGGACCACTTCGCTGATCAGGGTAACCGGTGTCTTCTTGTTGGGGCTGGATGGGAGAATCCATTGACTGTATAATTCCAGCAGAAACTGGGAACACGAATGAATGTCTACCCCAGCGCGGTGCTTCCTACAAATCAAGAGAAGTTAAATAAGTTGACAGAAATCCACTGTAAATATTTAAGAGTCGTGATGGTGGCGAATATCTGTAACTCGGGTATAGGATGAGGGTGGAAGTTCGTTCTCAGAACTTGTGGGTTGGTTCCACAAGTGGTATTCAGCCGGTTTGGACCGGTTCACCCGAACCGATAACGGAAATCACAGGTGCCCATACGACTCAGCTCTGTGTTGTCCTATTTAGGGACATATTTGAGTCCTGGCACAGGTGTGGAAGGCAGGCACATGGGCAAAGCAGGTGCCCATGTGCACAAAGTGAGCGTGCACACGGGGCGAATGAGTAGCAACATAATGTGCAACCCACCACTCGCTAGTTCTCGAACGTTTCATTACCACGCTCGGGAATTCTAGGAGTTGAAGTCCACAAGTCATAAAAAGGGCCATAATTCTCTACACCTCTGCTGTTTGGGGTGCCGGAAATCTCATCATGAGCTGCAAGAGCTAGCTCTCTCTCTTCTTTTGTCACTGCTACTATACAAGCTCATTTGGGGTCATTTCCCCCCCCCCCCCCCCCCCGCAGTTTGGGACTGTAGGAAGTGGCTTCAGATCACTTCCTTGTTCCTTAAAAGTGATTGCAACTGGTCCTTCCTGGTCACATACAAACCAGCTTCATTCGTAACAGAATAACAGAGTTGGAAGCAGTGGTGAAATGTAAAATTTGCTACGACCGGTTCTGTGGGCGTGGCGTGGTGGTGGGGGTGGGTAATGTGACTGGGTGGGCGTGGCCAACTTTTTTTAAAAAAAAAAGCTTTTAAAAGCATTTTTTCTACAACCTCAAGAGGTTGCAGAAAAAAATGCTTTTAAAAGCCTCTGACGATCCGGCAACTCAGCTGGGATTGTCAGAGGCTTTTAAAAGCACTTTTTCTACCACCTCTTCGGCCGAAGAGGTGGTAGAAAAAATGCTTTTAAAAGCCTCTGACGATCCCAGCTGAGCCGCGCGATCATCAGAGGCTTTTTTTTTTTTACTTTTAAAAGCATTTTTTCAGCCGAAGAAATGCTTTTAAAAGTTTTTTAAAAAAGCCTCTGATGATCGCGCGGCTCAACTGGGCATGGGGGTGGGCAGGGATTTTTGCTACCATGCGCCGCCATGGCTACCGGATCAGGTGATCCGGTCTGAACCCTGCTCAAGCAGGAACCACCCTATGAAGTGGGTCGGGCTGACAGAGAGTGAATCCAATTGTTACCCAGCTGGCTTTCAGGCCTAAGGTGGGACTAGAACTCACTGTCTCCCAGTGACAGGGATCCAAAGACACCCAGTCAACATTCATGCCTAAGACAGACTAGAACTCACCATCCGCTAATTGGCGAACCTTTTTGGCACCGAGTGCCAAAACGGGAACACATGCGGGGGGCACCGCCAGAAACCGGAAGAGCAATTCCCCAGTGTGCATGTGCGCTGGTCACCTGATCTTCCAGTTTCTAGCACACATGTGTGCATGAAGACCAGCTGGCCAGAAACTCAGGTTCCTCACACATGCATGTGTGCCATAAGAAAAGCTACAGGCAGTCCTCGACCTACGACCGCAACTTCAGTGAGACAGCTGTTAACCTGAATTTTGCCACGTTTTACGACTTTTCTCGCCACCCGTTAACTTGGCTGGCCAGACGGTCGCAAAAGGGGATCCCGTTAATTCTGCGGGATATCGCAACTGTCGTAAATGTGAGTCAGTTGCCAAGCCTCTAAAGGTCCTTTTTTCCCCAAGAGGCAACTGGACTTTTCTGGTTTTTCTTCGAGGACGTTTCACTTCCTCATCCAAGAAGCTTCTTCTGCTCTGACCTGGAAGACTGAGAATCTCCATGTCCGATCGTGGGGATGCTAAAAGGTCGTAAGTGTGAAAAACGGCCATAAGTCACTTTTTTTCAGAGTGGTTGTAACTTCGAACGGACCCTAAACGAAGTGTTGTAAGTCAAGGACTCCCTGTATTGACTAATTAAGATACGGGAATTTCACCTCGGATCAGAAAGCTTCGAAGTTATTCTCAACCGAAACTCCCGGATGGGCCCACGCAGAGAGATAAAATGAATTTTTTAAAAAAGAGACACACCTGGAATTGATGGGGGAGGAAGGGGGCGAGGAAATGGCAGGCATGTCGCTCTCATCATCTTCGTCTTCGCCCCATTCTTCTTCCCGCAACGGGGTAATGCTATTTCCCAGCCACACAGAATGGATGGAGACCTGCAGGCAAAAAAAAATTACCGTATTTTTCAGAGTATAAGACGCACTTTTCCCCCCCTAAAAGAGGGTGAAAATTTGGGTGCGTCTTATACACCGAATGTAGCCCCCACCCACCCGCCAGCCCCCACCCTTTGGCCTCTGCCTCCCAGCAATTTACCTCCTTGCAGCAAGCAGCAAACAGCCCGTTTCAGCTTCAGCACAACCTGAATAGCACAAGCAGCTGATTGTCAGTTGGATCAGCCTCCCGACCATCAGCTGTTTCAGGCTGCAGGGATTGCCATTGCCTATTGCAGCGGGGGCCTCCGCTGTTTGCTGCAAGGAGGCAAATTGCTGGGAGGCAGAGGCAGATTTCCCCCCCCCCCTTGTTTTCCTCCCCCAAAAAAGGTAGGTGCATTTTATAGTCCGGAGCGCCTTATACTCCGAAAAATACGGTAAAAATAAAGGGAAAAAAAAGATTGAAAACAATTCTTGAGCTCCTTAAAGGCATACATCAACGTAACAAAACATCACCCTCAATTACAGCATAGAATAGGTCAAGTAATTGAGCCTTGGTAGTACAGTGGTCTAAAGCACCCTGTTATTAAGAACAGCTGCCTGCAATTACTGCAGGTTTGAATCTCGCCAGGCTCAAGGTCGACTCAGCCTTCCATCCTTTCTAAGGTAGGTAAATTGAGGACCCAGTTTGTGGGGGCAATAAGCTGACTTTGTATAAATATACAAAAGGATGAAGGCTATTGCTTAACGCATTGTAAGCCGCCCTGAGTCTCCGGAGAAGGGCGACATATAAATCAAATTAAAAAAAAAAAAAAGTAATGACAACACCAAAATGCCGTTTATGGGTAGTTCTCGACGTACGACCAAAAACCGAGGCTCAAAATTTTCGGTGGGCACAAGTGTTTAAAATCAATTTTGCGACCCTTTCTTGCCACCGTTGTTAAGCGAGTCGCTGAAGTTGTTAAGTCACCCGGCTGTCAAGGGAATCTGGCTTTCCTCGTCGACTTTGCTTGTTGGAAGGTCGCAAACGGGGATCGCGTGAGACATCCCACACTCCCGCGACGTTGCGAACGTCGTAATATAGGAGTCGGTTGCAAAACGTCCGAATATAAATCATGTGATCACGGGGGATGCTGCAATGGTCGTAAGTGTGAAAAATGGCCAGAGATTCCTTTGGTTCAGTGCCGCTGTAACCTCGAACAGTCGCTAAACAAACAGCTTGCACGTCGAGGACTGCCTGCGTTTTAGGGATCCGAAAATGACTCTGTTTTCTTTACTTAACAGACATTTCAACAAACCTGTCCTAGTTTGTAGGTCATATTCCCCATTTCACGCTCCGTATTGATCTGAAGCAGCAGCTTCTCGTGGCTGATGAGGGAACCTGAAATGAAAAGAAGAAACGTAATCGGGATGGCCAGAGTTTCCGTTTATTCATCTGTTGGACTGATAAAAGGAGCCGAAAGGGGGTGAAACCCCACAGATCTCCAGTTGTTCTGCCCCAGCTACGGATCCCAAAGAACGCAGCACACACAAAGTCTGTACAAAACTTAATTTACTAAAATAACTCAGTCTTTTTCAAAACAAAGACTGTTAATAAACTTTCTTAACAGCCTACAAGAAACCAAAGATAAAGTAATCACAACCTTACTAGGGATGGCCGAGAGCCCAGAAGCAATTTGCAGAGAATCCAGACGCGAAGGAGAGTGAACTAAAGTTGTTCCCTACAAATTGCTTCAGTCGGCGTTCCTCTTTAAATAGGCTAACGGAGTGGCCAATTAGCCCCAAGCTTCACTCTCGAGGAGACCTCCTCCTGAGGAGCCACTCCTGCCTTTTGGCAGCTCTGCGCGCCCGTGCAGCGCAGAGAGAAGAGGCTCCTCCTCTTCCTCCTCTTCACTTAAGGAGCTTCTGGAGGTTCTGAAGGCCCTGGCTGAATCCCCGCCTCTGGCACATCTTCTCCAGCCTCCTCATTGTCCGACTCGAGTGCTGGCGCAGCACCACACCAGCCTCCTCGTTGTCAGAATCAGCTACAATCTGCACAGGCCGCTGACGGGCCACAACACCAGTCCCTGATCTGGAGGATGGCTTGGCCTGCAAGAAGAAACTGAGGAGGGGGATTCTCTCCTCTCGTCTGTTCCTGGAGGGGAGGAGGGGATGTCAGGCCCCCATCGAAGCATGAATCTGCGGGGGAAGACGAGCCTGAACTGGAGCAGATGGAGGTGGAGGGGGCGGCTTTGTTGGCTCCGGAGGAATGTGGGGAGGAGCAGGCCAAGTCAGGCCAGGGCCTTTCAGGATTAGAACAGCTTGTAGGCAGAGAGAACCAAGAGAGGCTAAGGAGTGAACATGAGAGACAGAGCAAAGGCAATGAGCAAGAACCACCCCGTCCTGATCCCAGAGCACGGAGAGTGGAGAGAAGGCAGGAACAGTGCAGGTTGACCCAACTACTCAGGAGGAGAGTGCCCCGCCCCTCTTCACAAGGCACACCTGGGGACTGAGACTTAAGGAGACGCTGTGGGGAGGGGCATTTGTCAGGAACAAATGCTGAATTCCTGGAGTGTTGAGTGCCGACGTTTGAACTTTCCTAAATTCCTTGCATTCTTTCTTGATTTCTGGATTATTTGCCTTGCTCCTTGGATTCCTGGACTCCTTGACTTGCCCTGCTGGATTTCTTGCTTTGCAGCCATGGTGCTCACAGCGTTGGGCTGGACTATTCACAGCCCAGAGGCTGCTTGAGGTGTGAATGCGTGCCTGTCATCACTTTGCTCTGGGACTTGCCAGAAACGTGGGAGCATTTGGGGCAATTTGGAGCAATAAAGGGGCGGTTTGTACTGCCAGCTGCCTTTGTTGCCTCTGTGCCGTGCTCCGGGTCATCACCCAGGGATTCACTGAACAACTGTGGCAAGAACTCACTTAACAAATGTCTCACTTAACGACAGAATTTTTTGGGGGGGCTCAATTGTGGTCATAAGTCGAGTAAATTGTCCCCAATTAAAAATGCAGAATTAGCCATGAGCTTTTTAACATTGAGCGAGACTTGATTTCTCTTCCCAAATCCAAGCATGCCTAGCGTGGGGCATCTCTCTCTGTGTTTCTGCATGTAGTGCAATGATTGTTGAGATACTGACAAATATATAAATCATCGTTTACCTGTGGTAGAGGGGGCCAGGGATGGAACAGGGTCCCACATCTGATATACATGGTGGCAAGCAACGTTGTCTCTCTTAGAGGCCATTTCTTGGATTTCTTGCTCGACAATTCCTCGGATAATGTTCAATTTTCTCCCGAACCTGATATTCAGCGGAACAAAAAATGCATTGTTGAATAATAATATTGTCAATTCAGCGAGGCGTTTTAAAACAGATTCCTTTTTTCCCCCCCTCCTGAAAGCACGTGACATTTACAACTGAAATGGGCTACGAGGAGTCCTCAGCTTACGACAGTTCACTGTAGGGACCCCTGAAAGTTAACTCAAGATTTAAAGCACAACAGTTCTGAGAGAGAGAGAGAGAGAGAGAGAGAGAGAGAGAGAGAGAGAGAGAGAGAGAGAGAGAGAGAAGAAAACGGCTTTTGATCCTTCTGAATCACTTGTTGGGATTAGAAGGGATTTGTCCATGGTTGACCTCCCGCTGCTTAAAGTCACCACAATGTAAAAAAGATGTGGAGACTGTAGAAAGAGTGCAGAGAAGAGCAATAAATATGATTAGGGGACTGGAGGCTAAAACATATGAAGAACGGTTGCAGGAACTGGGTATGTCTAATGAAGAGAAGGACTAGGGGAGACATGATAGAAGTCTTCCACTATCTCAGGGGCTGCCACAAAGAAGAGGGAGTCAAGCTATTCTCTTCTACTCTATTCTTCATTCGTCTACTCTACTCTAATTCTTCATTCCTCTACTCTATTCTACATTCCTCTATTCTACTCTATTCTTCATTCCTGTACTCCTCTTCATTCCTCTACTCTATTCTTCATTCCTCTACTCTACTCTATTCTCCATTCCTCTACTCTACTCTATTCTTCATTCCTCTACTCTACATTCCTCTACTCTACTCTACTCTACATTCCTCTATTCTACTCTACATTCCTCTATTCTACTCTATTCTTCATTCCTGTACTCCTCTACATTCCTCTACTCTATTCTTCATTCCTCTACTCTACTCTACTCTACTCTACTCTACATTCCTCTATTCTACTCTACATTCCTCTATTCTACTCTATTCTTCATTCCTGTACTCCTCTACATTCCTCTACTCTATTCTTCATTCCTCTACTCTACTCTACTCTACTCTACTCTACATTCCTCTATTCTACTCTACATTCCTCTATTCTACTCTATTCTTCATTCCTGTACTCCTCTACATTCCTCTACTCTATTCTTCATTCCTCTACTCTACTCTACTCTACTCTACTCTACATTCCTCTATTCTACTCTATTCTTCCTTCATCTACTCTACTCTTCATTCCTCTACTCTACCCTATTCTTCATTCCTCTACTCTACTCTATTCTTCATTCTTCTACTCTATTCTACTCTTCATTCCTCTACTCTACTCTACATTCCTCTATTCTACTCTACTCTTCATTCCTCTATTCTACTCTACTCTACTCTACTCTACTCTACTCTACTCTACTCTACTCTACTCTACTCTATTCTACTCTTTCCATTCTGTTCTGCCACTGGGAAGTCTGTGGCTGACTCCGGGGTCTTGTCCTGGAGGTTTCTCTTGGTTCTGGTTTTTGACACTTGCCTGAAACCACCAGAAGGCTTGCACATTATGCTATCACATAACCAAGGAGGCTATAGGTTGCGTTCCCCTAATCCAGGCATAACGAGGGATCAAGGAAGCAAAAGCCCCCCCCCCCCGCCCTCCCCCCGCTATACCTGGTGTCAAGAGCTTTCAAGGTTTTGTTTCGAGGCTGCTGCTCCAAACAGCTGACGGCTGGATTGCCGGCCAGAGGGATGGTCATGGCGCTCAGCACCAAGGAGGTGATTGCCTGAACAGCCAGAACATTGATCTGGGTCCTTTCCATGTCTTCCTGGAAACAAAACAAAACAAAAAAAAAGGATACAGGTGTCAAACTAATTTAGGTGGGAGTGGGGGTTAATAGGGGGTGGGGTGGGAAGGAAACTTTTGAAAAGAATCAGATGTTTAGGCCTACCTAGGAAAAAGATGCATTTCTACAGAGAGGAAGAAAGAGAGAGAGAGAGACAGACAGACAGACACAGCGAGAGAGACACACACACAGAGAGAGACAGAGACAGAGAGAGACAGAGAGACAGTGCGAAACACAGAGAGAAACAGAGACAGAGACAGAGACACACAGAGAGAGAAACAGAGAACAGAGAGACAGAGACAGAGAGAGACAGAGACAGAGAGAGACAGAGAGACAGTGCGAAACACAGAGAGAAACAGAGACAGAGACAGAGAGACACACAGAGAGAGAAAGACAGAGACAGAGAGAGACACACAGAGAAACAGAGACAGACAGAGAGAGAGAGATAACAGAGAGACAGTGAGAGAGACAGAGACAGACAGAGAGAGAGACAAAGACAGACAGACAGAGACAGACACAGAGAGAGAGAGACAGAGAGACACACAGAGAGAGAAAGACAGAGACAGAGAGAGACACACAGAGAAACAGAGACAGAGAGAGAGAGAGCGAGAGAACAGAGAGACAGTGAGAGAAAGAGACAGAGAGAGAGAGAGAACAGAGAGACAGAGAGAGACAGAGAGACAGTGAGAAACACAGAGAGAAACAGAGACAGACACAGAGAGAGAGAGACAGAGAGACACACACAGAGAGAAAGACAGAGACAGAGAGAGACACACAGAGAAACAGAGACAGAGAGAGAGAGAGAGAGAGAACAGAGAGACAGTGAGAGAAAGAGACAGAGAGAGAGAGAGAACAGAGAGACAGAGAGAGACAGAGAGACAGTGAGAAACACAGAGAGAAACAGAGACAGAGACACACAGAGAAACAGAGAACAGAGAGACAGACAGAGACAGACAGACAGAGAAACAGACAGACAGAGAGACACACACAGAGAGAAAGACAGAGACAGAGAGAGACACACAGAGAAACAGAGACAGACAGAGAGAGAGAGAACAGAGAGACAGTGAGAGATACAGAGAGAGAGAGAGACAGACAGAGAGAGAGACAAAGACAGAGACAGACAGAGAGAGAGAGAGACAGAGAGACACACACAGAGAGAAAGACAGAGACAGAGAGAGACACACAGAGAAACAGAGACAGACAGAGAGAGAACAGAGAGACAGTGAGAGATACAGAGAGAGAGAGAGACAGACAGAGAGAGAGACAAAGACAGAGACAGACAGAGAGAGAGAGACAGAGACAGAGAGAGACACAGAGAGAAACAGAGAGAGAGAGAGAGACAGAGACAGAGAGAACAGAGAGACAATGAGAGAGACAGAGACAGAGAGAGACAGACAGAGAGAGACAGACAGAGAAACAGACAGAGACAGAGAGACACACAGAGAGAGAAAGACAGAGAGAGAGAGAGAGAGAGAACAGAGACAGAGACAGAGACAGAGAGAGACAGACAGAGAGAGAGAGAGAGACAGAGACAGTGAAAGACACAGAGACAGTGAGAGACAGAGACAGAGAGAGACAGAGAGAGCGCCACCAAGGCCAGAGGGCACCAAAGACCCCTGCTTATTTTACCTCTTGCTGGTTTTCCTCCTGATCCATGACGATCGGCTGGGTCACAAGAACTCCCAGGAGGCTGGCCCAGGTTTCCTCAAACTGCATGCGGTTTGTCCACCCTAAAAGTGAAAACCACAGGCTGGCCGTGAGATGGGCGGCTTTAGAAATACGACGCATCAATAAATATCTGGCCTTCCAGAATCCAGAGCCTCTTAGGCTTCTTTATTTAAAACCGGAGGGGACGGCAAAATAACGAGAAACAAATATCACGAGGATCTTTACAGATGATCTGTGGACCCATGGCTGACTCTCTTCAACTCTGAATCAAGAGGAGATGTGAACTGACCCCCTGGACCGGACAGAATAGGGCAGCGGAGGCGCAGTGGTTAGAATGCAGTATAGCAGGCCAACTCTGCCTACTGCCAGGAGTTCGATCCTGATCAGCTCAAGATTGGCCTCAGCCTTCCATCCTTCCGAGGTGGGTAAAATGAGGACCCGGATTGTGGGGGCAATAAGCTGACTTTGTATAAAAAAGAACACCACTGGGGGGGGGGGGGCAAAGCCCTACTAAGCAGGTATATACAAAAGTATGAAGGCTATTGCTTAATGCATTGTAAGCCACCCTGAGTCTCCGGAGAAGGGCGGCATATAAATCGAACCAATAAATAAATAAATATAACTCTAAGGGCTATTGCTGTTGCTATCTTTATGTCCCTGTTCTCAGGGACATAAAGCTCTTCAAACCTACAATGGCTGCTTAGGGTGGCAGAGAATTGCAGGCAAATTCACTAAGAACTAAAACTTTTTAACTGGGATTTTAAAATGTTAACCTGTACCAAACGCCTTCAGCTTTTCATGCCTGAAACTCATTTCTGGTCTCCGGACTTACCCAATGTGTTAATTCGGTAGATAAATTCTTTGAAGACTTCTCTCTCTTGGAGAAATTCCACCGGGATTTCTGGAAACGTCGTGCCGAATTCACCCGTCGGCTTTGGGGACCAGCCCAATTTCCAGACCTATCACGACATAGAAGGGTGAAGAAATGGTTACTGTATTTTTCGGAGTATAAGACGCACCTTTCCACCCCCCAAAAAGAGGGTGAAAATCTGGAGGCGTTTTATACTCCAAATGTAGCCCCAACCAGCTTCTTAAACGGAGGTTTGAGAGGCTGAAAAAAGCATCAGAAACGAAGCTTCAGAAAAGAAGCCCCCAAACAGAACTTCAGAAAAGAAGCCTCCAAACAGAGCTTCAGAAAAGAAGCCTCCAAACAGAGCTTCAGAAAAGAAGCCTCCAAACAGAGCTTCAGAAAAGAAGCCTCCAAACAGAGCTTCAGAAAAAAGCCTCCAAACAGAGCTTCGGAAAAGAAGCCCCCAAACAGAACTTCAGAAAAAAAGCCCCCAAACAGAGCTTCAAGAAAAAAAGCCTCCAAACAGAGCTTCAGAAAAAAGCCTCCAAACAGAGCTTCAGAAAAAAAGCCTCCAAACAGAGCTTCAGAAAAAAGCCTCCAAACAGAGCTTCAGAGGCTTTTTTTCTGAAGCTCTCTTTTGGAGGCTTTCAGAGGCAGGAAAAAAATGCAAAAAAAAAAAAAAAAGCAAGGCACAGAGCTCACAACCAAGGAACCTGCTGCTAAAATTCACCTCTGGGAACAGCTGATTGGGGTTATTCCGGGAGGCCGATCCACCCGCCAATCAGCTTTTTTCTTATTTTCCTCCCCAAAAACTAAGGTGCGTCTTATACTCCGAAAAATACAGTAAGTCCTCCTTGAATTACAACAATTCACTTCAGTGCCCGTTCAAAGTTACAGCATCACTGAAAAAAACACCACAATTGTGTACCACCTGCAAGAAAAGTGGTAAATTGGAGTAAAACTCACTTAACGAATGTCTCACTAAGCCATATAAATTTGGGGCTCCATTGTCATATGTCGAGGACTACCCGTGTACTAATACTAGCGATTTGGAAGCTGTACTTTTGGGGGCACTTTGTTCCTGAATAAAGACAGATCATTAAAAAGAAGCACGTGCTTGCGATAATAAATATAGGTATCTCAAAATATAAACGCTGTGGCTTCATTCCTTTGAAAAGAAGAAAGCAGGAAAACTTCTTCCGCTTCCCGGTTCAGTACGTACCAGGAGGGGAACCCGGGCGTAGCTGTTGACTAAGGGCAGCCGAGACAGGCTGATGATGATGTTCCTCAGAACGGGGGTCAGGAATGCGGGGATGGGGCTGTTCTTCTTGTGCCCCAGAGCCAAGACAGACTGCAGGCATTCTACCAACTCGGCTACCACTTCACAAGTTGCCGTAATGGACTCAGAATCTTAAGTGGACAATAAAGCAAACATTTATTATAATAAATTAAGTGGAAGTTAAGAACTGGGAGTATCCATCCACCCAGTAGCTTATCTTGTCTATGCATCCATCCATCCAGTCTATTATGTATCTTATCTTTATGCATGCATGCATCCATCCATTCATGTATCTATCCATCATATCTATCATGCATCCTATCTTATCCATGCATCCATTCGTGCATCTATCCATGTCTATCATGTATCTTATCTTTATGCATGCATGCATGCACCCATCCATGATGTCTATCATGTATCCTCTTATCTATGCATCCATGTCTATCATGTATCCTATCTTTATGCATGCATCCATGCATCCATTCATGCATCTATCCATGTCTATCATATATCTTATCTTTATGCATGCATCCATGCATCCATTCATCCTGTCTATCTTGTATCATATCTTATCCATGCATCCATTCATTCATTCATCCATCTATCATGTCTATCATCTATCCTATCCTGTCCATCTGTCCATCATCCATCCATCCAGTTTGATATTAAATGCATGAATATATCTTTGATGCGTGTATGTTTTCCGATTTCCCAAGGATATCCACCAAAGGGAAACTGAAGCTGGAGAAGACATGATGGGGGAAACGTCATTTCTCAACCTTTCTCTTACAGCCTTCAACTCCAGCTATCATCTGGCTAAAAATCACCTCCTCCTAGTAAATCTTACGCTGAAGTCTTCAGAGCAATTCCCTACACGTAAACCTAAAGTGAAATTCACATCTAACTCTTTAGTTGCAACGCATCTGCAGCCACCATTAGATCCAATGCAACTCTAAGCTTAGGTAGAATCGTGACCTATAACTGAAAGAGCCTTGGTGGCACAGCAGACTAAAGCGCTATTAAGTAGCACCAGCTGCCTGCAATTACTGCAAGTTCAAATCTCACCAGGCTCAAGGTTGACTCAGCCTTCTATCCTTTCGAGGTAGGTAAAATGAGTACCCGGATTGTGGGGGCAATAAGCTGACTTTGTATAAAAAAGAACACCGCTTGGGGGGGCCCGAAAGCCCTACTAAGCAGGTATATACAAAAGTAGGAAGGCTATTGCTTAATGCATTGTAAGCCACCCAGACTCTCCGGAGAAGGGTGGCATATAAATCGAACCAATCAATCAATCAATCAATCAATCGATCGATCGATCGATAAATAAATAAATAGATAAATAAATAAATAGATAAATAGATAAATAAATAAATAGATAAATAGATAGATAGATAGATAGATAGATAGATAGATAGATAGATAAACAAAACAAACAAACAAACTTTTTATCCTTACTTGGTGTTTGTGAACCTCTTTCGTTCTCACTGCCAGCCTTCTGAATCTTCTTTCTTTTCTCTGGACTCAGGAGACGATTTCCCGGTTCAATTGCCACTAAATCAGACGGAAGCAACACGTTTTTTCCAAAAAAGATCTCCGATGGCACACCTGAACTTCAGCAAAAGTTTCTGAAGAAACTTCAGAATACAGACTCGCTCCGACTCCTAAAGTTTTGGTTTTTTTTTTTTTTTTTTTTTTGTCTTGTGCCTGGAGTGAGTGAGCGGATTTTTTTTTTCCCCCTAGAACTTCCTTCACCCCATTTACATTCATTTTCTTTGACAGGGAGAGCAGTCTGGGGCAGTGGTTAAAGACACTGGACTGGAGGCCAGGAAGACACGCTTCTAGACCTGCTCTAGGCACAAAAGCAGCTGGTGAATTTGGGGAAATCTCTGTTCCTCAAGCCTTAGGAAGGAACTATCTGGGACAAACCATTCGTGGGAGTATTTCCCCCCAAGCCTGCAAGAACTTGTCTGAGTGGTCCCCAAATCAAGACTGACTTGAAGGCATAAAAAATGAATAGAATAGAATAGAATAGAATAGAATAGAATAGAATAGAATAGAATAGAATAGAATAGAATAGAATAGAATGGAATGGAATGGAATGGAATGGAATGGAACAGAACAGATATTAGAAAGGAATCGAATCGAATCAAGCCATATAAATATTGGAAAAGAATAGAATAGAATAAATATTGGAAAAAATAGAATAGAATAGAATAGAATAGAATAGAATAGAATAGAATAGAATAGAATAGAATAGAATAATATTGGAAAAGAATAGAATAATATTGGAATGGAATGGAATGAATAGAATAGAATAGAATAGATTAGATTAGATATTGGAAAAGAATCGAATCAAATCAAATAAATATTGGAAAAGAATAGAATAGAATAAATATTGGAAAAAATAGAATATTAGAATATAAAATAGAATATTAGAATATCATATCATTTTAATATAATATAATATACAAAATATATTATAAAATATAAAATATAATAGAACATTAGAATATCATATCATTTAATATATAATATAAATACAATACTATACTATACTATTATATAATATAAAATAGAATATTAGAATATCACATCATTAATATATTATAATATAAAATAAAATATATTAGCATATTAGATTAGAATATCATATCATTTTAATATATCATATCATATATAAAATACATTATAAAATATAATAGAACATTAGAATTTTAATATAATATAATATAAATACAATATTATACTACTATATAATATAAAATATAATATTAGAATATCATATCATTATAATATCATATGATATCATATGATATGGTATGGTATGGTATGGTATGGTATAGTATAGTATAATATAATATAATATAATTAAATTAAAATAAAATAAAATAAAATAAAATAAAATAAAATAAAATAACACTTGACAGTAGCCTCTCATCTCCGCTGCTGAAGGTGATAAAATGAAAGGAACGGTTCCAAATTCAGGTAAACGAGACGGTTGGGAATTGACTTACTGGATGCCCTGAAGTGAAAACGTGTGAAAAGCACTGAAGGAAAAGCTGAGGGAAGGGGGTGAAACCGGGCGGGGGGGGGGAGAGAGGAGATGGGGGGGGGCTCACCTGCTTCCAGGATGAATCGGGTGCAGTGGATGAGGGAGGACGCCTGGCTGCTGTTCTCTGCTGATGCCCAGAGATTCCACAGCTCCGTCTGTTGCAACGCCAGGCAACAGCAATCCAGCACAGCCTGGAGATCCATACTTAGGGGAACCTGCTTGCGTGCTAAGTGCCAAGACAGGATCTGTTAGGACAAGAATAAACAGAGTTGGAAGGGACCTTGGAGGTCTTGTAGCCAATCCTATACCCTTTCAGACAAGTGGCTGTCCAGTCTCGTCTTCAAAGACACCAGTGTTAGAGCACCCACAACTTCTGGAGGCAAGTAGTTCCACTGGCTAATTGTTCTCACTGTCAGAAAAATTCCTCTTTAGTTCCAGGTTGCTTCTCTCCTTGATGAGTTTCCATCCGTTGCTTCTTGTCCTGCCCTCAGGTGCTTTGGAGAACAGGTTGACCCCCCTCTTCTTCGGGGTAACCACTCAAATATTGGAAGACGTGGCTATCATGTCCCCCCTAGTCCTTCTTTTCATTATAGTAGACATACCCAGTTCCTGCAACCGTTCTCCATTATGTTTTAGCCTTCCGTTTTCTGATAATCTTTATTGATTTATTGTACTTTTTCCAGAGCCTCAACATCTTTATTATATTATGGTGACCAAAACTGGATGCAATATTCCAAGTGTGGTCTTACCAAGGCACCAATTATGTATCATCATCATCATCATCATCATCATTATTATTTCTTTTATTCTTTAAACATGAAACTCAAGTCAACTGGACATTTAAAAATATGTCAGAAATACCATTGACTGGTGCTAATGGTTGATACGGGTTGCTGCCAGCATCTTAGGTATCAACCAAGTACCTTCTTAAGATGTACGATGTTCTGAGTAGCGCAGTTTTTTTGCAGTTCCACTACTGTTATTGCAGGAAGTTGCAATTTCTTCTTCTTCTTCTTCTTCTTCTTCTTCTTCTTCTTCTTCTTCTTCTTCTTCTTCTTCTTCTTCTTCTTCTTCTTCTTCTTCTTCTTCTTCTTCTTCTTCTTCTTCTTCTTCTCTTCTTTTCTTCCTCCTCCTCCTCCTCCTCCTCTTCCCCTTCTTCTTCTTCTTATTAATTTAATTATTTAGATTATTTAAAGTTTATTTCAATAATTACTGAAATAAATTATTTAAAGGCACCATCATCCTCTGATCAGGAAAAGCTTTAAGGGGCTGATATTTCCAATAAGCTTTGTAATTTCAAAGCCTCGAAAATGGCCCGGAAAAAGCCTTAAAAACGAGCTGAAAAAAAGCCTCAAAAAAGGGCTGAAAAAAAGCCTGAAATTATTATTTTTTTATTTAGTTATAAGTTAGTTTTATTTATAATTATTATTTTAATTATTTAGATTATTTAAAGTTTATTTCAATAATTACTGAAATAAATTATTTAAAAGTACCATCATCCTCTGATCAGGAAAAGCTTTAAGGGGCTGATATTTCCAATAAGCTTTGTAATTTCAAAGCCTCGAAAACAGCCCGGAAAAAGCCTTAAAAACGAGCTGAAAAAAAGCCTCAAAAAAGGGCCGAAAAAAAGCCCTGAAAATGGGCCGAAAAAAGGCCTAGAAAAGGCCCAAAAAATGGGGCGTGTGGAGGCCAAAAAATGGCCGGCGGATGGGTGGGGCTTCGGCAATATTCAGTCTTTAAGATGCAGATATTTTCACCCCCTTTTGGGAGACAAAAAAGTGTGTCTTATAGTCCAAAAAATGTGGTACATTTCCCCCCCACCCCAAAATATCGTGATCGCCCTTACCTCTAGCAGCATCACAACGAACTTCACAATGTCGTTTTCCTTCTCCGGAGGAATGCGAAGGGAAGTTGGCAGTTTGGAAAGCGACACCAGATACTGACTTAAAGCCTGAGCTAAAACCATTGCGAACTGAAACATTTCTGGGTCTCCTGTGTGGGGGAGAAAATACACACACACACACACAATGTCATAACACAAACCGCGTTGTGATTTGGTCTCCTCTTTCAAATTTCTGAGGACCCAAGAAAACAGTTCAGTCACGGAAAAGATCCTTTCTTGAAAACGGGCAAAATCATTCTGTCCCACTCCGGGAGCCGTTAGGGACCTATTTCTCCAGCTACCCCTCAACCCACTTTCCACAAGAAAAAACACACGCATTATTATTCTCCCATCAACAAGAGCCGACAATTGTCGGAAGAAAAACCCACTCTGGTTCCAAGCTGGGAGAAAGACACTGAAAATAAAATGGAGGCTGGCTGCAGGATAGAAGGTATCTGTTTATTTGGATTCCAGAAACTTCAGTGACAGCAGAAAATGTTTCTGGGGTGGCTTCCTAATTGGCTGGGTGAGTGGATGGATTTTCATAGGGTTCTGGCGTTTGGTGATTGAGATGCTCCAGGGGGGTTGTGCAATGTAGTGAGCCTTGTGACTTTTACTATTCTAATGGCCGTGGGTTAATCCTATTATGTCCTAAAAGTCATGTCCCGTCCTTAGAATTTGGGCGGGGGAATGTAAATTCTTAATTCCCATCAGCTCCAGCCTTCTGTGTGGCTGAAGATGTTTTGTTTATGAATAAGATGGCTTGACTTTCTTCATAGGTACAAAATCTCTATCTCTAGAGGCTTCTTCTTGAGGCTACGGCAGGAAGGCTGGGGCTGCTTTCTGCCTTTGTTAAGATTTTTTCTCTGTTCTGACCCAGCTCCCCAAACACGACAAACCTTCTGACGTGGACTCAAAAGATTCCTTTATTAGGAATGCCAGCAGCCCCGGTAAAACGTTTTCTCTCACAGGCTAAAAAGTTTGTCTGGCAGGGAGTTGAATAGTTGTCTGCTACATCTATTTATCTCCGCCCCCTGCCTTTGATCCCCAGAGATAGGGTGGGGTTTCGTTAGCAGCGGTGGCTCTTCTGTCCCGAGGACCAGCCCATAGATTTCCACTGCTCTCCTCTCCTCTGCCTTCTGTGCATTTGCATGTCAGGGCACTGGACCCAGCTGTTCCTCCTCTTCCTCATCAGCCACTTCCAGACCTGAGGGCTGTTGACTCTCTATCTGAGGGCTGACAGACGACCCAGACTCCCACGCTTCCTCCTCCTCCTCTGATTTGGTTGCTGGAGGGGCTGGCTGCCGACAAGCCACAGCATTCTCCATTTCTCCTTTTTGGGAAATATAGACGCTACAAAGAACCTGTCGCAACAATCCTTCCTCTCAAATACAAGAAACGCAACCAAGACCTCGTGATTGGGTCACAGGTAAACCAAGACACAACTGACGAGAGATGCCGTGTTTGCAAAAAGCCCAACGGAGGCAGACCCCCTGACAACACAGCCCACAAAAGGCGCCAAAGCGCTTCCGGCTGTGAGGAGTTGCCCGCTCCAATGGGGAGATCTTGCATGCCGGATATGCCAGTGCCAAAGAGAATGTGCCAAGAAAAGCCAGCCCAATCCTCTGCCCCATCTCACCATAAATATTGCTGAGTTTGTTCCAGTACGGGGACGATCCCACTGGCTGCGTCGGCTGGAAGACTTGATGGCTGGCGGGGAGTTTGTTCACCACTTCCGTCACCTGGTGCAGCGTGACGAGGCGGGCGGCTTCAAAATGGCTCCTCAGCCCTCGGGAGAGTTCCTGCCCGCCCAGGCTCAAACACGGGGCGAGGAGGCTGATGTTGAAATCCTGAAAAGAGCCAAGCAGCAGTAAGGCAAACTCGGTCCACAGCCAGGAGTTCAGTCCTGACTCAGCCTTCCATCCTTCTGAAGTGGGTAAAATGAGGACCCAGATTGTTGGGGCAAGAGGCTGACTCTGTAAACCGCTTAGAGAGGGCTGGAAAGCTCTGTGAAGCGGTATATAAGTCTAAGAGGTATTGCTATGGCTATTGTTTTTCTTTCAGAGCAATTTGAGGATTGATAAGGAGGAGATGGTTCCCCCCTCCTTCGTTTTGGACAGACATGGCTGACGATTGGGAAAACGTCCGACTACACCCTCTCGAATTTCTTCTAGCTTGCGGACATCAAAGAAGCGGATAGGAAGCTCCCTGATCTGATTCTGAAATAGTAGAAAATACTCGTAAGCTCGGGTTTTAGATTTGGGGCAGGGGTTTGCTCTCCCAGCTTGTTTCGATTCAGTTTCTGAACGTCACGTTACCAGACTGGGTAACATCATCAGCGGGATTGTCTCCTAACGACGGGGACGTTTCCTTGGCCCATTCCTTCCTCAGCTCCTTTGGGAGACTGGGTGCATTGGGGGGGGGTTTAAGGATTGTTAACGCTGTGAAGCGGTATATGAGTGCTATTGCTATTCCCACCTGCCTTTGTTATAGAAAGAAGGCTATTTTCCCTTCGTGGGACAACATGCGTATTACCTGGTGCATCATAAAAGGAATCAATTCCTGTTCAGGAAGCCGATTCATCAGTTCGGCACCTTCTGGAAGAGCGAAAGCTGATTTTGTGTAGCACTGGGACCTCACGAGTGAACAGAACCAATCCTGGCAGGGAAACAAAAGAGATTAGTAACAGGTATTTGCCTTATATAATTGCCTTTTTAATGACCCCATAATCCCTGGTCATTATATTAGATTAATAGGAAACCAACTCAGCCTTACTTTGTCTGGAATTAACGTTTCTAGATCGGGATGGTTCCCTCCATCCAGGGGATGTGCCGTAACCAAAGGTGAGGGGCTTATGGTTTCCGGAGCCACAGTTAGACGAAACCGGTCCAAGAGTGAGTAGAGTCTTTGATGTCTTAAAAAAGAAAAAAGAAAAAAAAAAACAAGAAATCTACCAGATTAGATACTTTGAGAAAGACAGAACTCACTCTTCTGGCGATACAGGTGGTCCTCGACTTACAACAGTTCATTTAGTGACCTTTCAAAGTTACCACAGCAAAAGTGACCTACGACCATTTTTCATATGTAAGACCGTTGCAGCATCTCCATGGTCACATGATCAAAATTATGATGGCTGCACTGTCCCTATTTACCGTATTTTTCAGAGTATAAGACGCACCTTAGTTTTTGGGGAGGAAAATAAGAAAAAAAGCTGATTGGTGGGTGGATCGGCCTCCGGAATATCCCCAATCAGCTGTTCCGAGAGGTAAATTTTAGCAACAGGTTCATTGTTTGTGAGCTCTGTGCCTTGCTTTTTTTTCTGCCTCTGAAACTTCTGAAACAGAGCTGTGTTTGGAGGCTTTTTTCTGAAGCTTCTTTCAGAGGCTTTTTTTCTGAAGCTCTGTTTGGAGGCTCTTTTACTGAAGCTTCTTTCAGAGGCTTCTTTCAGCCTCTGAAATCTCAGTTTGGGAGGCTGGGCGGGGCTACATTTTGAGTATAAGATGCACCCATATTTTCATCCTCTTTCTGGGGGGTAAAAGGTGCGTCTTATACTCCAAAAATACGGTATTTATTTATTTTCCTTTACAGCAGGGGTGGGGAACCATATGGCCCCTTTATGACTTGACGGTGCAATTTTAAACAATTCCATGAATGGATTATTTTCATGGTCAATCCTTGATAGCTTACTAAATTGGATTTAGGAGAAATCAGTCTCACGAAGAAGTTCAAACTGACTTACTAAATTTAAATGTCCTCCACTGCAGCTATTTAGTTAAAGGAAGTCATAATAGTCCAGATGTAAACGAGAGATTGCAATATGGAACAACTTCCTTCGTTGGTAAATTTGAAGGCATTCTTCAAATATTTTTAATGCACTGATTTGGTAAAAGCACATGGTGAACAAGGAACGAGACAGCGTTTCAGTTAAAAGCATGATGAATGCTGAATGGATAGTCCTTGGGTTATGACAGAAATCCCAGCTTCGGTCATAAACCCAAGACCATGGGCCACTAAGCAAGAAACAGCAGGAGGGTCAGGTAATGAAGCGAGGAGAACAATTATAGGAGCTAAACAATGGTTTGCCTAGAATCATTAAGACTTGAGTTAAGAACTTCTGGAATTCTGGAAGGATTTACAAATCAAATAAACTAAACTAAACTAAACTAGGATTGGGTGACACGGTGGCTCAGTGGTTAAGATGCTAGGCTTGTCGGCTTGAAAGCTGGCACCCTGGGTTCAAGACCCAAGTGCCACCATGTGACGGGGTGAGCTCCCGTCCTTGCCCCTGCCAACCTAGAAGTTCGAAAGCACGAAAGTGCGAGTAGATAAATAGGTACCATTTCGGTGGGAAGGAAGGTAACAGCGCTCCGTGATGTCATGCTGGCCACATGACCACGGAAATGTCTCCCGACAATCCCAAAGGTGCTTTTTTTCAAGAGGCAACTGGACTTTCTTGTTTTCTCCTTTTGAAGACTTTTCGCTTCTCATCCAAGAAGCTTCTTCGGCTCTGATAGAATAGTATCCAAGAAGTTTCTTGGATGAGAAGCGAAACGTCTTCAAAGAAAAAACAAGAAAATTCAGTTGCCTCCTGAAAAAATGCACCTTTGGGACGACCATAGAGAATCTCTACAGACTTTTAGCTATACAATTTGGGATGAAGACCCTTGGAATGGTGTGGGAGTAGGAATGGATTCCCAGAGGAAAAAAATGCAGACTACAGGAACCATTTGCATCACTCAAGTGACCCTGAGGACACAGATAAACCTCCCAGTGGCCTCAACAACCCCCTAAAAGGATGCAAATGACCAGTTGTTTGCAAGAAGTGTAAATCCTTCCCTTCCCCATTATCCTGTCAGAGCTGAAGAAGCTTCTGGGATGAGAAGCGAAATGTCTTCAAAAGGATAAAAACTACAAACTCCAATTGCACCCCCTAAAGTCAGTGACGACTAGCAGAGTAAAATCCGCAGGGATTCATTTTCGGGCAGAGGGGAAAAAGCTTGGCAAATATTTGGCCACTTTCCATATTCTGTAAAAAAAAAAAAAATCCATTAGGATCCTCACCTGTGGGCTAATCCGGTGTTCTGCAGATATTCCTGAATTCGGTCCAGCTCTTCAACTGGCAACTGAACCGTGCTGTTCTGCATCAAAAAGAAAGAAAGAAAGAAAGAAAGAGAGAGAGAAAGAAAGAAAGAAAGAAAGAAAGAAAGAAAGAAAGAAAGAAAGAAAGAAAGAAAGAAAGAAAGAAAGAAAGAAAGAAAGAAAGAAAAACAGGAAAGTCGCATCAGTTTTGAGAATGAAAAGCTGAAGTTGCCAACACTGGCCGTAAAATACACTTAACTCGAAAAGACTGAGTTATAAAGAACGTGGCTCGTTTCTGAGCTGAGTCTAGCTTAGAGGGTCAAGGCGTAGGTTTTACGAATGAATTTGTGCTAACCATGCAAGGTAGGACTGGAAAGGAGCAAGCAAACCACCGAATCAACCCTGACCCCTCAACTCAGAATACGGTAGCGGCCAAAATTGTGGAAACCTTTTGGAAAAGCGTATTTTCAAAAACTAGCTAATAACACCACTTTGGGGTTTTTTGGGGGGGGAGTAGTACCATAAAATTATATATCCATGGAAAGATAATTTCATCAAGAATGTCATGCCATAACTTTTATGAAGGATTTGCTATTAGAATAGAAGTTACAGGATAAAGAAGAAAAGGGAAACCCGTAGAAAAAAAGAAATATACAAAAATTATGACCATAGAAAAATGAGATACACAAAAATTATCCCCATGTCAGTTAATAACTAATACTTAGTTGGGTAACTTTTAGCATGAATTACGGCCTTACAATGCCTTCCCATGGAGTGAACCAAGTCTTTGAGTTCTGCAGCTGTGATAATGTGAAACCAGGATTGAATGATGGCTTCTATTAACTGGTTTTATTGCTGGGTCGCTTCTGACTAGCAAGTTTCTTTGGTCGGCTCCATATATTTTCCATTGGGTTAAGGTCTGGGCTATTCCCAGGCCATTCCAGCAGTGGAAAAGGATTCTCTTGAAATTCCACCCAAAAAAGTGGTGTTATTAGCCATCAAACCTCAAAAATACACTTTTCCCAAAAGGTTTCTACAATTTTGGCCAATTTTGTAAGGGACTGCTCAGGTTCTCCTTGAGGAGAAACAGGAACGGCGCTATGACAATTCGCCACGGCCAATTTGCCACGGGACAAGAGTTACACTAATATCGAAGAAATGGAGTAGAATCGCCAAAGAAAGGATACAAAAGATGGGACAGGAGGAAATGTGAATGGCACATAAAATAATTTTCAAATTTATTTTAAAGCATTAAACCGAAGAGTTAAATTGTCCCACAGTGAGTTGGCCACAGGGACCAAGTGGCCTCAACGACTCTCTAAAAAGGATGCAAATGACCAGCTGTCTGCAAGGAGTATAAATCCTTCCATTCCCCGCCATTCAGTCAGAGCTGAAGAAGCTTCTTGGACGAGAAGCGAAACATCTTCAAAAGAAAAAGACAAGAGTCCAGTTGCCTCTTGAAAAAAAAAAGAACCTTTGGGACAACCATGACCTGCATGGCGGAGAATCTCCCTAGACATGTGGGGTGTTCTCAGCACTCCCCGATCAAGCTGAGATGTGCATTTGGCCATGTGGTGATGGGCGTTCGTTAGATTTATAGCCTACCCACCTCCAGGAGCGCAAAGCAAAGCGGTGAGTTTAATTCTGCTTTTATGACTATTATTGTAAAACTCCGCATTGGGGACAGGAAGGGCATCCGGCCAGTAAACATTCAGCTCCATTCTCTCTCTGGGCACAATGAAGAATGTATCTGCTGAACAAAAACTCCGCCCTGGAGACAGGAAGGGCATCCGGCCAGTAAACACTCGGCTCCATTCAGTTGCCCAGGCGCCACCTCGCAAGGGAATTATGGGGTCATTAAAAGAAGATGATGATTCTATTTTTCATTTTATTTATCCCTGCAGACCCCAATTTTTTTTTTCTCCCTGAGAATGACTGATGAGCGTCTCCACAGACGTTATGGCTGAGTGGGCGGCCATACAAATCCCGACCCCCACCCCCAGTCACATGAGGTGGGTTAGGGCTGAGAGATAAGGGCTGATGACTCGAAGACCCATAGGGAGGCAGACTAAACCTCGGCCTTCCGCCATCGACCAGCCCAGATGACGCCACGGTTTACCTGCACCGACGCCGCTAAAAGCATTTCCACACGACGGCAAGCCAGGGTGTCGACCATGTGAGCCAGCACACGGAAGGGAGTCGAGAGAAGCTTGTCCACGTACAAGACCAGCACAGCCCCTGACTGGCTCAGGTGGATCCCCTCCAAACACTGCAGCGTCTTCTTCACCGCTGTCGGCTGAAACCGGAAGAAAAATATCTTTTTTAGAGTCTTTTTTGTTTTCCAGACTAATCAAAGCATAAAAAGCATCTCATCAACCTCAGACAAGGGTCGGCAATCGTAAACACTCAAAGAGCCATTTGGACCCATTTCCCACAGAAAAGAAAACACCGGGAGCCACAAAAACACTTCCCGTGCCTGACTATTTCTTGAGCGGCCACAAAATTAGCATATGTAGTTTATTTATTTTTTTATTTTATTTTATTTTATTGAATTTATATCCCGCCCTTCTCCCCGAAGGAACTCAGGGCGGTGAACAGCCGAAAATTAAAATAACATACAATATAAAAGTGAAGATAACTAAAAATAAATTAAATTAATCGGCCTCCCAATTTAAAACCCCAAGCTGTACAATTAAAAACTAACCCATAAAACCTATTCAGGCCAGGCCGGCTTGCTGAAATAAAAACATTTTCGGGGCCTTACGGAAAGTGCGGAGATCCGGGATCAGCCGTATTCCGGGAGGCAGCTGATTCCAGAGGGCGGGTGCTCCCACAGAGAAGGCTCTCCCCCTGGGGGCCGCCAGCCGACATTGCTTGACCGACGGCACCCCGAGGAGGCCCTCTCTGTGAGAGCGTATTGGCCAGTGGGAGGTTATCGGTAGCAGAAGGCGGTCTCGTAAATACCCTGGCCCTAAGCCACGGAGCGCTTTAAAGGTGAGAACCAACACCTTGAAGTGCACCCGGAAGACCACCGGAGCCAGTGCAGCTCGCGCAGGAGAGGTGTTATATGGGAGCGCCATGTCGCTCCGGTAATCACCCGCGCGGCCGCATTCTGGACCAGTTGGAGCCTCCGGGTGCTCCTCAAGGGGAACCCCATGTAGAGAGCGTTGCAGTAGTCCAGGCGAGAAGTGACGAGAGCATGAGTGACTGTGCATAAGGAATCCTGACTCAGAAAGGGGCGCAACTGGCGTATCAGGCGAACCTGATAAAAAGCCCCCAAAAAGTTGAATTAAATGTTCTGTTTTCTTCTGAAACTTTTCTTTTCTTGGATTTATCCATGGTTGGCCTACCGGGGGTCAAAAAGCTCAAAAAATGTGGGCAGGTGTTGCACATTGGTGGTTGTGACACATATTTTGAGTGACAGGGAGCCGCAGCAGAGGGATGAAAGAGCCACATGCGGCTCCAGAGCCGCAGGTTGCTGACCCCTGACCTAACAGGTTCCTTTTTAAAATCAGCTAAACCTCCGTGGCTTTTTCTTACCTGTAACCTTGCACAGATTTCACACAAATTTGGCCCCCCAAAAAAACCCTCATTTTCTGGGGATTAAGAGGAACAGGTTGAGCCTCTGGATGAATTCTGCAACAGACTCATCTGTTCAGAAAACCTGCCGGGGTGATGCAGGTAGTCCTCGATTTACGAGCATAACTGAGCCAGCAACATTTCTGTTGTTAAGTGAACCAGTTGTTAAGTGAACGTTGCCCCCGTTTTACGACCTCTCTCGCCACAGTTGTTAAGTGAATCACTGCGGTTGTTAAAGTTAGTGACACGCTTGCTGAGTGAATCGGATGATGTTACCTAATTGGTAATTGGCGTGGCCAATTTTTTAATTTTTTTTTTACTTTTAAAACCATTTTTTCTACAACCTCTTTGGCGAAGAGGTTGTAAAAAAAACGCTTTCAAAAGGCTCTGACGATCCCAGCTGAGTTGCCTGATTGGCAGAGGCTTTTTTTTTCTTTTAAATGCCTCTGATGATCAGGCATCTCAGCTTGGATCGTCAGAGGCATTTAAAAGAAAAAAAATGTTTTTAAAAGCCTTTGACGATCCCAGCTGAGCCGCGCGATCATCAGAGGCTTTTTTTTTTACTTTTAAAAGCATTTTTTCAGCCGAAGAGGTTGTAGAAAAAATACTTTTAAAAGTAAAAAAAAAAGCCTCTGATGATTGTGCGGCTCAGCTGGGCAGGGGGGGGCAGGGATTTTTGCTACAGGTTCTCCGAACCACCCGCCTCCATTGTTACCGGATCAGGCGATCCGGTCCGAACCGGGAGCATTTCATCCCTGGACTGGAGGCTAAAACATACGAAGAACAGTTGCAGGAACTGGGCCTGGCTAGTCTAGAGAAGAGAAGGACCACATGATAGCAGCTTTCCAATATTTGAGGGGCTGCCACAGAGAGGAGGGGCTCAAGCTATTTTCCAAACCACCTGAAGGCCAGAAGAAGGAAGAATGGATGGAAACTGATCAAGGAGAGATTCAACCTGGAAATAAGGAAGAATTTTCTGGCAGTGAGAACAATCAACCGATGGAACAGAAGTTGCCTTCGGAAGTTGTGGCAGCTTCATCGCTTGAGACTTTCAAGAGATTGGACTGCCCTCTGTTGGAAATGGTGTAGGGTCTCCTGCTTTGGCAGGGGGTTGGACTAGATGACCCACAAGGTCCCTTCCAACTCTGTTAATCTGTTAAAATCTGTTAAGAGTCAACATGGATTCCTGACAACTGTTTACAGAGACAGTTGCAGTTCTCTTGGCCAGAATCCAGAAGTGGCTTTCTCTTGCCTTCTACTTAGGGCTGAGAGAGAAGGACCGGCTCAAGATCAGTCACCCCGCTGGCCTGCTTCATGCCTCAGGCAGAATTAGAACTCATGTCTCCCAATTTTTTAACCAGGACAGTAAACCGACTCATTTGCAATGGCCAAACGATCAACAGACGCATCTCCTGTTTCGGTAACCTCAATATTTGAAGGACGTTGTTACCTTTAAAGATGCAAAAAAAATTTTTACCTCAGGAAAATTGAGGTGTGTTGGGCAGGAGAAAAATCATCAAGAGAAAAGAAATCACGAGAACCAAAGCAAAGAACTTACGGAGGCGAAGTTCTCACATCGTGACTGAATAGCCTGGATGAAAAGTCCACTCGCCGCCGAGTTTCTGTGAATGGCGCTTATGAAATCCTGGACGGGAGGTTCGTGAGACAGGCTGATGAGTTCTTGGACATGATTGACGGTCAGCCAGGTTAAGTGCTCGGAGTCGTGCAGGTTTTGGCACTGTGGAAAGAAATGGAATGGATTCACTCGAGCGGAAGAGACAACAGGGTGTCATGGAAACAGAGGTGGGATTCAGCCGGTTTGGGCAATCAGCCGGTTCGGGCAAACCGATTGTAGCAACCTGTTTAGCCACGTTTTCTAAGTTGCGCACATGTGTGCGAGCCCCGCGTGCAAGCAAAGCGCTGCGCATGCTCACATTTTCGGCGAATCGGTTGCTAAATTACGGGAAGCCCACCTCTGCATGGAAGGCTCCTCCAGAGTCCCAGAAGGCAGGACGAGGAGCAACGGACGGTAGCCGATCAAGGAGAGAAGCAACCGAGAACTAAGGAGGAATTTCCTGACAAATCAGAACAATTAACCAGCGGAACAACCTGCCTCCAGAAGTTATGGATGCTCCAACAATGGAGGCTTTTAAGATATTCTCAGACAGAAATCCAGAAACAAACATGGACCCGAATTTCCTTGTGCTCCAGTTGCACCCTGGCCTCAACCGGGAGGCCTTTCAGACATTGACTGACATTCTGATCACCTCATGGCTGGGGTACTGCAATGCATTCTACCTGGGGCTGCTCCTTGAAGGCCGCCAGGAAGCTACGGCCAGCAGCGCGCAAGGAGAACTGAACCAAGATGCTTTTTTTTTTCCAAGAGGCAACTGGACTTTCTTGTTTTTATTTAAAGCTGTTTCGCTTCTCACTGCAAGAAGCTTCTTCAGCTCCGACCGGATGGTGAGGAATGAAAGGATTGATACTCCTTGCAGACAGCTGGTCATTTGCATCCTTTTAGTGAGTCGTTAAGGTGACCTTGTCTGTGTTCTCAGGGTCCAAGTGGCCTAAATGACTCTCTAAAACAGGGGTGTCAAACTCGATTTCTTTGAGGGCCGCATCAGGGTTGTGTTTGACCTCGGGGGGGGGTCAGGGGGGCGTGGTCAGGGTGGGTGTGGCTAGCTCGAAGTCACTCATGTCAGGGGTGCCTGTGGAGGCCGAGTGCTCTGATTTCGGCTGTGACGGAAATGAGTGAGCTCTGTTTTCGGCTGTGACGGCTTCCTGCAACCCTCTGCTAGCGAAAACGGAGCTCGGGAGGGCCGCCTACAGCCCTCCCGAGCTCCGTTTTCACCGGCAGAGGCACCGCGGGCCGGTCCTTTGTTGTTTTCCACAAAGGCGGCCCCACGGGCCAGATCTAAGCACCCCGTGGGCCGCTTGGAGGTTTGATTCAGAATCCAAGTAGCCTCAACGACTCGCTAAAAGGATGCAAATGACCAGCTGTCTGCAAGGAATATCAATCCTTCCATTCCCCACCATCCAGTCAGAGCTGAAGAAGCTGCTTGGATGAGAAGCGAAACGTCTTCAAAAGAAAAACCAGAAAGTCCAATTGAAAAAAAAACAAACACCCTTTGGGACAAATCTGACCCGGATGACTGAGAATCTCCATAGATATTTGAGCTCACGGTCCTCCCAGTTGCCTGTCACTTCCCAGGTGCAATTTATGACGCCAGCTGCTACGGTTATTTAAAAACCCTTTATGAGAGAGCCGAAAACCTGAAAGTGTTAAAAATTTATTTATTTTATTTTATTAAATTTTTATACCGCCCTTCTCCCGAAGGACTCAGGGCGGTGTACAGCCAGAAATAAAACCATGACAATATAAAAATTAAAAGCAGTTTAAAACAATTAAATAAATTGGCCGAAAACTCTAATAAAACAACCCATTAAAATAGTAAAATATTATTCTAATTTAGGCCAGCCCTGCTTGTTGGAATAATAATGTTTTTAGGGCGCGACGAAAGGCACGCAGGTCGGGAATCCTACGAATCTCCGGGGGCAGCTCATTCCAGAGGGTAGGGGCCCCCCCAGAGAATGCTCTCCCCCTGGGGGTCGTCAGCCGACATCGCCTAGCCGACGGCATCCGGAGGAGCCCCTCTCTGTGGGAGCGTACCGGTCGATGGGAGGCTATCCCAGCTTGGATGGTTATTTGCACACAAAAAAAAGAAGAAAAAAAGCGAGGGGGAAAAAAGAAAAAACAAAATAGGCTGGAAGATGAGTCACTAAAGGCAACAGAAAAGTGGGCATCGCCTGCAATCCTCGGCGCTTACCACGTAGTCACAGAAAAGGATGAGGGAACCTTTCCGCACGATCTCGCGGTTGCAGATGCTGAGCTTGGAGCCGCCGTCGTCTTCGTGGGGATCCCCGCTGGGTTGAGGGCTGAGCAACTTAGCGCCTGACAGACTCTGCCTTCTGGAAAGAGAAGGAAAGGGTTGGGTTTTTTTTTTTAAACTACAAAATCTAGGAGTCAAGTTGCCAGAAAGAAATAAAGAAGAAACAGGTAGAACAGGGGTCAGCAACCTGCGGCTCTGGAGCCGCATGTGGCTCTTTCACCCCTCTGCTGCGGCTCCCTGTCACTCAAAATATGCACCACAACCGCCAATGTGCGACACCCGCTGGCACGCGATTTATTGAGCTTTTCGACCCCCTGGTAGGCCTACCATGGATAAATCCAAGAAAAGAAAAGTTTCAGAAGAAAACAGAACGTTTAATTCAACTACATGTGCTAGTTTTGTGGCCGCTCAAGAAATAGTCAGGCACGGGAAGGGTTTTTGTGACTCCCGGTGTTTTCTTTTCTGTGGGAAACGGGTCCAAATGGCTCTTTGAGTGTTTAAGGTTGCAGACCCCTGAGGTAGAAGAATCTGGAAGGATCAAGGCAGTTGGCTAGTAAGAAACTGATTCAGCGGCCAGGAACAGAACCGAAGGGCGACTGGCCAGCCAAAGGTCAGCGAGTGACCATCAGGTTCTTCAGTTATTCAGACTGGATATATAGTCGCAGTGTCCCAAAGGTCACGTGATCCCTTTTTGCGACCGTCTGACGAGCAGGACGAAGCCGGATTCGCTTTACAAACTAACAGAGTCACCGTATCAGTGAGATGGGCGGCATGAAAATTTAATGAAATAAATTTGATTAAAATATACATAATTTAATTCGCACTGTTTTAATTCGGGCCAAAGTATATAATTCTTTTAATTAATTTTAAATTTTGTATTGTTATGTATTTTAGTTTTGGCTGTGCACCGCCCTGAGTCCACTAGGAGAAGGGCGGTATATAAATTGAATAAATAATAATAATAATAATAATAATAATAATAATAATAATAATAATAATAATAATAATAATAATAACAACAACAACAACACACACGCATACACCCACCCAGGCGATCAGCATCATCTCCTTTTAACGGCCCCATAATCCATTGGGGGGAGGGGATGGAGTCTGGGCAACTGAATGGAGCTGAGTGTTTTACTGGCCGGATGCTCTTCCTGTCGCCGGTGCGGAGTTTTGTTCGGCAGATACATTCTCATTGTACCCAGAAAGAGAAATATCTGTCTCTACCTAGGATTGAACTCACGGCCTCCTGATTGTGAGGCGAGAGCTCGACGTCTAGGCCACCGCACCACTCTAGATACACTCAGGCGATGCCATGGCTTCATTCTCAATCCATCCGATAGCATCGAACTAACACATTCAAGAATTTAGGGGTTGACAAAAGAAAAAGCTGCACTGTTTGTATTTTTGTACCTCTGGAAAAAAACCCTGCTGAACAATATAAATGAATCCAGAGGTGGGTTTCACATTTATTTACCGCCGGTTCGCTGCGCACCGAAAATGTGAGCGCGTACATGCTTGCTTCATGCGTGCGCCTTCCGACCATGCGCCCGGCCTTCTGCACTTGTGCTTTGCTTGGATGCATGCACACGTCTTAAAAACCCTTGGCTAAATAGGACGGCATAGCGCCGGGATGGGTGGATGGCCAGGCCCACCGCAGTCACCACTACCAATTCGCCCGAACCGGCTGAATACCACCACTGAATGTATCCCAAACTTCCATCCGGCTTCTACCCGAATGACTTCTTGGCCAAAATGTCCTGCCCAGCTGTAGCAATGAAGACACCACAGGGGAAGGGGGATGGAAACTGCCCAATGGTAGGTATCACATTGTTACTACCGGTTCGCCCCACGCGCAGACACTCCCTTCGTGCGCGCATCCGGTTTGAACGCATTGCTCACGCGCACACCTTCCGCACATGTGCCTGGCCTCAAAAATGTGCCTAAATAGGATAGCATAGAGCTGGGGCATGTGAGCAGGCCCATCCACGATTTCTGCTACCAGTTCGGGCGAATCAGGGCGAACCGGCTGAATACCACTTCTGGAATTACCCCCAAGGAACCTCGGGGTTCCTTTACAATGAGACTTTCCAGATGATCGAGTTCTTCAGAAAGGAAGGTGAATTTTGAAAGGCGAGGAGGAAAACAAGACATTTTCATATTAGCCTGCTAAAATCAGAATCGGAGGAAGCTTTCAGGAGGGAAAGAGTTTTTGATATCTACATAGGTGTTGTGGCTCCGTTACCTGAGCCTGTGTCATCAGCAGGAGAGGACTCCGAGAGTGAAGAAGAGGAGTTGGCAAGGCCTCCCTCTCCAGGACCCTCCTCTCTGGCAATGCCTTCGGTGTCCGCCAAAGGGCAAGAGATAGAGCTGGGGCCAAGCACGTCCACGCAGCCACAGATGGACAGTGATGAGGGTAATGAGTCTTGGCTGGATCCACGCCAGCGTCGCAGAGATAAGCGCGCGCAACAGAAGAAAAGGCGTGCCTGAGATTCGGCTGAGTCACTGGACCACACCCCACAGGATATAAAAGGGAGCGTGGTGGCCAGTCAAACCTTGTGACGAACAAAGCTGAAAGCTTCCACGCCATTCTGCATTGCCGGACTTTTTCTATAAGACTTTGCTGGATTATCTCTGGACTTGATTAACTCCGTAATTATTGAGCTGTTTCTTTTGATGTGTCAGAAGTGGGGAGAAGTTATCTCTCCTCTTCGTAAATAATAAACTCTTGGCAGGCAGCCACTAGGTTGTTGCCAAGTTCCGTTATCATAAGGAAAAGGATTTTGTCAGCTGGTTTGGTCTTTAACTCTTGAACGTCTGTTGGTGTGTGTGTGCGTGTGGTTGGGGACAGAACAATAGGAGGGACATTTACACGAGAAATAAGACTTGTAAAGCAAAGGGCAGCGTTTGAAATCACAAAGACACATCCACTCTGGGCCGAGGAGGAGACCTGAAGACCTTAAAAACAGAAATGGTGTAGGGTCTCCTGCTTGAGTGGAGGGTTGGACTAGATGACCTATAAGGTCCCTTCCAACTCTGTTAATCTGTTAAAAACAGACTTACTTGGGGGTCTGATGAACTTCGGACCACCAGCTGGAATTGGTGTAGTTAACAAGCAGCAGGATCTGACACCAGAGAAGCACCAGGGATGGGTGCGTGGCTATCATGGACTTGACAAGATCGTTTAATCTTTCGAGGGTGTAGAAATGAAGACCGTGCGGTCCATTCTCGGTAAAAATCTTGGTCGCCGCAGCCGTGATTCTTCGGAACATCCCTGAAAGACCGAAACGATGGAAAAAAAACATCGTTATCAAATCAGTCCCAACCGATAGCTTGGGGTTCCCGCCGAAATATTACCTACAGGTAGTCCTCGAATTACGACCGCAAAAATAGAGCCCCCCAAACGTCTGTCGCTTGCCGAGACAGTCGTTAAGGGGAGTTTTGCTCCGTTTGATCACCTTCCTCGCCACAGTTGTTAAGTGAATTGCCGGAGATGTTTTAAGTTAGCGACACGGTTGTTAAGGGAATCCGGCTTCCCCGTGGACTTGGGCTTGTTTGGAAGGTCGCAAAAGGGGGATCGCGTGTCGCCAAAGGGCACTGTAGCCGTCACAAGTGTGAGTCCGTTGCCAAGGGTCTGAATTTGGGTCACGTGACTGTGGGAAGGCTACAATGGTTGCCAGTGTGAAAAATGGTCCTAAGTCATTTTATTTTCAGCGTCGTCGTAATTTTGAACGGTCTCATTACATGAACTGTTGTAAGACGAGGACTACCTGTACAATCCACCCCCTCTGGTTTTTTGTTCAGCCGAATATCACTGGATGCTGTTTTCCTGAAATGAAAGGTTTTATCCTGTTGCCAAAATTTCATTGAGGGCCGCATCAGGGTTGTATTTGACCTTGGGGAGGACTGGAGGGGTGTGGTCTGGGGGACGTGATGAGGGTGGGTGTGGCCAGCTCAACGTCACTCGTGTCGAGGGGTGCCTGTGGGGGCCCGAGCGCAGCGCTCTGCTAGCAAAAACGGGCTCCCGAGCTCCGTTTTCGGCTGTGACGGTCTCCTGCAGCCCTCTGCCAGTGAAAACGGGCTCTTGACTTCCGTTTTCAGCTGCGATGGCCTTCTGCAACCCTCTGCCTGTGAAAACGGGCTCCTGAGCTCCGTTTTCAGCTGTGACAGCCTCCTGCAACTCTCTGCCAGTGAAAACGGGCTCCTGAGCTCGGTTTTCAGCTGTGACAGCCTCCTGCAACTCTCTGCCAGTGAAAATGGGCTGTTGAGCTCTGTTTTCAGCTGTGATGGTCTCCTGCAGCCCTCTGCCAGTGAAAACGGGCTCCTGAGCTCCGTTTTCAGCTGTGACAGCCTCCTGCAACTCTTTGCCAGTGAAAATGGGCTCTTGAGCTCCGTTTTCAGCTGTGACGGTCTCCTGCAGCCCTCTGCCAGTGAAAACGGGCTCTTGACCTCCATTTTCAGCTGCAATGGCCTTCTGCAACCCTCTGCCAGCGAAAACGGGCTCCTGAGCTTCGTTTTCAGCTGTGACAGCCTCCTGCAACTCTCTGCCAGCGAAAACGGGCTCTTGAGCTCCGTTTTCATCTGCGACGGCCTCCTGCAACCCTCTGCCAGTGAAAATGGAGCTCAGGAGGGCTCCCGAGCTTCATTTTTGCTGGCAGAGGCACTGAGGGCCGGTCCTTTGCTGTTTCCAGGGTGGCCACACGGGCCAGATCTAAGCACCCTGCGGGTCAGAGATTGGCACCCCTAGACTAGGACAATTCACCACAACATACTCACCGTGGCCAACTCACCATGACTAACTTGCTGTAAGACAACATGCCACAGCCAAGTCACCACAGCCCAACTCGCCACAGTCAAACTCTCTATGAGACAACTTGCCACCGCCAACTTGCCTCGGAACAGCTCTCCGTGGGGCAAGACTTATACTAATATCGAAGAAATGGTGGAATAGGATCATCAAAGAAAAGATGCCGAAGGAGGGACAAGACGAAGGGGGGAATGGCAAAACTTAATGTCTCAATTCTTTCAGCTAATTAATTTGAATCGTTGAATTGCCCTGTGGCGAGTTGGCCAATGTCAAGTTGGCTGCCGCACAATTGATCACGGCAAGTTGGCCATTGTCCCATTCCGTTCTGCCAGGGGAGATGCTGCACGGGGACCCCACGGCTAGCTTGACCCTTCCTCCCTTCAGGTAAAGGGGCAAGAAGAAGGGGGTTGAGTAGCACCTGATTTGAAGGTATGAATTAAGCACATGAGAAGGGTGCCCAGTTCCTGGCAGTAGAAGGTGTGCTGCTGTTCGCTCGTCTCCACGTTCAATTGTTTGCTGGCGATATCTTCCAGCAGAATCCCCACCAACTGGATGAGGAATCTAGAAAGAAATGACAATGACAATAAAGTTATTATTATCACTGATATATATATATATATATATATGTATGTATGTCTTTGGTTATTCGGGTCTTCTCCCACGTAAAATTGGAAGTGTCTTGGCGACGTTTCGACGAAGTCTCATTCGTCATCTTCAGGCTGGTGTTCTCGGCTTCGTGCTTTCCTTTGCTCCTGGAAGCACGAAGCCGAGAACACCAGCCGGAAGATGACGAATGAGACTTTGTCGAAATGTCGCCAAGACCAAAGACCTACATACAAACACCCGCGAAAACCTGAGAAAACATATATATATATATATATATAAAATTTTATGGTACAACTAAAAAAAATAGTGTTATTAGCTAGTTTTAGAAAATACACTTTTCCCAAAAGTTTTCCACAATTTTGGCCACTACTGTAGAGGCCAAGCATGAAGCCCAGAAAAAAGCAAAAAAAGGACTTTGCAAAACGGAGGGGGGGGGGAACCCTGATATGCACAGCCAGCTCTGCGGTTACATCCATCTTCTTGGCCTTCTCCAAGGTTTACATTGATGATGCAGATAGTCCTCAACTTACGAAAGTTTGCTTAGGGTCCGTTCGAAGTTACGGCGGCGAAGGGGACCGAGGGCCGTTTTGCACACTTACAGCCTTTGCACCACCTCCGTGGTCAGGCTATCCGAATTCGGACGCATGGCAACTGACTCGTGTCCCGTGTGGCCTGTGTGTGTGTGTGTGTGTGTGTGTGTGACGTGATCCTCTTTTGCGAACTTCGGACAAGCAAAGTCCATGGGGGAAGCCGGATCCACTTAACAACCCTGTTACTGACTCAACAACTGCCGTGATTCAGTTAAGAACGGTGGGAAAGAAGAGTCGTAAAACGGGGCAAAATTTCATTTAAAAATGTCTCGCTTAGCAACAACAGAAATGTTGGGCTCGCCTCCGGTCGTTAAGTCGAGGGCTACCTATATATATTTTCCTCCATTCCTTATCTCAGAGCCTTTATCTCTCTCTTCTTTTTTTTTTCTTAATGGTTTAAAAAATAAATAAATAAATAAATAAATAGCAGGCTCTTATGAGCAACCTATACCTGGAAAAGGTCTCTTCGGGAAGAAAGCGATCTTGCTCATCCGTGGAGGTTTCCTGAGTGGGAGGAACTTTGCTTTCCCCGTTCCGCAGCCGGTTAATTGTTTGGCAAGAGATGAGATACGGGGAAAAGGAGAGCTCTTGGATGCGGGAGAGGACGATGTCTTCGGTGGACTGGGAAATCAAGACCCGCAGAATAGCCAGAATGCCAGAGACCCATAACTGAACGGTGCTCACTGAAGCCTATTGAAAAGGGAGGGGGGAGGAGAAGCGGACAAAATATTCATTATTTAAGTTAGTCCCTCCCTCCCTCCCATCTTTCTCTCCTTCCCTTCCCTCTCCTCTCCCTTCCTTCCCTTCTGTTCTTCCCCTTCTTTCCTTCCCTTTCTACCCTCTCCTCTCCTTCCCCTCCCATCTCCTTCCTCTCTTTCTCCCCTTCCCTTCCCCTCCCCTTTCCGTCCCCTCCCTTCCCCTCCTCTCCCCTTCCTTTTCCTTTCCTATTCCACCCTCCACTCTCCTTCCCCTCCACTCACCTTTCTCTCCTTCCCCTCCCCTTCCCTTCCCTCTCCTCTCCCCTTCTTTCCTTCCCTTTCTACCGTCTCCTTCCCCTTCCCCTCCTCCCCTTCCCTTCCTCTCCCCTTCCCTTCCCATTCCACTCTCCCGTCTCCTTCCCCTTTTTCTCCCTTTCCCTTCCTTTCCCTTCTCCTTCCTTCCCTTCCTCTCCCCTTCCTTTTCCTTTCCTTTTCCATCCTCCACTCTCCTTCCCCTCCAGTCACCTTTCTCTCCCCTTCCCCTTTCCTTCCTCTCCTTCCCCTCCCCTTCCCTCCTTCCCCTTTCCTTCCCTTTCTACCCTCCCCTTTCCTCCCCTTCTTCTCCACTTCCTTCACACTTCACCCTCCCTTCCCCTTCCTCTCCCTCCCCTCCCCTTCCTTCCCCTCCCTTTCTACTCTCCCCTCTTCTTCCCCGTCCCCTTCCTCTCCCTTCCCTTCTCTCCTTCCTTCCCTTTTCCCTTCCCTTTCTAGCTTCCCCTCTTCCTCCCCTTCCTCTCCCCTTTCCTTCCCCTCCCCTCTTCTCCTTCCCATTCCACCCTCCCCTTCCTCTCCCCTCCCCTTATTCCTTCCTCTTCGTTCCTTCCCTTTCTACCCTCCCCTTCCTTCCCATTTCACCCTCCCCTCTTCTTCCCCCTCCCCTTCTTCCCCCTCCTCTTCTCTCTCCTTCCTTCCCCTTCTTTCCTTCCCTTTTCCCTTCCCTTTCTACCATCCCCTCTCCCCTTCCCTTCATCTCCCCTTTCCCTCCCCTCCCCTCTTCTCCCCTTCCCATTCCACCCTCCCCTTCCCACTTGATCATTTGCCCAAAGGAAGGCAGTTCCTCTGTAACACCCCTGCCCTTGGCAGCTTAGCCATTTCCTTCCCCGCCGCCTGCCTACGAAGCGAAGGGGGCTTGAGGCCCAGATGCCCTTCTGGAGGGGGCATCAGCAGAGGGGCCTTGGCTGCTAAGCACCCCGGTCCAGCTATGGACCGAATCGGATTTATACCCCGCTTTTCAGCAGGAGTTGGAGGCGCCAGGCAGGCTGCCCCTGTTGTCCTCCCCACAACGCCTTTGCAAGGAGAGGGAACGTCCAGACCCAAATGCTTAACCCCCGGACACCCCAGGAAAAGAAAGAGGGCAGTTGGGGACGTCCTGAGCCCGGACCGAGGGCAGCGAGGCCTCCTTCCCTCTCGCTGAGCGGCTTCTTGGCCAGATGCCTCTCCCCCCCCTCCTTACCATGGTGCTGGGCGTCACAAACATGCTCCTCAGCAGCATGTCCACCGGGCGCAGGGCGGAAGGCGCCAGGATCTCAAACAAGGTATTCAAGATCCCCAGGGCTTCGTGGGAATCTATTTGCATCTGGGGAGGGTTAAAACAAACCGACAAACACAACAGGGTCAACGACGGCTGCAATCGAGTCCTTTCAGAGGCGTTTATTCTGAAGGACTATCTGTACTCTGTTCAATCTCCTTTCTTTGGTATTGGTATGTAGATTAACCTCTTCCCATCTGTTGGTTATGGTGTCATTCTCCAGATTGGTTAGCATCGTTTGGTTAGAACCTTTACCGATTCTTCTTGTGTTGCTTGCCATATTATTTTAGATAAAAGCCTTTCAGAGGTTTTTTTTTTCTGAAGCTCTGTTTGGAGGCTTCTTTTCTGAAGCTCTGTTTGGAGGCTTTTTTTCTGAAGCTTTTTTTCTGATGCTTTTTTCAGCCTCTGAAACCTCCGTTTGAGAAGCTGAGCGGGGCTACATTCGGAGTGTAAGACGCACCCAGATTTTCACCCTCTTTTTGGGGAGGGGAAAAGGTGTGTCTTATACTCTGAAAAATACGGTGTGTGTATATGTATAAATATATATATATAAATAAAAGAAAATGCCAGGGCAGCTTCTCCACACGCTACGTGGCCAGATGTCCATCAGGCGCCTGGAGAGGGCTTGGCCGCTCTATACCAGGCCCTGATTCCTAAGGGGCGGAATGGAAAAGGAAGTTTTTCCTCCATGCAGAAAGAGGGAATATCTTCGTCGATGGCTACCTGTGACCAAAGGTAAACCCTCACCTGTTGTTTGGCCAGCATTGGCAGGATGATGTCGGCTACCTGTCGCGACAGCCTCTTCCATTTCTCTTCGTTCTCTCGGTGACACTGTTGCAGCACAAGGATGAACATCTCCAGCACCTGCCAGCAAAGAAGAATACCAATAGCCATAGCCCTTAGACTTATATACCGCTTCACAGGGCTCTAAGCACTTTAGAGTCAGTCTCTTGCCCCCAACAATCTGGGTCCTCATTTTACCGACCTCGGAAGGACGGAAGGCTGAGTCAATTGATTCAGGATTGATCTTCTGCCCCAGCTATGGATCCCAAAGAACACAGCACGCACATTTAAATTTACTAAAATAACTCAGTCTTTTCCAAACAAAGGCTGTTAATAAACTTCCTTAACAGCCTATAAGAAAACAAAGATAAAGTAGTCACAATCTTACTAAGGTTGGCAGAAAGCCCAGAAGCAATTTGCAGAGAATCCAAATGCGAAGTAGAGTGAACTAAAGTTGTTCCCTACAAATTGCTGCAATTGGCGTTCCTCCTTAAATAGGCTAAGGGAGTGGCCAACTAGCCCCAAGCCTTACTCTCGAGGAGACCTCCTCCTGAGGAGCCACTCCTGCCTTTTGGCAGCTCTGCGCACCCGTGCCTCGAGAAGAGGCTCCTCCTCTTCTTCCTCTTCACTTATGGGAGCTTCTGGAGGTTCTGAAGGCCCTGGCTGAATCCCCGCCTCTGGCACCACCTCTTCTCCAGCACCCTCATTGTCTGACTCGAGTGCCAGCTGCACAGACTGCTGGCGCAGCACCATACCAGCCTCCTCGCTGTCAGAATCAGCTACAATCCGCACAGGCTGCTGACGGGCCACAACAATTGAACTGCTGGCAGTGGGCAGAGTCAGCCTACAATACTGCATTCTAATCGGAAGGAAGGAAGGAAGAGCAGTGGAAATCTATGGACCGGTCCTCGGGACGGAAGAGCCACCCTAGCTCTGGGGATCAAAGGCAGGGGGTGGAGATGAATAGATATGGCAGACAACTATTCATCTCCCAGCTGGATGGACTTATTAGTCTGCGGTGAGTCTGGTGCTCCTAATAAAGGAATCATTGCTTCAACTACAGGGGGTTTGTCGTGTTTGAGAGCCTGGTCAGATCACCTCCAGTCCAATCACTCAGACAGGCAGGCTCAGCGTGTTTGCAATAAAATCCGCCATCTGGGAGTTGTGAGGATGTTCAGAGACACAGGTGAGCAACCGCGGGGTTTACCTGGTGATACTGGATCAGCCGCAACAACATCGAGACCACGACTTCCTTCTGGGTTTCTAATTCTTTGCCGGCATCAGCTTTATTCGCTCCTCTTAAGATGAAGAGGTCGTGGACGATGGGCTGCAGAGCCGGGATTGCTAAAGAAAAACAAAATCAGGGCTCGCTTTTCAGCCAGGAGATCGCTTGACAAAGAAGAAGAAGAAGAAAAAAAAACAAAAACCAGAAGACACCGTCGCTTTAAATTGACAAGCCAAGAAGCAGCTGCTGGAAGGAGGTTTTTACTTGCAGAAGCAAAGTGACATTCAGCCGTTCGTTTCTGGGTCAGCTGAACAACAAACTGGATAAGAGGAGTGAATTCTTATACGGTTCTATGTTTTTGAAGTTTTGGGGTTTGTGCAACATGGGCTTTGTGTTTCTAAAAAGGTTTGGGTGATTTCCATTGTGAAATATCCTGTCTTGAATGAATTTTCTGCCTGCTTGTAAATGGAGCTGAACTTCCGGCTAAGCACCGGTAGCTGTTGTTTTCTTACAAAGTTTCCTTTATGCAGCTGGCAGGAATGTGGAATGAGCCTCAGGCAGGTTTGTTTGTTAGCAGCTTGATTTTTCCTTGCTTTTCTGGGAGCCTTTTCTTATGAGTAATATTTTATTTGGGGAAATGAAGAGGGGGGAGTTTGATTCCTTCCCAGAGCTGGTTAGTGGGGTGGGGAGAAAATGGGGATTTTGAAGTAATCTTCCCCAGGAGTGGGGAGGGAATGGGGATTTTGCAGTATCCTTCCCCTGTCCCACCCACCATGCCACGCTCACCAAGCCACACCCACAGAACCGGTAGTAAAAAAATTTAAACCCCACCACTGATGTTAAAGTTTAGCTAAAGAATCATGCCAAAGAACAATTTCCCCTACTGTAGAATCAGGGTCTCAACAAATGACATTTTGACGTCTTCTAATGTTATTAATCGACATATTCAATTTAAAGTGACACAAATTTCAAAGTCTCCAATATTTACATTGGCTTTCATTGTTTCTTAGCCTTTGCTCCTTTTTTCCAGAGTTATTATCTGTCAACCTCATAAAAGGCTCCGGAAAGTCAGTTTTATGGTATTTCCATAGAAATATATCTTTACGCAGAAAGATATACTGGGGGTATATTTGAAAGTGTGTGTGTGTATGTGAGAGAGAGAGAGAGAGAGAGAGAGAGAGAGAGAGAGAGAGAAAGAGGAAGGAGAGAGGGGGGGAGGGAGGGAGAGGGAGAGAGAGGGAGAGAGAGGGAGGAGAGAGAGGGAGAGGGAGGGAGAGGAAGGAGAGAGGGAGAGGGAGGGAGAGGAAGGAGAGAGAGGGAGAGGGAGGGAGAGGAAGGAGGGAGAGAGAAAGGGAGAGGGAGAGGAAGGAGGGAAAGGGAGAAAGCAATAAAGATCCAGCAAAGTTGCAGCAGGACAATACATTTCATTGTAAATTTTAAGTGCCTGCCATATTTAGTAACTCCTCCTGTGAGGAGTTCAGTTCTATGACTTCTGATTTCCCGTTACCGTGTGTCACTGCTTTCCTTCCGCTGGCCATGATCCCGTCACAGAGCTGAATAATTTTAGGGATTCCAATGATCTGCTTGGAGTGGTAGCGCTCGTAAGACAACAACACCAGGAAGAAAAAGACGCTCGGAATAATGGCCTCCGATTCCCTGGTGGGGAAAAAAAAAAAGAAAAAAAAAAAAAGAAAAAGACATGTTGGACTACCCTCTCAACATCAGGAGAGGAGTATGAGTCGTTCCAAGAGCCATGGGGGCGCAGTGGTCAGAATGCAGCATTGCAGGCTAACTCTGCCCACTGTCAGCAGTTCGATCCTGACCGGCTCAAAGGTTGACTCAGCCTTCTGTCCTTCCGAGGTGGGTAAAGTGAGGATCCAGATTGTGGGGGCAAGAGGCTGACTCTGTAAACCGCTTAGAGGGGGCTGTAAAAGCACCATGAAGCGGTATATAAGTTTAGGTTCTACTACCCTTCCTCCTTCCTTTTCAATGAAGAAGAAGAAACAAGGTTCAGAATCGCTCGCTGGTGTTGAGCCTCCTTTTTGCATAAATATATAAGGAAAGTTCCAGTCTGAGCTGAAATTTGTACCTGAATTGGCCGACTTCAATGTATTCAAACTGCTTCAGCACAAATCCAATAAATACCTGAAAGCCAAAAAGAAAAAAACACCCGGATTAATTTTGGCAAATATCAGCTGGGTACATTCTGACATTACCTCCATCAAATCGGAATGAAACAGACCGTGACATCTGATGAGAACAACAAACAGCTCATTACTGGGTGTTCGTTACTGCAAATCGTATTTTATGTCAACGGAAACAAAGCACAAAAGAAACGAACAGGACTTCAACTGTCAAATGTCTTTCATGTCATCTGGTCTTGTTTGGACAAGGATGGAGGCAAACCCTCTTTAGGTTTGAGATCCCAAAGAGAAAAATATTTCTGCGTGCACAAATTTCCTTCCACTGGGAAATACACACACACACACACACACACACACACACACACACACACACACACACACACACATATAATAGAACAGAATAGAATTAGAGAAGGAATAGAATAGAATAGAAAATATGGAATGGAATGGAATGGAATGGAATGGAGTAGAGGAGTAGAATAGAATTAGAGAAGGAATAGAATAGAATAGAATAGAATAGAATAGAATAGAATAGAATAGAATAGAATAGAATAGAATAGAATAGAATAGAATTAGAGAAGGAATAGAATAGAATAGAAACTATGGAATGGAATGGAATGGGGTAGAGGAGTAGAATAGATTAGACTAGAATAGAATTAGAGAAGAAATGGAATGGAATGGAATAGAATAGAATAGAATAGAATAGAATAGAATAGAATAGAATAGAAATACATGGGACAGGATGGAATGAAATTAGAAGAATAGAATAGAATAGAATAGAATAGAATAGAATAGAATAGAATAGAATAGAATAGAATAGAAATACATGGGACAGGATGGAATGAAACTAGAATAGAATAGAATAGAATAGAATAGAATAGAATAGAATAGAATAGAATAGAATAGAATAGAAACTATGGAATGGAATGGAATGGGGTAGAGGAGTAGAATAGATTAGACTAGAATAGAATTAGAGAAGGAATGGAATGGAATGGAATGGAATGGAATGGAATGGAATGGAATGGAATAGAATAGAATAGAATAGAATAGAATAGAATAGAATAGAATAGAATAGAAATACATGGGACAGGATGGATTGAAATTAGAAGAATAGAATAGAATAGAATAGAATAGAATAGAATAGAATAGAATAGAATAGAATAGAATAGAATAGAATAGAATAGAATAGAAATACATGGGACAGGATGGAATGAAACTAGAATAGAATAGAATAGAATAGAATAGAATAGAATAGAATAGAATAGAATAGAATAGAATAGAATAGAATAGAATAGAAATACATGGGACAGGATGGAATGAAATTAGAATAGTAGAATAGAATAGAATAGAATAGAATAGAATAGAATAGAATAGAATAGAATAGAATAGAATAGAATAGAATAGAAATACATGGGACAGGATGGATTGAAATTAGAAGAATAGAATAGAATAGAATAGAATAGAATAGAATAGAATAGAATAGAATAGAATAGAATAGAATAGAATAGAATAGAATAGAAATACATGGGACAGGATGGAATGAAACTAGAATAGAATAGAATAGAATAGAATAGAATAGAATAGAATAGAATAGAATAGAATAGAATAGAATAGAATAGAATAGAATAGAATAGAATAGAAATACATGGGACAGGATGGAATGAAATTAGAATAGTAGAATAGAATAGAATAGAATAGAATAGAATAGAATAGAATAGAATAGAATAGAATAGAATAGAATAGAATAGAATAGAATAGAATAGAATAGAATTACACGGGACAGGATGGAATGAAATTAGAATAGAAGAATAGAACAGAACAGAACAGAAATACATGGGACAGAATGGAATGAAATTAAAATAGAACAGAATAGAACAGAATAGAATGAAATAGCATAGAATATGGAACAGAGCAGAAACTTGGCAGCTGTAATTTGATCTACCTATTGTGTTAGTCTTTACGCCTTTTTTGCCGTTGTTAAGTGAGTAAGCCAGTTTGAACTTTTGTGGCACTTCCATAATACATTGCTATATTGTTTCAATCAAGTCTATTATTAAAGCTTTAAGTGGGAGGTGGGGTGTGTGGGGGGAGAAAGGGGATTATGTGACCCCGGGGGCATTGCAGCCGCCATAAACACGAGGCAGTGGCCAAGCGTCCGAATTTTCATCACGTGATCCCAGGGACGCTGCAATGGCGTGAAAAAGTACAAACTACAAAATGTGAAAAACAGACGTAAAGCCACTTTTTTTCGGTGCCGTTGTAACTTTTCAGGGTCGCTAAATGAACTGCTGTAAGTCGAGGAGCACGTGGACTCAGGTTATGAAATGGCTCCAGATGTCGCACCTTCTTTCAAGGTGACCACACCTTTCCATGAGCGCTGAAAGGGTTGAAGGGGACAGAATGTCACGAAAGACACAGACGGTTCGGTTTAACTGATTTAGTTCACTTGTGGCTACGCAGCAATTCTAGGCTGCTTCCTCTTTTGATGCCGCCCTTGGATTTTGCCAGTCCTTCTTCTCCCACTACAGGCCGCGATCCGGAGCACAGGGTGGACTGGCTGCAGAAGACGATGGACTTGCAACAGAGGCTGAATACTCACTTGGTCGGAGTCCAGAAGACAATAGTTGACCCGCAGCTGGACGAGCTGGGCGAGAAGGTCCAAGACTTGTCTCTGCAGTTGTACGGACGTAGTGGTGGTGTACTGCTTTAGCGCTTTGATGACCAGCGGTTCAAACAGACGGATGTGATTGTGGATGATATTCTAAGGGAGAAAGAGAAGGGCGGCAACTCAGCGGGACTTCAGACGGAAAGCGCGAAAGAATGCCCCCCCACCCCATCTTCGCAGGCCCACTTCGAATCCCCCCACACTGTAAGGGCAAGATCCAACAGACTCATGGGAAGTTCTGGGGGCTCCACCTTATCTTTTAAAGTGGCACCTTTCTTACTTCGATCTCTTACCCATGTAGTCCAGAAAACAAGGATTATCTGCAAGATGTTGTTTTAGCAAGGGATTCCAGCTGGCAGATATTAACAGAGTTGGAAGGGACCTTGGAGGTCTTCTAGTCCAACCCCCTGCTCAAGTCAGGAAACCCTACACTAGTGATAGCTATCCTTTTTGCCATCGTGTGCCAGGAAGGGGGCGCACGTCCGTGCGGGCCCACACCCATAATTCTATGCGCCCCGCCCTCACGCTCCTGTCACACGATGGCCCGGTAGGCCTGTTTTTCTCTCTCACCAGACTCCAGAGCCTTTCTAGGAGTCTGGGGAGGGCGAAAATGGAAGTTGCCAAACGGGCAGTTTCTGGCCTCTGGAGAGCCTCCGGGGAGGTGGGGAAGGTCATTTTTGCCCTCCCTAAACTCCTAGAAAGGCTCTGGAGGCTGGGGACAGCAAAAAACGGCCCTTCCCCACCACTGCCCGAGGTCCTCCGGAGGCAGGAAACAGCCTGTTTCCCTACTTTCAGTGGGCCCAGAAGGCCCAAAAATCAGTTGGTTGGCACACGGATGCATGCTGGAACCATTTTTTCAGGAGTGGTGAGTGGTGAGATACACAACGATTTATTTCAGGACTTTAGGCCGGGGTGGGGGGGTGTCTCCCAACATGGCAGCTTTTAAGACTTGTGGATTTCAACCCCTCGAATTCTCCAGCCAGTTTAACCAACATAGCTGGCTGGGGAATTCTGGGAGTTGAAGTCCACAAGTCTTAAAATTGCCTACGGTTGAAGAAAAATACCCTGCCCCAGTTAAATATTTGATGTATTCTCTTATAGTTAACTTAAAAAAAATATACATATATGGCAAGGAACATGTGTTTTGCATTTGTACCTTGTCAGCACGGTGCTTGGCCATATTCGCGGTGCCAGTTTTCAGCTGCGCAGAAACCTTTTGCAATATGTCAAACCAGCTACGAAAGCAAATATTAATACAGGGTTAGGATTAGCGTCCGTGATTCACACAACAATAAAAGCATTTTAAATGGAACTGGGCTAACAGGAGCAGCTTCTGCCAGGTGTGTTCATTCAACAATGAAGCAACTTTGGGCTACGTCGGGTTTTATTTATTTTTATTTATACTTCACATTTCCTAACCATCCATCTTCCTTGATTTTCGCCATCTGAAACACATCCCTGAAAAAAGCCTCACATTGGCTAGGTTAATAACCACAGCCATTTTTTTTTCATTTTATTTCATTTAGTTTGCGATCAATGAATCTTGCAAGCCTCGGAAACAGATTAAATTAATAAATGCAACAGGTCCTGCATCCCAGACTTAAGATATGCTTTTAAGATGAAAGCATATCTTAAGATTTGTATGCCGCCTTCCCAAAGCACCTCTAGGTATCTTAAAATTCTTGGCATAAAACCTTTATAGTAGAGAATAAATTGCTGACTGCTTTTTGCATACCGTATTTTTCGGAGTATAAAACGCACCGGACTATAAGACGCACCTACCTTTTTTGGTGAGGAAAAGAAGAAAAAGAAATCTCCCTCTGCCTCCCAGCAATTTTGCCTCCTTGCAGCAAACAGCAAACAGCCTGCTTTACTTTCAGTTTCGTTTTCAGCATAGCTTGATTAGCACAAGGAAGAAAAAAAAAAAATCTGCTCCCAGCAATTTACCTCCTTGCAGCAAGCAGCAGAGGACCCTGCAAAACAGCTGAGAGCAAATCAGCTGAGAGTCGGGAGGCCGATCCAATCAACTTGTGCTAATTAGGCTGTGCTGAAGCTGAAAGGAGCTGTTTCTTCTTGCTGTTTGCTGCAAGGAGGTAACTGCTGGGTGGCAGAGGCCAAAGGGTGCGGGCCAGTGGGTGGGCGGGGCTACATTCGGTGTATAAGGCGCACCTAAATTTTCACTCCCTTTTAGGGGGGAAAAAGGTGCGTCTTATACTCCGAAAAATACGGTATGTTAAAGTTTAACTGGATCAGGTTCTAAACATAGAAGGTTTTTTTTCCAATAACCAACCAGCTGTCAGCTGTAGCAATTCTGAGCGCTAGGATATTCCTAGCAAGAGAAATTCGTTGCTACCGTGTTTCCCCGAAATTAAGATCCTGACGTGGGCCGCGGCGCTGGATTTCCTGTCGCTTTTGCAGCTGCAAAAGTGGCCATGGTTGCTGGAGGTGACGGTAGGTAAGGGAGTGGGGCACGAGGCGCATCGCTGGGACTGCCACTCGTTTTGCTGCGGCCATCAGCGTGACAGAAGGGGTGCGGTGGCTAGGATTGCGGGAGCGGCCGTTAGGTAAAGGCATGTGGGGTGCGGGGGAATGTTCCCCCTTCCTTTCCCCCCCCCCCAGCCTCGCCTCCTCACCTCGTGTTGTTTGCGCGGCAACCAACCAGAGTACATGGTGGGGACCAGCTGCGCATGTGTTTAAGTAGTTTCGAGGGGGGGTTATTTTCGGGGGGGGGAGGTGTATTTTAGAGCATGCGCTGAAAAGCCTGATTGGGCTTATTATCCGGGGAGGTCTAATTTTGGGGGAAACACGGTAGTTCCAAGAAATCGCTAATTAAAACATTTAGACTGCCTGCACGTTGTCCAGTCTTTTCACAATAAATCTATAATTTTAAGACATGTGGATTTCAACCGACTGGGGAATTCTGGGAGCTGAAGTCCACATGTTCTAAAGTTGCCAAGATTGGACACCTGTGCTTTGAAAGCATGCAAGACTCACGCGTGTATTTCTCCTGCGCTCACAGGTAGCCCTCGACTTACGACCGCAACTGAGCCCCCAATTTCTGTTGTTAAGTGAGAACCTTTTGTTAATCTGCCCCACCTTGCCACTGCTCTCGCCTCCGTTGTTAAGTGAATCGCCGCCGGGGATATTGTTAGTCACCCGGTTGTTAAGTGAATCCAGCCTCCCCCGCTGACATTGCTTGTCGGAAGGTCGCAAAAGTGGATCCCGGGACATTGGGACGGCCAGGCACGGTCATAAATAGGAACCGGCTGCCAAGCGTCCGAATTTTCAGTCATGTGATTGCGGGGGATGCTGGAAAGGTCGTAACTGGGACAAACGGCCCTAAGTCGCTTTTTCCAGTGCCGTTGCGGCTTTAAACGGTCACTAAGCGAACCGTCGTAAGTCGAGGACCACCTGTATTTCAATCAATTATCTAGACACGATGGCAAAACCAGTGCCCGGTTTGGAAGGAGAGAAGCGGCTCTCACCCTGAGGTGTCCCGTTCCTGCTCGGCCTGCATCATATTCCTCAAACTCGCGTCGGCCAAGGCCTGGGTGAACTGGGTGTAAGGAGCCATGAAGCAGCAGTGGTAAAGGCCCGGCCGTAAGCTGGAGGAGCCCAAGCGCTGGCATTTGGCCTGAGCTCGGCAGGAGTTGGAAGACCAGCTGTCAAACTGCGAGGCCAAGTTGGTGCCGAACAAGGTCTTGAGTAACTGGAGAAGGCGGGAAAGAAGAAGCTTTGTGAAAAATCAATGCCCAACGAAGAAGAGAAGGAGAGAGGGAGGGAGGGAGGAGGAGGAGGAGGAGGAGGAGGAGGAGGAGGAGGAGGAGGAGGAGGAGGAGGAGGAGGAGGAGGAGGAGGAAAAGGAGAAGGTGAACCCTCAGCTCTGCCCTTAGGAGAGATGTTATTGTTGTGGTCTGCCAGCGGCCACCAGATTCGAACAGTGAGGAGGTTGGGGAGGAACCTGGGCCAGTCCTGGAGTCTGGGGAGGGCTCTGCATCAGAGGCAGAGAGAGGACCGGGGCCGTCTGACAGTTGTCAGCTGCCTTCGGAGTCGGACATCAGTGAGGTAGAAGAACAGTTGGAGCCTGTTCCCAGGGTGCGCATGCGCAGAGCTGCCAGGAGAAGGGAACAGCTAAGGAACAAGGGTCGACTCAGGAGTAAAGCCACAGGTGGACGATGAATGGCTCCTCTCAGAGAGAATGAAAGAGGAGCGAAAGGGGAGTGGAGTTTGCAGGAGACAATTAGTTCGCTTAATTGGATCGTGACTTTCCGAGACTCCTTGTCAAGCTTTGAAGATATCGGCCTGGCACCTGTCCAAGCCAGATAAGGTCTGTGACTGGAAATTCACCCTTGAATGACTGTGCTGGATGTGAATGAGAAGAATTCACAGTAACTTAATAAAAAGGGTTTTTTGTCGGGACAAGGAGTCTGCTTCATGCTTTTTGGGGAAGCCTAGGTCAGAACAGGACGGGACCAGAGGCCGCCCCAGCTGGAGGTCTCAGAAGGAGAGACCCTGCCCCCTCTTTTTGTTCTTCCTCCCTCCCTCCGTTCCATCTATTCCATTGCTTTCTGCTTATTGATTTGATTTCTGAATGGTTTCTGAGTCCATACTGTGACTGTGGGGCTCCAGAACAAACTATAACACATCTAGCTCAAGAATGGCCCCTTAGGAAATTTCAAGGCAGCTGGGATGATCTTATCACAGCCAAACCAGAAGCGGTGAGATGGTTACCTTTCTTGGGTATCGAATTAAAAGATCTATCCCATTGCAAGGCTATGGCTCCATATTATGGTGATTTTATTATGGTTTTACCTTAATTTAATATATTATTTCCTACATTGTATTGTCAACCCAGACTCACGATCTGTCTCTCTCTTTCCCTACCCCCTTCTCTTTCTTTCTTTTTCTTTCTTTCTCTCTCTTTCTTTTTTCTTTTCTTTCTTTTCTTTCTTTTTTCTTTCTCTCTCTCTCTCTCTCTTTCTACCTACCTACCTACTTATCTTTTATCTTTTTTATCTATCCTATCTATCCTATTATCTATCTATCTATCTATCTATCTATCTATCTATCTATCTATCTATCTATCTATCATCTATCTACCTACCTACCTACCTACGTACCTATCTACCTACGTACCTCTACCTACCTACGTACCTCTCTACCTACCTATGTACCTATCTACCTATGTACCTATCTACCTATGTACCTACCTACCTACCTACCTACGTACCTACCTACCTACGTACCTCTACCTACGTACCTCTCTACCTACGTACCTACCTACCTACGTACCTCTCTACCTACGTACCGTATCTATCTATCTATCATCTATCTATCTTTTATCTACCTACCTATCTACTGATGCTACAATTTGATTTCTTACCCTCTCTCTCTTCTCTCCCCTCTCTTACCCTCCCTCTCTCCCTCCCTCTCTCTCTCCCTTTCTCTCCCTCCCTTACCCTCTCCCTCTCTCCCTCTTTCTCCTTTCTCCCTTCCTTACCCTCCCCCTCTCTCTCTTTCTCCCTCCCTCCCTTACCTTCTCCCTCTCTTTCTCTCCCTTTCTCCCTCCCTCTCCCTTTCTCTTTCTCTCTCCCACTCTCTCTCTGCATGCTGTTTGTCCTAAACAGACCCCATTTTGAAGTGAGGCTTCTATCAGACAGTTGTGTCAAATTTGGGTTCAATTCTACACTAGGAAGGATTAAAGCAATCCATTCAGACGGATCGTGCCCGGGATGTAATGCAGCTGACTCAAGGGAGAACTCTTCTCTGAGAAAGGCACACGCGCACACATTTTGAACATTGTTACCTGCTGAACACACACAGTTGCCATGACTGGTTCTTTGTTGAAACAGGATTTCAGGTAACACAGAATTTCTTCCACGTACTAAAAACAGAAAGACAGAATTAGGTGTTGCCCAGACAGCAATGAACATCATCTTCATTTAACGATCCCATAATCCCTTGTGGGGTGGAGTCTGGGCAACTGAATGCAGCTAGCAGAGTATTTTACTGGCCGGATGCCTTTCCTGTTGCCAGTGCGGAGTTTTGTTACTGTGTAAATGCAACAACCCTGTGAGCTGAATTCAAAGCTCTAAACTATACATTAATTAACATTAATTATGGTTTCATATGTTCCTCTAATCCAGGGGTCGGCAACCTTAAACACTCAAAGGAGCCACAAAGGTCCTAACCGGAAGCCCCCATTCAATTATGGAGCCAACCGGAAGTCCAGTTCCCCCACCATAGAGTCTCCTCCTAGCGTGGTGTCTTTTTTCCCCTGCCGACCGGAAGTCCAGTTCCCCCACCATAGAATCTCTTCCTAGAGTGGCATCCTTTTTCCTCTACCTGTCCTAACCGAAAGCCCTATCAATTGTGCAGCCAACCGGCGACAGGGAGCCGCAGCAGAGGGATGAAAGAGCCACATACGGCTCCGGAGCCACGGGTTGCCGATCCCTGCTCTAATCGATCTGGCTTAGAGACATTTAAAAACCTCGTAAGCCAGCCTGAACCCACCTTTCCAATGTCTTGTAGAGTTGCCAGTTCTAAGATTTGAGACAGAACGTCCAAAGCTGATCTCAGGAATCCACCAAACTTTTCATTGACGTTTTGGAGATCGAGTGTAACCTTATGAAAGAAAGAAAGAAAGAAAGAAAGAAAGAAAGAAAGAAAGAAAGAAAGAAAGAAAGAAAGAAAGAAAGAAAGAAAGAAAGAAAGAAAGAAAGAAAGAAAGAAAGAAAGAAAGAAAGAAAGAAAGAAAGAAAGAAAGAAAGAAAGAAAGAAAGAAAGAAAGAAAGAGGAATTCTTATTGGCCAAGTGTGATCCGACACACAAGGAATTCGTCTCCTGTTCAAAAGCTTTCAGCATACATACAAAACAACAAAGTGAATGTTCATATATCATAGTTACAATCATTAATTCTAAAATACAACAAGTGATAAATCATAGATACCAAAAGGAGAAGGCAGAAAGACAGATGAGAAGATGAGAAGGATAATAGCAATACAGCCCTACTACATGGGTAATCTCAATTCCTGGCAAATAGACGGGGAAGAAATGGAGGTAGTGACAGATTTTATTTTCCTGGGCTCCAAGAGCACCGCAGATGGGGACTGCAGCCAAGAAATTAAAAGACGTTTGCTCCCGGGGAGGAAAGCCATGGCAAATCTAGACAGCATGCTAAAAAGCAGAGACTGGAACTTTGTTATATGCTCTGCTTGGACTGATTTTTTGGACTGGACTTGACTATTCTTTGGTTTTTGTGGACTTTGATGTTTTCGGTCGGAGGAGATAAACCTCCCTTTGTAAGTAAAGACTGTTGGCAAGCAGCCACTGGGTTGCTGCCAATTCTGTTATCAAAGGAAATTCTTGTCTGCTGGTTTATTTTAACTCTTGGTCGACTGTTGGTGTGCGTGTGTGAGACGGGGACAGAACAGATTACTCCCCTAAACTTTAAAACAGATTGCAGATTTCCTTGCAGATTGCAAGTAAAAAAAAAAAAAGAAAGCAGGGCAGAGGGTGGGCTCCAGATTTTACAAAACACAAAAGAACCAGAGCTACGGGTCCACGAGCCTGCAAGGTCTCCAGAATTCGGTAGCACACGCGGTGCGGATTGCTCAGGAAAAGTAGTTTGATACAAATAAATACCTTATAGTTGGCATAGGTGGCCTTCAGAACGTCGTAGAGTTTGAGATACGATGGGAGATGGTAGAAGTTACCCAGAGTGGACGAGGATTTACTCGGGGGAGTGGAGCTTGAAGTGTCACTTTGTCTCGGAGCTTTATGAATCAAAGCAGAGAGAAGAGAAATTCTTTAATAACGTTAAAACTCTCGAGATCGTCTCTATCCAGGCAGCCCTCCTTCTAGCAGTGATGATGTAACCTAGATGGGTCATGAAATTTCTGCAAGGAAACAACCAAGCTCAGAGAGCACCAAGGACCCCGTTACGACCACAAGGGAGCCCCCAAAATCTACTTTGCGGAGCGAGATATTTGTAAAGAGAGACATTTGTTCTATTTTATGACCGTCCTTGCCACAGTTCTTAAAAGTGAATCTACACAATTGTTAAATTAGTAACCCGGTGGTTAAGCAAATCTTGGCTTCCCCATCGACCTTTATAAATAGTCATTAAGCGAGCCACCGTTCATTAAGTGAATGACAAGTCCGAATCCAACTCATCCTATGGCTGCTTTTTTGCCGAGTTCAGGCCAAGTGCCTGTATCAGTTTTAGAAAATGGGGGCCAAATGACTCTTCTCACAAAGGGTAGTTTTTAATTTTATGGTTATTTGCTCTTCTAAAGCCAAGCATTTTCTTTTTAAATTCGGCCGCCTTAAAAGCAATTAAATCCATTGGGTTCAATGCAGACATAACTGAATAAACAGCCTTCCGTGGCTCTGAAAAAGGAATGGTTCTGAAGAGCCTTCCATTAATAGTCAATATCTTTTTGTTTTGTTTTGTTTTGTTTAAATCGATTAGGTTTTTATCCCATCGTTCTCCGAACCTGGGCTGTTTTCACTCGTCTTTTTAGGGCTTATGGCGACCGTGGCTTGCTCCGTCGCTTCTTTTTCTTTCGCTTTGCGCCGAATTGGACTCAGCGAAGGTGGGTTGGTGAGAGATGGTAACGTCGCCTAGAAAAACAGATTTTTTTTTTTAAAAAAAGAAAGTCATCATCTCCCTGTGCTTCAGGGATGAAATCCAGCAGGTTCTGGAGAACTGGTAGCGGAAATTTTGAGCAGTTCAGAGAACCGGTAGCAGAAATTTTCAGCAGTTCAGAGAACCGGTAGCAGAAATTTTGAGCAATAGTTCGGAGAACCACCTCTGGCTGGCCCCAGGGGTGGGGTGGGAATGGAGTTTTTGCAATATCCTTGCCCCAGGAATGGAGATTTTGCAGTATCCTTCCCCTGCCCCACCCACCAAGCCACAGCACGCCCACCAAGCCACGCCCACAGAACGGGTAGTAAAAAAAATTGGATTTCACCACTGCCGTGCTTTGCCTGCTTTTCTCATTGCTTCTCTCTCCAAAGATCCGTTGTGCTTTAGAAGCTGTTTTTTTATCCCCAAGCAGGGGATAAAAAAACCAGCAAATTAATGTGCTGAAGCTGACCAGACTTAAGGACGCTAGCCAAGTGAATATACCTGGTATGCAGAATTTTTTTTCCTATTTTCCTCCCCAAAAACTCAGGTGCATCTTATACCCCCAAAAACACGGTATGTGAAACCCACCTGTGTAACGGAGTCTTATGCTCCCCTTACCTAAAAATAAGCCAGCAATGTCAGCGACAGACAACAAACGTACCTTCAGTGTCGGGCCAGGAACGACATCATCCAATATGTGGGAACAAATATTAATGATCTTCAGCAAATGGGAAAACAGGTGATCGACCAACAGGGCAAGCGTCCGGTCTGACAGGGCCACCCACGAGTCCTCTTGCTTAGCGGCAGGAACGCTGGCTTCGTCCTCGCTGTGCGTCCAGGGGTTTTGCAAAGATTTGGAGGCGGTGGCTGAAAGCACGACAGGCGCTTAAAAATCCAAATAACTAACTTTGATTTTTGGGTTTTTTTTTTACCGATGATTAGATAAGATTTCTTGTTATAGAAATGGCTAGAATAGAATCACAGAGTTGGAAGGGACCTTGGAGGTCTTCTAGTCCAACCCCCTGCTTAGGCAGGAAGCCCTAGAGTGTTTCAGTTTATATTATTATTTAAAAGTAAAATGCTGAGTTTATATTATTATAAAATAATAGTTTCTATTATCATGTAAAACAGTTGAGTTTATATGATTATAAAATAATAGTTTTTATTATGTAAAAGTAAAAAGTTGAGTTTATATGATTTTAAAATAACTTTTTATTATGTAAAAGTAAAAAGTTGAGTTTGTATGATTATAAAATAATAGTTTTTATTATCATGTAAAACAGTTGAGTTTATATGATTATAAAATAATAGTTTTTATTATGTAAAAGTAAAAAGTTGAGTTTATATGATTTTAAAATAATTTTTTATTATGTAAAAGTAAAAAGTTGAGTTTGTATGATTATAAAATAATAGTTTTTATTATCATGTAAAACAGTTGAGTTTATATGATTATAAAATAATAGTTTTTATTATGTAAAAGTAAAAAAGTTGAGTTTATATGATTATAAAATAATAGTTTTTATTATCATGTAAAACAGTTGAGTTTATATGATTATAAAAATAGTTTTTATTATGTAAAAGTAAAAAGTTGAGTTTATATGATTATAAAATAACTTTTTATTATTATGTAAAAGGAATAGTTTTTATTATATAAAAGTAAAGAGCTGAGTTTATATTATTATAAAATAATAGTTTCTATTATCATGTAAAACAGTTGAGTTTATATGATGATAAAATAATAGTTTTTATTATCATGTAAAACAGTTGAGTTTATATGATTATAAAATAATAGTTTTTATTATAAAAGTAAAAAGTTGAGCTTGTACGATTATAAAATAATAGTTTATATTATTATGTAAAAGTAAAAAGTTGAGTTTATATTATTCTAAAATAATAGTTTTTATTATTATGTAAAAGGAAAAAGTTGAGGTTAGATGTTAAGGCCTTATTTTACTGCATCAGGAGTCAATGCCCTTTTTTTTTTGTCTTTTCCCCCTTTTCTTTCTCTCCTTTTCCCTTCCTAATTTCCCTATTTACTTTTGTATTCTCTTTGTACGCCATATTATCAACTAATAAAAACTGAATGTAAAAAAAAATATTTAAAAACAAAAAAAACCACAATCCAAATAACTCAGACAGTTGCTCCTCGACATATGACCAGAATCGAGGTTGCAGAGCCAGACATTTGTTAAGTGAGTTTTGCCCCATTTTACGACCTTTCAAAGTGATTCAGCAAATCACTGCCATTCTTAAGTCAGTAACACGGTTAAGTGAATCCTGCTCCCCCACTGACTTTGCTCATCAGACATTCGCAAAGGGCCTGGTGGCTCAGCAGACTGATAGCATTGTGATTAAGACCAGCTGCCTGCAATTTCTGCTGGTTCGAATCTCTCCAAGGCTCAAGGTTGACTCAGCCTTCCATCCTTTCTAAGGTAGGTAAAATGAGGACCCAGATTGTGGGGGCAATAAGCTGACTTTGTATAAATATACAAAAAGGATGAAGGCTATTGCTTAACGCAGTGTAAGCCGCCCCGAGTCTCGGAGAAGGGCGGCATAGAAATCAAATTTAAATAATAAAAAAAAACATGATCCCTGAGAAAACTCCAACTGTCATAAAAACGAGTCAGTTGCCGAATGCCTGAATTTCGATCCAGGATTTGCTGAAACGGTCGCTGTGTGTGAAAAAACGGTCCTAAGTCACTTTTTCTAGGGTCGTTGTAACTTCAAACCGTCACTAAATGAATTGTTGAAAATCGAGGATTGCCTGTATCCCAAAAAGCATATTCCCGATGTGAATTTGTATCTGTCTTGCTAGATTGTAACACGGACCGCAACTGTTTATAGACAAATAATGCTCCTTGGGTGTTTTAAAAGCCGCGAGTGAAGATTAAATATTTTACTTATTAAAAAAAAAATACACAATATTGGAAAAATGAGAACACCCCATCACATGAGGATGTAATTTGGAAAATATTTGACTGTTCAGAGATGGACAGATTGACTTTAAAAATAAAAGACTAAGAAGACACAGAATATGACTTTGATATGGAATAGTTTTTTTTTTGTTTTGCTTTAATTTATATGCCGCCCTTCTCCGGAGACTCAGGGCGGCTTACAATGCGTTAAGCAATAGCCTTCATACTTTTGTATATTTATACAAAGTCATCTTATTGCCCCCACAAACTGGGTCCTCATTTAACCTACCTTAGAAAGGATGGAAGGCTGAGTCAACCTTGAGCCTGGTGAGATTTGAACTTGCAGTAATTGCAAGCAGCAGATGTTAATAACAGTGCTTTAGTCCACTGTACTACCAAGGCTCTTTTATGAGTGGTTAGAGATAAGAGGTAGAATTAGATGAAGAAAGATTATTGTTATATATGAATTAAATATAAAAATTAATAATTATAAATATGTCAATATAATTAACAGAATTATAAATAAGCTAATATAAAGAGAAACTATTCTGTTTCTTCTTAGCCAAAACTATTCTGTTATATTATTACTACCCTGTCTCCCCCAAAATAAGACATCCCCTGATAATAAGCCCAATCGGGCTTTTGAGCACATGGCAATAAGGCCAAGCGCTTATGACAGGGTCTTATTTTCGGAGAAACACGGTATTGTTACCAGTATATGTGTTAATATTTCTTTTGGTTTCTCTTTATTATTTTTTTTGTAAATGATACACCCTGACAATACACTGTATTCAAATGGTTATGAATTTAAAAAAGAAGAAGATGATTAAATACTTTTTCTTACCTGCCAGCAAATTCCCAGCCAGGATCAAGGCGTCTTGGTGGGCAGAGAGATCCAGAGGGAACGAAACGGAGGAAAGGAGGGAGAGGAGCAAGCCAACTATCCAACTGCGCTCTTCTCCTGGGACTCTTCCACGCCTCCCGGGTGAGAAAAACTGGAATTCAATTTTAAATCATCAGTTTCCACGCCACAGGAGGAATAAAAAGTATTTCTATATTATATATTATAAAATATAGATATATTATTATTTACTATATTCATTAAACATGAAACTCAGTCAACTGAACATTCAAAAATGCATCACAAATACCATTGACTGGTGCTGATGGTTGATAGGGGTTGCTGCCAGCGTCCTAGGGATCAACCAAGGACCTTCTTAAGATGTACCATGTTCCAAGTAGCGCAGTTTTTTGCAGTTCCGCTGGTGTTATTGCAGGAAGCAATATTGTTGTTGTTGTTGTTGTTGTTGTTGTTATTATTATTATTTAATCTTTAGTGAGATTCACAGCCTTTGAGGCTGGTTAATAGCTCAGCAGCTCGAGTCCTAACCAAGGACCTAGGAACTGTTAAGGTATCGTCGGAGGATGTAAGCTGTGTTTTGTATTATTATTATTATTATTATTATTATTATTATTATTATTATTATTATTATTATTATTATTATTATTATTTAATCTTTAGTGAGATTCACAGCCTTTGAGGCTGGTTAATAGCTCAGCAGCTCAAGTCCTAACCAAGGACCTAGGAACTGTTAAGGTATCGTCGGAGGATGTAAGCTGTTCCGAGTAAGGTGGTTTTTTGTAGAGTCAAAATGTTCAAGTCCGGCAAATTTAGAATTTCTAAATAGCGGGGTAGCCCTTTGGGTATTGCTCCAAGGGCTCCAATTACAATCGGGACAACACACGATTTCTTTTTCCACAGTCTCTTCTTCCTCTTCCTCTTCTTCCTCTTCTTATTATTATTTGCTTTATTCATTAAACATGAAACTCAGCCAACTGAACATTTAAAAATGTACCACAACTATTATTAACTGGCACTGATGGTTGATACGGGTTGCTGCCAGCATCCTAAGTATCGACCAAGTATTTCCTTAAAATATACGATGATGATGATGATGATGATTGGAGACCCTTGCTCCGGATTCCCTTTCCAGTAAACGAAGGTGAATGAATTGCAACTTACCCACAGTGCCATCCCACATTCCAGGTACAAACCGGAAACGATGAGGACAAAAGACACAATGCTTCGCAGCAGCCAAACTGGAGAAAAAAAGAAAAAACCAAGAAGGAAAAATATTATGCTCAGGAACACAGGGAAATGTGGAAGAGGCACGGGGTTGTGTTTTGCAGCACGCTCCAACAGATAAACGGCATGGTTAAGATGCGGGAAAGGAGCGCAATGCTTAAAAAAAGCCCCAACTGGTAAAATATAGGTAGTCCTCGACTTACGACCATAATTTGAGCCCAAAATTTCTGTTGCTGAGCGAGACACTTGTGAAGTGAGCTTTGCCCCATTTAACACTCTTTCTTCCCACGTTTGTTAAGCGAGTCGTCGCAGTCGTTTAAGGTAATGACAACAGTTGTTGAGTGAATCCGGCTTCCCCTATTTTGCGACTTTGCTTCACTTAACCAATGTCTCGCTTAACAACGTAAATTTTGGGCTCGATTGTGGTCGTAGGTTGTGGACTACAAAAAAAAAGAGGAAAAATTGATCATATAAATGTAACGTTTAATATGTAGGATCCACCCTAGCTGGGTCATGAAATAAAAATAAAAAGCAGTAAATTCTCCTCCCCTTTTACATACACACACACAATCACACACACATACGTATATATGTATATATCTGTGTGTATACATCTCTCTCCCTTTCTCTCTCTCTCTCTCTCCCCACAAACACACATTATATACATACATACATATAGTATGTATGTATGTATGTATGTATAAAAGAGCCCAAATTTTTTGTTGCTAAGCGAAACATTTGTTAAGAGAATTCTGCCCCATTTTATGACCTTCCTTGCCACTGTTGTTCAGTGAATCACTGCAAATGTTAAGTTAGTGACAGGGTTTGTTAAGTGAATCCAGCTTCCCCCTTGACTTTGCTTATCAGAAGGTTGCAAAAGCGGATCGCATGACCCCAGGACACTGCGACCGTCATAAATACGAGTCCTTCTTCCCCGTCCCTACAGGACGGTTCTGGCCCACAGACCCATCGGCAGCAGTTTGTCAGTACGGGTTTTCGCGGAGCTCATCAGAGCCTACTAATTCCCTGACTGTCTCGCCGCGATGCCAAACCAGAAGTCCGAGCGTCTGAATTTTGATCACGTGACCACGGGGAGGCTGCAACAGTCTTAACTGTGAAAAGCAGCCGTAAGTCACTTTTTTTCAGGGACATCGTTACTTCGAATGGTCACTAAACGAGCTGATGTAGGTCAGGGACAACCTGTATTGACATCAACGGATCCAAATTCAAAACTCACAGTCAGGGATCTGGAGGGTGAGGTCGTCAACGCATGGGACACGGCCGAGATCACTCTGGAAAGGTTGTTCTCCACTGTCACATCGGCTGGACTTGGCATCAGGTTGTATCCTCTGTAGGTTCTAGAACAAGATGAATGCACCTCATTAATCATTTCTTAACAAACTTTAATAATTCCTGATTAAGGAGGAAAAGCATATTTAATTGATGGTTACGTCCAGGGTGAAATGCTCTGAAGTCTGCTACCGGTTCATTTTGCTACTGGTTCGCTTCCCGCACACATGCGCAGTGCGTGCCAAACGGAATGGGACTTTTCAACTCGAACTCTTGGCGCTGCCTGTTTCTCCACCAGGGTTTCGCCTGTGCGTTATTACGCCTCAGCACTTTGGGCCACGGCCCCTCTGTCCCAGTCCCTTCGCCGCGGCCCATTCGTCGCAGTACAGTTCGCGTTGGGCTTTTGGGCTCAGAGGACAGTTCAAAGCCAGCCAATCGGTGCAGGGGCACAGGGGCTTTGGGAGTAGAGCGGGGGTTGCAGTTCAGAGGGAGTCTCTGTCAGTTCAGGGCCTCCTGAGGCGGCCGAGAACAGTATGGGGGAGGGATCTAGCCACAAAAGACGGGGGGAAGGGGGGCTGTAGAGGTTCCCAGGTCCTCTCCCTGTGGAAGAGGGGGCTGGGAGGTGGCAAAGGTATTTTGTTAGTAGCGCTTGGGGCTCTGCCCCCACCCCGGCCAAGAGCCACTCACCTGTCAGTTCGGAGCCTCCAGAGGCTGCTGAGAGCAGCGGGGTGGGGGTGGGGGGGCTGTAGAGAACGAGGGATCCAGCCAGAAAAGATAAGGGGAGGGGGCAGTAGAGGGTGAGGGATCCCAAAGCCCCCGTGGCCCTGCACCGATTGGCTGGCTTCGAACTGTCCTGTGCTCCCAAAAGCCCGACGCGAACTGTACTGCGACGAATGGGCAATGGTGAAGGGACTGTGATGGAGGGGCCGTGGCCCAAAGTGCCGAGGTGTAATAACACGAAGGCGAAACCCTGGTGGAGAAACAGGCAGCACCAAGAGGTTGAGCCAAAAAGTCCTAGACCCATGCCAAATGCGCGCTTTGTGCTACTGCGCAGCACTGAAAAAGGAGGATTAAGAAGCCTTTTCTAAGGTAAGTAGAAAAGTGAGGGGGGGAACAGCTGTGCCGCGCGATTTAGATTCGCTAAAAAGCAGGAAATCCTGCTTTTTAGCGAATGTAAATCGCGTGGCACAGCTGATCATCGGAAATACCGGTTCACCCGAACTGGTAGCATTTTTGTTTTACTACTGGTTCGGGCGAACTGGTCCATACCGGTAACATTTCACCCTTGGTTACGTCCCTTCTACTGGAGGCTTTATTCTACCCCAAAAGGAGCTTCTGTTCAATCAGAATAGAGCTGGAAGGAACCTTGGAGGCCTTCTAGTCTAACTCCCTGCTTAAGCAGGAGACTCTGTACTATTTCAGATAGTCTATTCTTAAAAGCCTCCAGTGATGGCGCACCCACAACTTCTGAAGGCAACTTCTGTCCCACTGGTTAATTGTCCTCACTGTTAGGAAGTTCCTCCTTAATTCCATGTTGCTTCTCTCCTTGATTAATTTCCATCCATTGAATCAGAATAGAGATGGAAGGGACCTTGGAGGTCTTCTAGTCCAACCCCCTGCTGAAGCAGGATAATCTATACCAGTGATGGCGAATTTATGGCATGTGTGCCAGAAGTAGCACACAGAGCCATCTCTCCAGGCATGCCAGGAGAGCCTCTGTTTATACAACCGAGGATTGTATTAGATTTTTTTTTGGCTGCTGCTGCACACGGCTGGCTCCTGTTTAAGGGATTGTCCACTAGGACTCCAAGGCCCCGCTCAGTTTGCAGCTGGAAACCTAATTTTTTGTATTATTCAGCTGTTAACTTGCATCCATTACAAGAATGCAAGTGAAACTCGACTGCAGATTTATCCTTAGTCAAAAGAAAGAGGTGAGTAAAATAGCAGGTTCTCCTCACGAATGGAATGGAAAGGAAAGGAAAAAGGAAAAAAAGGAAAGGAAAGGGGAAAAAAGGAAAGAGGAAAGAGGAAAAAGGGGAAAGGAAAAAGGAAAGGAAAGGAAAGGAAAGGAAAGGAAAGGAAAGGAAAGGAAAGGAAAGGAAAGGAAAGGAAAGGAAAGGAAAGGAAAGGAAAGGAAAGGAAAGGAATAACAGCGTTGGAAGGGACTTTGGAGGCCTTCTAGTCCAACCCCCTGCTTAGGCAGGAAACCCTACACCACTTTGACAAATGGTTGTCCAATCTCTTTGTTAGGAAATGGTTATTTGTCTTAACTAGTTGGTCAGGCAATATATAAACCAACAATGTATGTTTGCAGTCAGAAAGGTATTATATTGCTTTAAGACTGCATTGCATCATCCTGTATCCTGACTGGCTAAGCTCTGTAGCCAATGTAATTAAGGGAAGTCAGGATCATGGTTTGTGTGGATACTACACCATTTTACCTGATTATTTGCTGTAACTCTCTACCTGATCTCTCTGCATGATCAGTGTTTGATCATAGCTACATGTTGCTTTCTACTATTTATTGCAAGTTTTGATATTGAACTTGTTCCTGTTTTGAAACTCAAGAAGAACTGTTTTATTGTATATGACTACAACTGGTAAGAAGACTTTGTACTTGAAATATCCCTGGATTGATCTTTTAACTCTCGTCTTATCTGTGTATGACTTAGATTGTTTTTGGACTTTGCTTTACTTTTTCTAAAAGTAAAAGACTACAACAACTCAGTGTGTTTGTATGTTGACTGTGATTGTTCACAACCACTCCCAGTCACTTTTCATGTGTTTACTCAAAGGGTACTCTGCTCAATAACCCACATCATCGGTTATGAGCCAAGAATATCCTTAACACTCTTCTTAAAAACTTCCAGTGTTGGAGCACCCAAAACTTCTGAAGGCAAGTGCTTCCACTGGTTAATTGTTCTAACTGTCAGGAAATTTCTCTTTAGTTCTAGGTTGCTTCTCTCCTGAACGATGTTCCCGGAACGAGGCGTTTTATTATTCCCTGCTAAATGCAGCTCTACCTGGTGATGGTGCTCACTGCAAAGTGGGAAGTCGGTGGGGTTTCGTGCATCAGGAGCTTCAGGTAGACGCTGCTTTGCTCCTTGGCCAGAGCTACGACCGGATCAGTCTGCCCTGCGTCGCAACTATAGAACAGCTTTGGGACCAGCCTGTGAGAAACAAGGGAGAGAAGAAACGAGAAGGGCCTTTTTCACTAAGAGAAAACAAGAAAACCAGGGACACTCAGGGCAAGTCCCATTCAGTGTTCAAGCATCCTTTTGAGGGAAAACGTGGTGGAGAAAACGGTCACACAAAAGCTTGAGCAGGCACAGGTGGTCATACACACAGGCCCTGAATGAAACAGAGATAATCTACAAACACGACAAACCCTCTGAAGTCAACTCAAAGATTCCTTTATTAGGAGCGCCGGCAGCCCCGCAAAATATTTCTCTCTCAAGTCCGTCCGTCCGTAAGATGAATAGCTGTCTGTCGCACCTATTCGTCTCTGCCCTGCCTTTTATTCCCCAGAGGTAGGGCGGGGCTTCGCTAGCAGCAGTAGCTCTTCCGTCTGAGGACCGGCCCATAGATTTCCACTGCTCTCCTCTCCTCTGCCTTCTGGGCATCTGCGCGTCAGGCACTGGACCCAGCTGTTCCTCCTCTTCCTCATCAGCCACCTCCAGACCTGGGGGCTGTTGACTCTCCATCTGAGGGCTGACGGACGGCCCAGGCTCCGCCTCTGTCTCTCTCTCTCTCTGCCAGCTCCATTCCCTCTTCCCCCTCGGAGCTTTCCGGTTGCCCTGATGCTGACTTTGACTCCCATGCCTCCTCCTTCTCCTCTGATTCGGCTGCTGGAGGGGCTGGCGGCCAACAGCCCACAACAATCTGGCTTCAGGCCTGGACATAAGATGTCAGAGATGGCACTGGTCATCCTTCTGGATGATCTCTAGCAGGAGTGGAATGGGGATAGTGCATCCGCGGGGGCTCACGTGGTAAAGCCGCTGAGCCTGCACTCCGCTGAGGTCGGCAGCTCGGTGGCTCGATTCCCGTGAGCGAATAAACCGCGTAGGGACAGGAAAGGAGCCTCCCCCAATTGCCTACTGGCATTCAGGCGTCCCGTGGGTAAGATAACAACGTCCGAAAAAGTTCCTTTCGCAGAGGCAGCCAACGACTTCGGTGATCCCTTTATGATCCTTAATGGCTTTAATTTAGCCATTAATACAAATAATTCTCGACTTACAACATTTCACTTAGTGACTGTTCGAAGTTACAATGGCACTGAAAAAAGTGACTTATGACCATTTTTGACACCTACGACCATTGCAGCATCGTAATTTAACAACTGCAGTGATTTGCTTAACACGTGTGGAAAGAACAGTCGTAAAATGGGGCCAAATTAAAAAATTTCTCACTTAGTAACATAAATTTTAGGCTCAATTGTGGTCATAAGTCGAGGGCTACCTATAACACATTTAATTTCCCTTTCTTTATGGCGATAAGTAACCACTTTCATTCTTAGCATTCAATATTCAGCTTTTGCTACGGAAACAACCCAAATACTTCCGTATATGAGAATATAAACTTTCTATTTTTGGGAACTCTGAGATAAATGTATTTTGGAATACATCTGCAGTCTTTCCATCATATGTATTCCGTATTAAACCCCTGCTGTTGTTATTATTCCCAAAGTGTAATTCCAATTATGCATCAGATTTACAGTATGTTTGTTTGTTTTTTGTAAATAAAAACAATGTAAGGTTTATCCTAGATACACTGGAATAGTATGAAATGCATTTATTATATAATTTATTATAATAATAATTTATTATATAATGCAATTATATAATGCAATTATGAAATCCAGGGGAAAAAATGGCACTGATCTTTCTAGACGCACAGAAAGCATTTGACAGTGTAAACTGGCAAATTTATGATGCAGCAGTTAAAACTGTATGGATTTTGGGGAGAAATTCATAAATACGATTAAAACAGATTTACACCATATGCTATCTTTCTGTGCAAAATATAAGGAGTCGAAATAGGGCAAGAGCAGAAAAATTAAGTTTCGCTGAACGAATACCTTACTAAAGCAGCTGCAGCCACACGCCTGACTCTGGGATCTTCGTCGCCTAGGAGAGAAATGACCACTTCCTTCAGAACCCGATCCTGAAGTTTTAACAGCTGTGGGGGGAAAAGAGGAGCGCAGAGGCCGATCAAGAAAAGCATTTTTTTAAGGGGCTTATAGACCGCACCTATAATTTTCAAAATAACAACATATTAACAAAATAACAACATATGTCTCAGAACCAGGGGTCCCCAAGAACGACTGTCACTTCACAACAACGTTGTGAGATTCTTCCAAGCGGTTTTCTTTGTTCCTCCTCACCCACAGGCAGAAATCTTGCCAAAGTAAAGCAGACTAATTAAAACATTAAACGTACACAGGTAGTCCTAGACTTACAACAGTCCACTTAGTGACGGTTCAAAGTCATAGCAGCCCTGAAAAAAAGTGGCTTATGATCACTTTTCACGCTTATGACCATTGCAGCCTCCCCATGGTCATGTGATCCAAATTCAGACACTCGGCAACTGGTTCATACTTATGACCGTCGCGGCATCCCGGGGTCACGAGATCCCCTTCTGACAAGCAGGGTCAATGGGGGGAAGCCAGATTCACTTAACAACCGGGTTACTAACCTATCCACTGCAGTGATTCACTTAACAAATGTGGCAAGAAAGGTCGTAAAATGGGGCAAAGCTCACTTAACAGATGTCTCGCTTAACGATAGAAAGGTTGGCCTCAATTGTGGTGGTTAAGTTGAGGACTACCTATTAACTATATTCTGGAAACAATCAGGGAGGATCTGTCTTCATCCTGTTTCTCTCATGTAAACTATCTGAACTGAGTTGTCTCTTGCTCCTCCGGAGCGCAGCCCCTCCCTCCTAGGAATCCAGACTACGTTCCACTACACCGACTCTCAGATAAACTTTATACGAAGGAGAATAAGCTGGCAGAGAAGTTCTCTTTGGATGCATATGTAACTATTTTCTGTCATCCTGAGCAGCCGTGAAACTAAGCATGCAAATCCCTACCCACATTGGCTCAGCCTCAACCTGCTACTCACCCCAGCGTAATGATAATCCCCTCTATGCAGATTGCTGTCCCTTTCTTCCAAAAACTGGATTAACCTTTGCAGCAAAAGGAGAGAAAGGCACTGTTACGATTAAGCATAACGTTAGATCATCATCATCTTTTAACGACCCCATAATCCCTTGCGGGGTGCAGTCTGGGCAACTGAATGGAGCTAGCAGAGTGTTTTACTGGCCGGATGCCTTTCCTGTTGCCAGGGTGAAGTTTTGTTCAGCAGATACATTGTGCCGAGAGAGAGAAATATCTGCCTCTACTAGCATCGAACTCACAACCTCCTGACTGTGAGATGAGAGCTCCACCTCTAGGCCACCGCACCACTCTAAGCATAACGTTATATGTTAAAGAGAATATAATTTTTCGGGGTGGGTGGGACGGGGGGACGTAACGTACGGATGCTTACCGAAAATCTATTTCAGCCACCGTTTCCAGAAGCTCCGTCCTAACCAGCCAGTAGGAACTGTTCCTCAGGAGAAGGAGGTCAACCAGTAATTGCAACCCCAAGGAACTATGGCTGCTGCCGCATAAGCTCATGATGCAGTGCTGAAAAGAGAAAGGTTTAATTGCTTTCAGCAATACGGTACGTCAGGATTTAATCGACTTGATCCTGAACGCATTTGGGTCACTATAGAAGGAAAAAAAGAATGATACTGCCATAGGTCAGTGTTGGCGAACCTTTTCGGCACTGAGTGACGAAACGGGAGTGCACGTGCGCCCACGCATGCCAGAAACTGGAACAGCAAGTGCCCCGTGCGCACGTGCGTGCCAGGAAGATGATTCGGACAGTGAGGAGGTTGGGGAGGAACATGGGCCAGTCCTGGAGTCTGGGGAGGGCTCTGCATCAGAGGCAGAGAGAGGGACAGGGCCGTCTGACAGTGGTCAGCTGCCTTTGGAGTCGGACATCAGTGGGGTAGAAGAACAGTTGGAGCCTGTTCCCAGGGTGCGCATGCGCAGAGCTGCCAGGAGAAGGGAACAGCTAAGGAACAAGGGTCGACTCAGGAGTAAAGCCACAGGTGGACGATGAATGGCCCCACTCAGCGAGAATAAAAGAGGAACGAAAGGGGAGTGGAGTTTGCAGGAGACAATCAGTTCGCTTAATTGGTTCGTGACTCCTTGCCAAGTTTTGAAGATATCGGCCTGGCAGCTGTCCAAGCCAGATAAAGTCTGTGACTGTCAATTCTCCCTTGAAAGACTTTGCTGGATATGCGAATGAGAGGAATTCACTGTTTGTTTAATAAAAGAGGTTTTGTCGGGACCAAGATTCTGCTTCGTACTTTTTGGGGAAGCCTAGGTCAGAACACATGTGCACGCGCTCGCCCACACCCTGCGTGGCCTGGTTCCGAACAGGCAGCGGCCTGCTAGTGAGCCACAGTCTGGCTGGTTACAGATTACAGATTAACGGAGTTGGAAGGGAACTTGTAGGTCATCTAGTCCAACCCCCACCCCACCCAAGAAGGAGACCCTACACCATTTCTGACAAATGGCAGTCCAATCCCGTCTTGAAAGTCTCCAGTGATGAACCTCCTACAACTAGGGTTGGGGACCCTAGAATTAACAGAGGTGGAAGGGACCTTGGAGGTCTTCTAGTCTAGGGTGTCAGCACTTCAAGCTGCATTTACTCTAGTGCTGACATAAGAAGGAGAAGCAGAGGTGTCTGGAAAGGGACATTTGACTTTTCACCTACTTATTTTCCCTGGAGATAATATCCCCTAGGAGATGGGATGGGAGGGGGGAAATTCCTTTGAGCTGGAGCAGTAGATTAGGGGTAGAGTGACTTGGAAGATGGCCAATGAGTGCAGGGGAGTGGGGAACGGAAAGGGAAGGTTTTGGGTCTGGAAGTCAGTGTTGGCTACGATGGAGTCGGAATTAGAATGTCGTGCTTAATAAATGGGAGGTTTTTTTTCATCAAAGACTTTGTTTGAAATGCAATTTATTTGAGACGACCTCGAAACCTGACATAGGGGACTAGAAGACCTCCAAGGTGCTTTCCAACTCAGTTCATTCTGTTGATTAGAGCTTCTCTCGCTGAAATAGACTCAGGTGCTGGCTTCCAAATTTGAAGCGTGCAAACTTGAGGAGCAGTTTTAATGAACTCAGTAGGTCAACCTATGACGGAGACAACCGAGTGACTTTTCCTAGAGAGATCACTCAGAATGTTCACGTATATAGGTGTGGGGGGGGCAGCAGAGTAGGAAGAACAGATTCCCCCAGGTGGAAGTGAGGAATCTTTCATTCAAATTATTTAAAAAATTATTTTAAATGGTTCCCTTACAGAGGGGGAAGGAAGATCAAAGGCTTCTCTGGTCATCACAAGACCAGAATGGGACAACTTACCGCAACCAGCTTGCTGTGGCCAACTTGCCATGGTCAACTCGCTGCAGCCAACTCACCGCGGCCAACTCGCCATGGCCACAGCTGACTTGCTGCAGCCAAATCACCACGGCCAATTCGTTGAAGGACAATTTAACAACTCTATTTAATTATTTAAAATTAATTGATATAATTATTTTAATTTTTGCCATTCACCTTTCATTCTGTCCCTTCTTTGGCATCCTTTCTTTAAGGGTTCTACTCCGCTATTTCTTTGGTATTAGTGTAACTCTCGTCCCACACCAAGTTGTCCTGCAGCGAGTTGGCCGTGGCAAGTTGCCCGTGGTGTGTTGGTCATGGCAAGTTGGCGTGGCACATTCATCCTCATCCAACGACCCCATAACGCCTTGCGGGGATGGAGTCTAGGTAACTGAATGGCGCTAGCAGAGTGTTTTACTGGCCGGATGCCCTTCCTGTTGCCGAGGCGGAGTTTTGTTCAGCAGATAAATTCTCATCATGCCCAGAGAGAGAAAAATCGGCCTCTACCTAGGATCGAAATCACAGCCTCCTGATTGTGAGGCGAGAGCTCCACCCCTAGGCCACCGCACCACTCTACTTTGATGTCGTACATTGGCCGTGGTGAATTGTCATAGATCCTCACAAGAGCCCTGGCGCCCACTTGGTGGGCCACGGGGAAGAAATAACCGCCAATGTGATGTTTTAAAGTTATTTCCTCACCCTCACAGCTATGCAGGCCAATTTGCACGTGACCGAAGACTCGTCTTTCAGGCTTTTCTGTAGTAAGGAGACACACTCCACCAGCGTCCCTGGAGGGAAAGGACAGCAGAGGTCATGCACCCTTCATCGGGACGTTTTCGGGCGCAAAATTCAGGTCTTCAGCCCCGTTACCTGTGGACGCTTTTATATTTTCCAGCCAAGTTTCCACACTGAAGCAAGACTGGACGAGGATGGAATAAACAATGGTTCCGCACAAAATGGCGGTTGTCCCTCTGATCTGGGGGTCTCCGTGGTCGATATAATTCACAATGTCCTTCACGGACTGCTCTTCTGGAGAAATAAATCAGGAATCAAGAAAGAAAAATCCGCACACGGAAGTAAGTTATTAACTGGGTCAGGAATTGTTGTGGCCCCCGCCGGCGGGCAACGGAGCTGGCAGCAGAGTCGGACAGTGAGGAGATTGGGGAGGAACTTGGGCCAGTTCTGGGGGCTGGGGAAACCTTGGACGAGGGCTCTGCGTCGGAGGCAGAGAGGGAGCTAAGACAGCAGTGAGGCAGAGGAACAACTGGAGCCTGTTCCCAGTGTGTGCATGCAGAGCTGCCCAAAGTCAAAAACAACTGAGAAAGCAGGGTCGACTCAGGAGTAAAGCCACACCTTGGAGGTGATTGGTCCCTCCCATAGGAAACAAAAGAGGAGCGAACGGGGAAGTGGGCTTTTGCAGGAAACAATTCGTTCGTTCCGTGACTCTGAGAGATTCTGTGCCAGGTTTTGCCTTGCACTGTGTTTGGAACCTAGTTATCTGGCAGCTTTCCAAGCGAGATAAGGTTTGTGTTGATAAATATTCCTCTGAAAGACTGCTTGCCGAGCCTTGCTGACTGTGAATGAAAGGAATTCACAGTCGTGCAAATAAAAGTGGTTTTGCCGGGACCAAGACTCTGCTTCATGCTTTTGAAGGAAGCCTAATAGGTCAGAACAGAAATCAGATTATAGATTAACAGAGTCAGAAGGGACCTCATAGGGTCATCTAGTCCAACCCCCATCCACCCAAGCAGGAAGGAAGGAAGGAAGGAAAGGAAGGAAGGAAGGAAGGAAGGAAGGAAGGAAGGAAGGAAGGAAGGAAGGAAGGAAGGAAGGAAGGAAGGAAGATCCCACTTCACAGTGCTTTCCAGCCCTCTCTAAGAGTTTAGAGAGTCAGCCTCTGGACCCCAACTATCTGAGTCCTCATTTTACTGACTTTGGAAGGACAGAACAGCTGGATCCAGTGCCTGACGCATGGATGCACAGAAGGCAGAGGAGAGGAGAGCAATGGAAATCTATGGGCCGGTCCTCGGGACGGAAGAGCCACCAATGCTAGTGAAGCCCCACCCTAGCTCTGGGGATCAAAGGCAGGGGGCAGAGATGAATAGATATGGCAGACAACTATTCATCTTCCGGACAGACGGACGGACTTGAGAGAGAAACTTTTTGCCGGAGCTGCCGGCGCTCCTAATAAAAGAATCTTTGAGTTCACTTCAGAGGGTTTGTGGTGTTTGGGGAGCTGGGTTTTAAACCAAGGTAAAAATAAAGGCTGGTTTGTTTTTTGTTTTTTTTCAAAAAGAATCCACATGACACCTACCTCTTTCTTCTTTGTTACTTTCAGTGGGCATTTTGTAGAGTTTGCTGAAGAAAGCTTCCGGGTAAAGGGCCACGGCTGCCCCCACGCAACTGATGGCCAAGGCTTTCACGCTGACCCTGACGTCTTTATCCGGCACCAGAGCTAGAAGAGAGGAAGAGAAAATTCAGGTGGCTGGGTCAGGACAGGCAGTCCTCGACTTACGACAGCCCATTTAGCGACCGTTCAAAGTTACAACAGCAGGGAAAAAGACCTCCTGCAGCCTTCTGCCAGCAAAAACGGAGCTCAGGGACACCGCGAACCAAACATGGAACCTGGGCGGACCACGCACCACCTCCCCAAGCTCCATTTTCAATGGCAGAGGCACCATGGGCCGGTCCTTTGCTGGCCCCTTGGCCCAGATCTAAGCACCCCGCAGGTTGGATCCGGCCCGCGGGCCTTGCATGGGCCCCCCTGCTCTACAGAGATGTACTGTAAGCCAGGGGTCCCTAACTCCCGGCCTTAAGAGTGGCCTGTTACCGGGCCTTGTGATCCTGCAGAGCTGGCAGCAGAGTCGGACAATGAGAAGCTGGGGAGGAACATGGGCCAGTCCTGGAGGCTGGGGAAGGCTCGGATGAGGGCTCTGCGTCGGAGGCAGAGATGGGGCCAGGGCCATCTGGGAGCGATGCGCGGACTCCGGAGCCTCCAGAGGCAGACAGCAGAGAGGCAGAGGAACAGGAGGAGCCTGTTCCTAGTGCACGCATGCGAAGAGCTGCCAGAAGGCAAGAGCAGCTAAAGCAAAAAGGACAACTCTGGAGTAAGGCTTGGAGATGTTTGGCCCCTCCCAGAAGGCTTAAAAGAGCAGCAACGGCTCTTGGGATCTTTGTAGGAAAGCAACGTTGCTACATTTGTTTCTTGTCAGCGTCTGGTGGGCTTTTGCCAAGAAAAGCCTTCGGCAGGGTGCCAAATAGACAAAGGTTGGTGATAAGGCCGAAGGACTGTTTATGAAGGATTTGTTTTGGATTTAATTTGGACTAAGATGAGAATGAAGTAATTCTCAGCTGTTCTAATAAAATACGTTTGATTAGGACTGATTGTGTCTGGTAATAACTACTTGGGCCTAGGTCACAACACCTCAACCCATTTGGAACTAGGCCGTGTAAGCAACGGGTGAGCTCGCATGGACGCTCCCCTCCACTTGCTTGTGTGGCTGGCGCTCGCGCTCATGTATGCAGTTCCATTTGTGCAAACGGTGGCCGCACACGCAGGCTTGCGCCTACCGCTCACATAGAACCATCCCCTGTCCACCACCACCCCTCCCCGGAAAGGTTGGGGACACTGCTCTAAGCCAAACGCAACCCTTGAGTGTTCTAATTTAGCATCGGCCTATTTTCAAACTCTTTTGTTCCTCTTAAATTCTCAATTGGCCTGGGTGGAAAGGTGTTGAGGGGTTTTAGTCTTCCTCTGCGGGGACCCCTCATGTCTCGACTCACCCCCTTTCTCTCCAGTGAGCAGAAAAGAGGCCGACAGGAGGCGAACGCAGTGGACTAATGGCGCAGCACTTCCGTCCTTATAGCCCCCGATATCACCTTTCATTCTGGAGAGCTGTCGGCAGAAAAAAAAATCAAAAATCAAAATCCAATTATATTTTATTGGAGATTAAAAGACACCAGTCTTCCAAAGAGGGTTGGTGTTAAACGTCCAGAGGGCCAAAGCATCACTATGTTCCCTCAAAATAGACCCAGGCGTTTTAGGCTCCCAGGGCCACATCCGGCCTGTGTGAAGTCGATCGGAAATTAAAATAAATAAATTAATAAATAAAAACAAATAAATAAATATGGTTATGTCAGGCATGCAATACAACTGTGTTGCTTTTATTTTAAAAGAGACTGTTGTTCCCCCCCCCCGCCCCCCCGGAAAGGGACACCGTGCCTCAGTGGCTAAAGACGCTGAGCTTGTCGATCGAAAGGTCAGCAGTTCGGCGGTTCGAATCCCTAGTGCTGTGTAACGGGATGAGCTCCTGTTACTTATCCCAGCTTCTGCCAACCTAGCAGTTCGCTTAACAACGTAAACGTTAGGGCTCGGTTGTGGTTGTAAATTGAGGACTTGTTACTGTAATTATCCACCCCTGCCAGAGAAGATGCTTAGCTGAGACTGTTGGTCTCCCAACCCTGAAAATTTTGGAGTTGTGAGTCAGAGCCTCTCTCTTCCCCATAAGAGGGTCTCCCTTCTGGCCAACTGGGGGGCACAGGAGCAACCCCAGGCCCTCTTGCCTTCCCCGCTCAAACTGACCTTAATTCCATGGTCAGCCAGTTCAGTTTCTTCCTTAGGCCCAAACTTCTCCATGCTGCCATTGGAAGGCTCCCTCCTGTGGCTCACAGTTTTCGCTAAATGAGATCGCTGAAGCTCTTTAAAATAATAATAACAACAAATAAATAACAAATAATTATAATTATATAATAATATATATTATAATAATGTTATAACATATCATAACAATTAATAATATATATAATATATAATATAATATAATATAATATAATATAATATAATATAATATAAAAAATATAATATATAATATATAATATAATATAATATAATATAATATAATATAATATAATATAATATAATATAAATAATAATATAAATAATAATATAATACTCTGTTTTTCCCAAAATAATACCTCCCCTGATAATAAGCCCAATCGGGCTTTTGAGCGCATGGCAATAAGGCCAAGCGCTTATTTCAGGGTTCAAAAAAATATAAGACAGGGTCTTATTTTTAGAGAAAACGGTATAATATAATATAATATAATATAATATATATAATATAATATAATATAATATAATATAATATAATATAATATAATATAATATTATAATATAATATAATATTATAATATAATATAATATAATATAATATAATAATATAATATAATAATATAATATAATAATATATATAACATAACATAATATAACATATATAATACAACATAATATAATAAATATAATATAATAAATGTAATATAATATAATATAATGCTATGCAATGCTATGCTATGCTATAATATAATAACAATAACAACAAGTGGGTTACTAACTTATCAACCGCAGTCATTCAATTAATAAGTGTGGCAAGAGAGATCGTAAAATGGGACAGAACTCACTTGAGAAATGCCTCACTGAACAACAGAAATTTGGGGCTCAGTTGGGATCATAAATTGACGATTACCGTATTTTTCGGAGTATAAGATGCACTGGACTATAAGATGCACCTACCTTGTTTGGTAAGGAAAAGAGGAAAAAGAAATCTGCCTCTGCCTCCCAGCATTTTTGCCTCGTTGCAGCAAACAGCAAACAGCCTGCTTTACTTTCATTTTCGTTTTCAGCACAGCTTGATTAGCACAAGGAAGAAAAAAAAAAATCTGCCCCAGCAATTTACCTCTTTGCAGCAAGCAGCAGAGCCCTGCGCAAAACAGCTGAGAGTCGGGAGGCCGATCCAATCCACTTGTGCTAATTAGTCTGTGCTGAAGCTGAAATGGACTGTTTCTTCTTGCTGCTTGCTGCAAGGAGGGTAAACTGCTGGGAGGCAGAGGCCAAAGGGTGGGGGCCAATGGGTGGGCGAGGCTACATTCGGTGTATAAGACACACCTAAATTTTCACCCCCTTTTAGGGGGGGGAAGGTGCATCTTATACTCTGAAAAATACGATATCTGTATTTGCTTCCACAGAGTGTCAACGTACCGAGGCAGGAATTTCGGAACGGATCCAAAGTCTCGTCGTGTAGAACGTTGGCGTTTCGTCTTCTTCCTCCTGCAGCTGCCCAATCTGCATTCCAGAGTATTGGTTCTCACCGCCTTCGAGAATCTAAATGGTGTACGGAATAAACTCTCAAAGCAGTTCAGATCAGGGCCCCCCATTAAACCCAACCACTTTTAAGACTTGTGTACTTTAATTCCCAGAGTGCCTGTTGGCTCAGGAATTCGGGGAGTTGAAGTCCACCGGTCTTAAAGCTGCAAAGCTGGTTTTAGATGGAAACGTAAATAAAAAATCGTGAACTTTACCAAAATTGTATCTCTTTATATATATATATATATATTCATTTAATTTAATCAAAGCACTGGGAAGACGCCGAGTTAGGGGAACGTCAGAGTTACTTCCGCGTTCTTTGCATGTCATCCTTCCTTCCTCCCCCCCAAAAAAATTCTCAGTCAAGCCTGCAACCTTGTGAATGATCCTAAGTCTAAGTTCTAAGTCTAATGACCCTTCGAAGTTACTGAAAACAGTGACTTATGACCATTTCCCCCACTTATGACCTTTTGTAGCATCCCTATGGTCAGGTGATTTACCTTCGGATGCTTGTCAATTGACTCACACTTATGACGGTTTCAGTCTCCCGGGATCCCTTCTAACCGACAAAAGTCAGTGGGGAAAACCAGATTCGCTTAACCGCCGGGTTGCTAATTTAACAATGGCAGCGACTCGCTTAACAAACATGGCAGGAAAAGTCGCAAAACGGGGCAAAGCTCGCTTAACGAACGTTTCGCTTCACAACAGAAATGCTGGCTTTCCATTGTGGTCGTACGTTGAGGACTACCTGGAAGCCCTATGGATTTAACCCCACCCTACGACACGAAGGAGCATCCCTTGGAATCCTTGCGATGCTCACTTCTCCTCCGTGGGCTGGGTACCCAACCTGTTGTGGACTGTCGGCCACTGGCCCTCCAGCAGCCGAATCAGAGGAGGAGGAGGAGGAGGAGGAGGAGGAGGAATGGGAGTCAGGGTCAGCAGAAAGGCAACCTGAGAGCTCCAAGGGGGAAGGGCGAATGGAGCTGGCAGAGAGAGAGACAGAGGAGGAGCCTGGGCCGTCTGTCAACCCTCAGATGGAGAGTCAACAGCCCCCAAGAGGTCTGGAGGTGGTTGATGAGGAAGAGGAGGAACAGCTGGGTCCAGTGCCTGACGTGTGTATACGCAGAAGGTAGAGGAGAGGAGAGAAGTGGAAATCCATGGGCCGGTTCTTGGGACGGAAGAGCCACCACTCCTAGCGAAGCCCCACCCTAGCTCTGAGGATAAAAGGCAGGGGGTGGAAATGAATATGTATGGCAGACAATTATTCATCTCCCTGCCGGACAGACTTGTTAGCCTGCGGTGAGAGAGAAACTTTTTGCCGGGGCTGCCGGCACTCCTAATAAAGGAATCTTTGAGTTAACTTCAGAGGGTTTGTCGTGTTTTGGGGAGCTGGGTCAGAACACAACCCTTAGGAACCACTCCTTACCATTTCAGAGAAATCGGACGGGGTCACTGCCGAGTCCGGCCCTTCGGTGGTAGTCTGAGAGCTGTCGCTGATGGGCGACGAGGTGCCGTCGTTCACTTCGGACTGGATGGCGCTAATCTGGCTGGAGCTCCTGCTCAGCATGTCGTCGTCCGTATCGGCTTTCGGGGTCGTGCCCGTCAAATCGCAAGCAGAGATCTCCGATTCGGATTGCAAGACGTGCTGAGAACGGGGCTGCTCCGTTATGATGTCGCAACCCGGAGGGTCGGAGGCTGAGCTGGCCGCGGGCGAGACGCCCGGCGTGGAAGTTAATTCACTGTTCAGCTCGCTTTTCCCAGACCCTAAAAGGAGAAAGGAACGGCGTGAAGGTTCCAGAAAGCCGTAAATGAAATAAGATTGTCGTTTCTGCAATTATGGTGGGTGCTGTTTATGGAAATTTTCTAGCTTCTCTTTCCACAAAAGATCCCTTACTGGAAGCACTTGGGATAAAGAAAAGCCAAAATTTTTAAAAAAAGAACACAAGGAAAAACCAGAAACTAGCAGAACTGCAAACAAAAAACCTAAAATAAAATTGGAAAGCTTATCGAATAATTCAGGAGGGTGTGATGACCCGGGGCGTGGCACGAAGGCAACACAGCCAGAGAACTGGTATGAGTTCCCTTCTGGGCAGCATCTTTGCTTCCAACATCCCATTTAGATAGATAGATAGATAGATGATATAGATATAATTATATATATGTAGGTCTTTGGTTATTCGGGTCTTCTCCCAGTAAAATTGGAAGTGTCTTGGCGACGTTTCGACGAAGTCTCATTCGTCATCTTCAGGCTGGTGTCTTCGGCTTCGTGCTTCTGGTCCTGGAAGCACGAAGCCGAGAACACCAGCCTGAAGATGACGAATGAGACTTCGTCGAAACGTCGCCAAGACACTTCCAATTTTACGTGGGAGAAGACCCGAATAACCAAAGACCTACATACAAACACCCGCAAAAACCTGAGAAAACAATTGTATATATGTATGTATGTATGTATGTATGTATGTATGTATGTATGTATGTATGTATATATATAATTTATTTTGTTCTTTTTTTGTAGGTCTATATAAATATTTGACCGTTACAGGGAGGAGTCATAAAATGAGGGTGTGGCTGACTGATGAAGCCAAATAAGGCAGAAATAGATCTATTCTAGTCTCCCTTAAGTCTTACAGCAGACAACATAATGCTGCTTAAATGTCTGATAAAGCCTAGAAAATAGTGATTTGGGATGTCACTTAACTATGGCAATACAAACATCTTGATTTATGTAGGAAAAACCCTGGCTAGAACAGTAATGTAGATAGAGATATATATATATATATAATATAGATAGATGAATGATATAGATGATAGATAGAAATACCAGATAATTAGATAGACAGACAGACTAGAGATATAGAGATGGAGAGAGAGAGAGAGAGAGAGAGAAATAAATACCAGAGATAGATAATTAGATAGACTATAGAGATATAGAGATGGAGATAGAGATAGAAATAAATACCAGATAATTAGATAGACAGACTATAGAGATAGAGATAGAGATGGAGAGAGAGGGGGGGGGGGTGGAAATAAATACCAGAGATAATTAGATAGACATAGATAGATAGATAGATAGATAGATAGATAGATAGATAGATAGATAGATAGATAGATAGAAATACCAGATAGATAATTAGATAGACAGACTATAGATATATAGATAGAGATATAGAGATATAGAGATAGAGATGGAGAGAGAGAGAGAGAGAGAGAGAGAAGGAAATAAATACCAGAGATAATTAGATAGAGATAGATAGATAGATAGATAGATAGATAGATAGATAGATAGATAGATAGAAAGATAGAAATAAATACCAGAGATAGATAATTAGATAGACAGACTATAGATATAGAGATTCGATAGAGATGGAGAGAGAGAGAGAGATGATAGATAGATAGGATAGATATAGATATAGATATGGCTAAACAGCTTTTCCATATGAAAACATATCATGGAAGGCCGGTGAAGCCTTGATGTAGTTTTCTATAGTTCTGCAAGTGAGAGATTCATGTTACGTTGCTCAACTCAAAAGATTTTATTTCGCAACCTTTGGTCATTCACTCTCACCGGAACCGAGAAGCCAAGCAACCTACCTGCAAAGCCCACCTGGCTGGCTTGAGACCTGGCTTCGGAATCCTCTTCCAGGCTCTCCTCTCCTGAAAGTACTTTGGCTGACAAATCAAGGCAAGAAATTTAACAATAAATAAATAAACAAATAAATATTCCTAATATCTAATCAGACGCTCCGTGCGAAGAATGCGATTGTCTTTTTTGCAAAGTTGTTCCTCTTTTTTTGGTTATACTTTCTTTTTTTTTTAAAAAAAAAATAGTTTTTATTGAATATTTTACATTTTTAAAACCAAAAACATAATAGAAAAAGACAAAAAAGGAAAAAGGAAAAAAAAAAAAGAGAGAGAGAGAATATACACATACACCAAACGGTAAAATACAAAACATAAATAACAACATTATATAATATTTTACCACTTTCTGGTTATACTTTCTTGCCTGCCATTTCCTCTGGCAGCACAAAGCAATCGATTGGATCCTCTACCCCGTGTTGGCGAACCTTTTTGGCACCGAGTGCCAAAACAGGAGCGCACACATGCGTGCCGGAAACCGGAAGATCATCTTCCTGGCGCACGCATACGCCCCGGGCGGCAGCTCTTTCGGTTTCCGGCACTCCTGCACAGTGGTGAAATCCTATTTTTTTTCTACTACCGGTTCTGTGGCGTGGCTTGGTGGGCGTGGTGTGGCTTGGTGGGCGTGGCAGGGGAAGGATACTGTAAAATCTCCATTCCCTGCCCACTCCAGGGGAAGGATTCTGCAAAATGTCCATTCCCTCCCCACTTCAGTGGAAGGATACTGCAAAATCCCCATTCTCACCCCACTCCTGGGGGAAAGGATACTACAAAATCCTCATTCCCACCCCACTCCAGGGGAAGGATACTGCAAAATCCCCATTCCCTCCCCACTTCAGTGGAAGGATACTGCAAAATCCCCATTCTCACCCCACTCCTGGGGGAAAGGATACTACAAAATCCTCATTCCCACCCCACTCCAGGGGAAGGATACTGCAAAATCCCCATTCCCACCCTACTCCGGGGAAGGATACTGCAAAATCCCCATTCCCACCCCACTCCAGGGGAAGGATACTGCAAAATCCCCATTCCCTCCCCACTCCAGTGGAAGGATACTGCAAAAATCCTCACTCCCTCCCCACTCCAGGGGAAGAATATTGCAAAATCCTCATTCCCACCCCACTCGGGGGCCAGCCAGAGGTGGTATTTGCCGTCCTCCGAACTGCTCAAAATTTCCGCTACCGGTTCTCCAGAACCTGCTGGATTTCACCCCTGCTCCTGCGCCTGTGAAGATCAGCTGGCCGGCGTGCTGGAAACCCAGAAGAGCAACAGGCGGCAGCTCACGTGCCCGGAGAGATGGCTCTGCGTGCCACATAGGTTCTCCATCACGGCTCTACCCAGTTCCCACCGTCCTTCTTGAGAAGGTACGGAGGACTCAAATTATCCCAGCCAGATTTAAGACTGCTTCTAATCATTAACCCTGTTTTTAAAGTTTGGGCTGAAAATCTGGAATGTACCCATTGGCCCCATTTTGCAGGAGGTGATAGGCACTGGTTGAAATGGTTTTTAAATAAAGGGCAGGGGGGCCATTTCGTAGAGAAAGGGGCTGCCCACACTATGACTTTCTCGGATCAGCCCTCGCGTGACTTAAGGATAATAAGGGGGGTTAAAAGGACAAGTCCAATTTATGGGTATAAATGAAGAGGCTGCACAAGTAGGCAGAACTCAAGAAAAGAGACGGCACGGCTCACAAAACAAGAGTGCTCTTCAAACTACTTTTCAAAATCACAGCTTCTTGAAGAGGCCCTTCGAAAAATAAAGAGAATGCTCTCGATTGTGCGAGGTTAAAACAATGAACCGGGCGCATTTCAACGTGAAGGGAACCTTGAATGAACAAAACAGATTCGGGTATTTTTGACCCTAAAGAGGACTCTGCATCAGGAATGGCCCCTGCTCGACTCGTGGAATGCCAAGGAGCAGACGGTCAGCATGGTAAAGCGGAATCGGACACCTCGGCACAGTCAATTCGCGACGGCCAAACGTGACCAAGGGACAACTCGCCATAGCCGACTCACCACTGGACAATAGCCATCGCCCTTAGACTTATATCCCGCTTCGCAGTGCTTTAAAGGCCCTCTCTAAGCGGTTTACAGAGTCAGCCTCTTGCCCCCAACAATCTGGGCCCTCATTTTACCAACCTCGGAAGGAAGGACGGAAGGCTGAGTCGACCTTGATTGAACTCCTGGCAGTGGGTAGACTCAGCTTGCAATACTGCACTCTAACCACTGGGAAGGAAGGAAGGAAGGAGAGGGGGGAGGGAAGGAGAGGGGGAAGGAGGGAGGAAGAGAGAGGGGGAAGGAGGGAGGGAAGGAGGGAGGAAGGAAGGAGGAGGGGGGAGGGAGGGAGGAGGGGGGAGGAAGAAGGGGAGGAAGAGAGGGAGGGAGGAAGGGAGGGTGAGAGGAAGGAGATGAGGGAGGGAAGGAGAGGGGGAGGGAGGAAGGAAGGAAGAGGGGGAGGGAGGGAAGAAGGGAGGGAGGGAGGGAGGGAGGAAGGAAGAAGAGGGGGAAGGAGGGAGGGAGGGAGGAAGGAAGGAAAGGAGAGGGGGAGAGAGGAAGGGAGGGAGGAAGGAAGGAAGGGAAATAACACTTAGACGGAAGGCTGAGCCAAACTTGAGTCGGTCAGGATCGAACTCCTGGCAGTCGGCAGAGTTAGCCTGCAATACTGCACTCTAACCACTGGGAAGGAAGGAAGGAAGGAGAGGGGGGAGGGAAGGAGAGGGGGAGGGAGGGAGGAAGGGAGAGGGGGAAGGAGGGAAGAAGGGAGGGAGGGAGGAAGGAGGGGGAGGAAGGGAGGGAGGAAGGAAGGAAGGGAGGGTGAGAGGAAGGAGAGGAGGGAGGGAAGGCGAGGGGGAGGGAGCAAGGAAGGGAGAGGGGAGGGAGGGAAGAAGGAAGGGAGGGAGGAAGGAGAGGAGGGAGAGAGGGAGGAAGGAGGGGAGAGGGAGGGAGGGAGGGAGGGAGGGAGGGAGGGAGGGAGGGAGGAAGGAAGGAAGGAAGGAAGGAAGGAAGGAAGGAAGGAAGGAAGGAAGGAAGGAAGGAAGGAAGGAAGGAAGGAAGGGAAATAACACTTAGACGGAAGGCTGAGCCAAACTTGAGTCGGTCAGGATCGAACTCCTGGCAGTCGGCAGAGTTAGCCTGCGATACTTAGCAACAAAACGTTGGGCTCAATTGTGGTCATAAATTGAGGCCTACCTGGATCACCATCTCCATTTCCATCTCCATCTTTCGCTCTCTCTCTACCTACCTATTTATAATTTAGTTTAAAACGATATAGCAATGCACTAGGGAAATGCCACAGAAATTCAAATCAGAGGAAATACAATTAATTTAAAAGCGGGCTTTTTTTCTTTTTTTTTGTAGGAAAATAAATAACGTACTTTGTCTAACCAAAGCATTGTATCGAAAGGAGTATTCTAACCAAATCAATTCACTATTGTTGTTTACGTGCCTTCGAGTCACTTCTGATTATTTGCAACCACATCGGTAGATATTTTTCTCCAGGAGTTCATTATGATACCTTCTATAATTTTAGCAACAGCGAAAAGCAAGGAATGAAACAATAAGCTATGATTCTTTTAAAGAGCAGCAACGATAGATATATGGTGAAAGGGGAAAAAAAAGAAAAAAAAAGAACGAAGGACCAAGAACCAACCAAATTAAGTTTTTCCAAGTCGAAAGAAATGAAAAAAAGCGAGAAAATATAGAAGACCAGACACAGATTTCATTAGATATAATCACCTTTTTGTTTTCTGGAAAAAACAGGGCTGCAGGAAGACCCCCCTCCAGCTGCAAATTACAGAAAGAAATCAAGGAACAGGTAAAAACTAAATATTATAAAGGAATCATAACAATCTCTGAGAAACGCAGCAACAGTGAATTTGACATTCAGTGTTTTTTAAGGAATTGTTTTCGGCAACGGACTATTTTGGAAAATCAGTGGCTTTGTCTCCCGTCGAGCACAAATCAATTCCTTTTTTTTTTTTCAATAATCCAAAAGGAGAGGGGGAAAAAAAGACATTTTGTAAGATACCGTCAGTTAGGGGAAATAAAGACCGATCTTCAATTTATTCCAATTTGATGCAATTTTAGCATGCAGAGAAATAAGGAAACGTAAGAGACCCTTCACCTCATCCTGAGCATAAACCCTAAACGACGCCAGAAAAATCCACAAAGCCATTTTTAAATCTTTGGGTAACCGACTTTTAAGTGTTTAAAGTGTTTGCTTGTTTTTAAATTGGCTGTACACCGCCCTGAGTCCTTCGGGAGAAAGGCGGTATAGATAGATAGATAGAAATAAATAAATAAATAAATAAATAAATAAATAAATTTATTTATTTATTTATTTATTTATTTATTTATTTTTTCTGTGGTGGGACTCTTCAGGGAAAAGCTTTAATGTGTATTTCTTACGGGCTCCCGTCATTTTCAACCTGTAGGATCGCTTACCAATCAGTTCCACAATGCTATTGCTGCGGCCGCGGCCGGCAATCTCATCTTCGGCTGCCCCCGCTTGCAAAAGCCCCCCGCGCATCGTGAGGGCCAAGAGGAGGTTGGGGGGAGGCGTCCGGAGGAGCTGCTGCAACAGTTCCAGGGATCCGGTGACGACGTTGTGATCCCGGTGCTGAGTGTAATGGAGACTCAGCTCGTACACCTGGAAGGGGAAGGAGCACAGTTGAGATTCCCACTTTTGCACCCCTCCGTGACGTGCATTGGAAATATTTCCCTATATTTTTGGGGGGGGTGAACCCCACCTGCAGCAGCACTGCGAGAGAATGCGTAATAGTAATTAGAATTACCGTGTTTCCCTGAAAATAAGACCGTCTTATATTTTTTTGAACCCCGAAATAAACGCTTGGCCTTATTTTCGGGGGGGGGGTCTTATTATTTTGGGGTGCGTGGAGCAAGATGGGGCTCCTCTTGCTATTTTACCAGATTTCCAGCTCTGTGTTTAAATATTTTCAGGGAGGGCTGATTGGGCTTATTATCAGGGGATGTCTTATTTTCGGGAAAACAGGGTATATACTGCTTCATAGGGCTTTACAGCCTTCTCTAAGCGGTTTACAGAGTCAGCCTCTTGCCCCCAACAATCTGGGTCCTCGTTTTACCGACCTCGGAAGGAAGGACGGAAGGCTGAGTCAACCTTGAGATGGTCAGGATTGAACTGTTGGCTATGGGCAGAATTAGCTTGCAATACTGTATTCTAATTGGAAGGAAGGAAATGAAAAGGAAGGAAATGAAAAGGAAATGAAAAGGAAGGAAATGAAAAGGAAGGAAGAAAATGAAAAGGAAGGAAAAAATGAAAAGGAAGGAAGAGGGAGGGAAGGAAGGAAAGAAACAAAAGGATGGAAGGAAATGAAAAGGAAGGAAATGAAAAGGAAATTAAAAGGAAGGAAATGAAATGGAAGGAAGAAAATGAAAAGGAAGGAAGAGAGAGGGAGGGAAGGAAGAAAAGAAACAAAAAGGAAGGAAATGAAAAGGAATGAATGAACAGGAAGTCAGGAAATGAAAAGGAAGGAAAGAACTGAAAAGGGAGGAAGAGGGAGGGAAGAAAGAAGGAAGGAAATGAAAAGGAAGGAAGGAAGGAAGGAAGGAAGGAAGGAAGGAAGGAAGGAAGGAAGGAAGGAAGGAAGGAAGGAAAGACGGGCAATAGCAATAGCCCTTAGATTTATATGCCGCTTCACAGGGCTTTACAGCCCCTCTAAGTGTCAACATATTTCCCCCAACAATCTGGGTCCTGGAATACCGCATTCTGACCACTGAGCCACGGGGGCTCTTGAGCGAACGGATACCTGGATGAGTTGATCCAAGGAAGGCGAAATCTCGGTTTCTTTCTGGATGACCCCGAAGCTGCCCTTCAGGCTGGTGTCCTTCACCTGCTGCTGCAGCAACGGGATCAGGTACCTCAAGGTGAGCAACACCCCGAGAATCAAGACACTGGGGTGCTCTTCTTCCGTGGGACACAACAGTCCTGCAAAGACGATTGGAACGGCTGAAAAACAACCCCGCTCTCCCAGCCCCTCACAAGGCTCGCTGACACCCCCCACCCTCCCACCAGGATCGAGGGGACTCCCCTCCCTTGAAGACTTGTGGACTTCAACTCCCAGAATTCCTCAGCCAGCAAAGCTTTAAGACTTGTGGACCTCCAACTCCCAGAATTCCTCAGCCAGCTTTTCTGGCTGAGGAATTTTGGGGGTTGAAGTCCACAAGTCTTAAAGTTGCCAAGGTTTGGAGACCCCTGCTTTAGAGCACACCAGCTATCCAGAGAGAGCTCAGCGCAGAAGGGAGTGCTGGAGGAGCCAGTGGATGATGGGAGCCAGAGAGATCTTTCCTGTGTGTGTGTGTGTGTGTGTGTCCTTTTTAAAAAAAACCCTGTTATCTGGTTGGTCAATTTGTTTTGCCTGGTGCACACACCTACCAAGATTTACTGATGAATGGGCACATGGACACACCTGTTGTTTAAATATGCTGGTCAGAGAGTATATTTCTGCACCCTGTCTGACTGCCTTACCTTTTGATCGTGTTTTTAAAGGGAGGGGGGAAAGAGGATGCTCAAAAGGAAAAAGAAAAAAAAAACTTTCACTGGAAAAATCAGTTGGAACCAGCAAACAATTTTTTGAGCAAGACAGAGATTGTTTCCCCCCCCAAATACAACTCTTTATTTTTACACCAGCTATATTTGTCAATATATATAATATAATGCTCCCGGGGAGGAAAGCTATGGCAAATCTAGACAGCATACTAAAACGCAGAGACATCACCCTGCCAACAAAAGTGCGTATAGTCAAGGCGATGGTTTTCCCAGTTGCAATGTCTGGCTGTGAAAGTTGGACCACAAGGAAGGCCGAGAAGGCCAAAGAATGGAGGCCTTTGAACTCTGGTGCTGGAGAAGACTCCTGCGAGTCCCTCGGACTGCAAGGCCATCCAACCAGTCTGTCCTAGAGGAGATCAACCCTGACTGCTCTTTAGAAGGCCAGATCCTGAAGAGGAAACCCAAATACTTTGGCCACCTAATGAGAAGGAAGGACTCCCTGGAGAAGAGCCGAATGCTGGGAACGATGGAGGGCAAAAGAAGAAGGGGACGGCAGAGAAGGAGGGGCTGGATGGAGTCACTGAAGCAGTCGGCGTGAACTTAAATGGACTCCAGAGGATGGTAGAGGACAGGAAGGCCTGGAGGAACCTTGTCCATGGGGTCGTGATGGGTCGGACATGACTTCGCAACTTAAAACAAATATTTATCAAATGCCCAAATGAGGGAACAGATCCCTACTTCTACGCTAAGTTATAGGAGGTGTCTTTGAGCCAATCCTGACTTTTAGTGGCTGCCCAGGCAAGATTTGCCCGTTTCTTGCAAGATTTCTCAAAAGAAGTTTACCATTGCATCTTTTCCTAGGGCTAAGAGTTAGTGGCCGGATCAAGGTCACTTGGTGCCTCGAGGAGGACTAAAACTCACAGTCTCCCTGTTTCTAGCCAGGTGCCTTAACAGCCACCCCAAGCTGGCTCTCGGGTTATAGCAACAGAGGTTAAGATGTTAAAGTTTAGCTAAAGAATTGGTAGAACTATTTCCCCTACTGTAAAAATCAGCGTTTCAACAAAGGACATTTGGACGTCTTCTAATGTTAATAATTGACGTATTCAATTGAAAGTGACACAAATTTCAACCTTCTGCAGTGGTTTTAAGGCTCCAATATTTACATGGCTTTCATTGTTTCTTAGCCTTTGCTCGAGTTATTATCTGTCAACCTCATAAAAGGCTCCAGAAAGTCAGTTTTATGGCAGGTATTTCCTCAGAAATACATCTTTACGCAAAGAATGGGAGGTATAGTTGAAAGTGTGTGTGTGTGTGAGAGAGAGAGAGAGAGAGGAGAGAAAAAGAGAGAGAGACAGAGAGAGACACACACACAGAGAAAGAGAGACAGAGACAGGAGAAAAAAAGAGAGAGACAGGAGAGAAAAAGAGAGAGACAGAGAGAGGAGAGAAAGAGACAGACAGAAAGACACAGAGAGAGACAGAGAGGCAGAGAAACACAGAGAGAAAAAGAGAAAAGAGAGAGAGACAGAAAGAAGAGAAAGAGAGAGAGAGAGAGAGAGAGAGAGGAGAGAAAAAGAAACAGGGAGAGAGACAAAGAGAAGAGAGAAAGACACAGAAAGAGACAAAGAGAGACACAGACAGAGACACAGACAGAGAGAGGAGAGAAAAAGAGAGAGACAGAGAGACAAAGAGAAAAGAAAGAGAGACAGAGGAGAGAAAGAGAGAGAGAGAGAGGAGAGAAAGAGACAGACAGACACACAGAGAGACAAAAAAAAGAGAGACAGAGAGAGGAAAGGAGACAGAGAGGACAGAGGAGAAAGACAGAGACAGACACACACACACACACAGAGAGAGAGAGAGAGAGAGAGAAAGAGAAAAGAGAGACAGAGAGACAAGGAGAGAGAGGAAACAGAGAGACAGAGACAGAGAAAAGAGAAAAAGAGAGACAGACAGAGAGAGAGAGAAACGGAGAGAGGAAAGAGAGACAGACAGACACACACAGAGAGAAAGAGAGACAAAGAGAAAAGAGAGACAGAGAGAGACAAGGAGAGAGAGGAAACAGAGACAGAGAGAGAAAAGAGAAAAAGAGAGACAGAGAGAGGAAAGGAGACAGAGAGGACAGAGGAGAAAGACAGAGACAGACACACACACACACACACAGAGAGAGAGAGAGAGACAAAGAGAAAAGAGAGACAGAGAGAGACAAGGAGAGAGAGGAAACAGAGACAGAGAGAGAAAAGAGAAAAAGAGAGACAGAGAGAGGAAAGGAGACAGAGAGGACAGAGGAGAAAGACAGAGACAGACACACACACACACACAGAGAGAGAGAGAGAGAGAGAGAAAGAGAAAAGAGAGACAGAGAGACAAGGAGAGAGAGGAAACAGAGAGACAGAGACAGAGAAAAGAGAAAAAGAGAGACAGACAGAGAGAGAGAGAAACGGAGAGAGGAAAGAGAGACAGACAGACACACACAGAGAGAAAGAGAGACAAAGAGAAAAGAGAGACAGAGAGAGACAAGGAGAGAGAGGAAACAGAGACAGAGAGAGAAAAGAGAAAAAGAGAGACAGAGAGAGGAAAGGAGACAGAGAGGACAGAGGAGAAAGACAGAGACAGACACACACACACACACAGAGAGAGAGAAAGAGAGACAAAGAGAAAAGAGAGACAGAGAGAGACAAGGAGAGAGAGGAAACAGAGACAGAGAGAGAAAAGAGAAAAAGAGAGACAGAGAGAGGAAAGGAGACAGAGAGGACAGAGGAGAAAGACAGAGACAGACACACACACACAGAGAGAGAGAGAGAGAGAGAGAGAGAAAGAGAAAAGAGAGACAGAGAGACAAGGAGAGAGAGGAAACAGAGAGACAGAGACAGAGAAAAGAGAAAAAGAGAGACAGACAGAGAGAGAGAGAAACGGAGAGAGGAAAGAGAGACAGACAGACACACACAGAGAGAAAGAGAGACAAAGAGAAAAGAGAGACAGAGAGAGACAAGGAGAGAGAGGAAACAGAGACAGAGAGAGAAAAGAGAAAAAGAGAGACAGAGAGAGGAAAGGAGACAGAGAGGACAGAGGAGAAAGACAGAGACAGACACACACACACACACAGAGAGAGAGAAAGAGAGACAAAGAGAAAAGAGAGACAGAGAGAGACAAGGAGAGAGAGGAAACAGAGACAGAGAGAGAAAAGAGAAAAAGAGAGACAGAGAGAGGAAAGGAGACAGAGAGGACAGAGGAGAAAGACAGAGACAGACACACACACACACAGAGAGAGAGAGAGAGAGAGAGAGAAAGAGAAAAGAGAGACAGAGAGACAAGGAGAGAGAGGAAACAGAGAGACAGAGACAGAGAAAAGAGAAAAAGAGAGACAGACAGAGAGAGAGAGAAACGGAGAGAGGAAAGAGAGACAGACAGACACACACAGAGAGAAAGAGAGACAAAGAGAAAAGAGAGACAGAGAGAGACAAGGAGAGAGAGGAAACAGAGACAGAGAGAGAAAAGAGAAAAAGAGAGACAGAGAGAGAGAGAGGCAGAGAGACAGAGAGAGAGAGAGAGAGGAGAGAGAGAGAGCAATAAAGATCCAGCAAACATGAAGCAGGATGATAAATTAAGACACTTACCTAGCAATACTTGAAGCAACCGAGTGTAAAAATATTGCGTCCTTCGTGAATGCTGACAGATGCTCACCGTGGCTGCGGCCGCCGTCCGACGGATGGTTGGAGAATTGGAGTTAAGATTACCTATGAAAGCTTTCAATAAAACCTAAAGTGAAAAGAAAATCAACAAAATGTTTCTGCGCCGTCTGAGTTTCCTTTTTCAAAGTCTGGTTAAGGGTAGACAGACACGCTCTCTCTACAGAATACGAAATCAAGGCCAAGGTTTAAAAGAAAAAAAGAGCAAAACCATTACTGCTACTCTGACATTAAAAAAAAACCTCAAATAAAGCTTCTTATCATTTCCAATAGGACGAATAATGTATCCTCAGCCCCGGATAGCCTCTATAACACATTGAGGAAGACAATCTCATCCGTCATCCGAGGGCCTTGAAAGTTTGGTTAGCTGCTTTTATGACAGCCTCCAACGTTGCCTTATGGGCTTCATTCTGGAGTTTTTTTAAAAAAAATTGAAAAGTTCACCTTAAACCAGGAGCAAAAGTAAGCAGAGGCAGCCATGCAGTCTTGGTATTCATCCAGTAGTGGGTTTCTACCAGTTCTGACAAACCTGTAGTGGCGGTGGCAGGAGGCTCCGCCCACCTGCCTGGACATCATCACGGACACTCTGCGCATGTGCAGAAGCGCCACGTGCGAGCAAAGCAAAAACGCGCGTGGGCGCTCCTGTTTCCGAACTGGTAGCGAAGGTAAGAGGAACCCACTGCTGTATTCAGCTGGTTCGGACCGGTTCGGTAGTGGCGCTATACCGTCTTATTTAGCCCACGCGCTATGCCGTCCTATTTAGCCACGTTTTCTAAGCTGCACGCATGTGTGCAAGCCGCGCACGAGCAAAGTGCACACGCGGAAGGCCGTGCGCGAAAGCGAGGGTGCGCACACTCACATTTTCGGTGCGCGGCGAACCGGCGGTAAAATTATATCAAACCCACCTCTGCAGCCACGACTTCAGCTAGGTGTTATGACTCCGACCCCCAAGGCCGACTTATCGGAGGGAGAAGGCTCCGAACATGAAGGAGGAGTTGGCCAGGCCTCCCTCTCCAGGACGCTCCTCTCTGGCAATGCCTCAGGTGTCTCCCGAAGGAGAAGAGATTGGCCAGGAGCCAGGTATCTCCTCGCAGTCGGACAGTGACAGAGATAAGTCTTGGCTGGATCCACGCCAGCGTCAGAGAGACAAGCGCACGCAGCAGAAAAGGAGGCGTGCCAGAGATTAGGCTGAGTCACTGGACCACACCCCACAGGGGATAAAAGGGGGTGAGGTGGCCATTCAGAGACTGTGACGGACAAAACTAAACTACTAGCGAGTCACACTGTATCTCTGAAACAACATTATCTGCCTCGGATTTAATACGGACTGGACTTGACAATTCTTTGACTGTGTGTATATTGTTTTGGTTTATCTGGTGGAGGAACAACCCCTCCCTCTATGAGTAAAGTTCTTGGCAAGCAGCTACTGGGTTGCTGCCAATCCTCTTATCAAAAGAATTTGTTGTCTGCCAGTTTTATTTAACCCCTGGCTGACTGTGTGCGTGTGTGAGACGGGGACAGAACACTAGGAACCAAGTTGCTGCCCCCTTCTCCTGCGTTCCAGGTGACACCACTGTCCTAGTGCCAAAGCCAGGACTTTCCCCCGTTCCTAGCTTCCTTCTTACAGGGAGAGTCCAGGAACTTTCAGATGGGGAAGCCAGAAAGGCCATTATGTGGTGGGACCACTTATGGAACCAAGCATGAGACAAGAAAGATCCCACTTATTCAGGGACTTATTCAGGGACGGCCTGCTGCTCGGGATCTGGTGTCCCAAACAGCCTGCTTCTCTCCAAAATCTGGTCCTAATTCAGAAACTTCGGCAAAGCTGGGAAAAGCTTTAATAGAACTAAATCAGCCAAGTAGCCCTGAACTCGTTGTCGTGCAGCCCCTCACGGACTGACTCATCAAAACTGTCAGTATATTCATGACTGGGAAGACACGGTAACAAGGTCAGCCAATGAACAGGCATAGCAACTAAGTCAGCCAATTGGGAGCTGAGACAGACTGGAGCCAGGACGTTTCTTAGTCTGCAGCTTCTGAGTCCGGGCAGAGAAACGAAACTGAAATCAGTGCGTCTGAATTTGTATGCTGATCTGAGCTGAAATGAACTGTTCTCTGCTGTCGGTATTATATATTCTTGTATATAAAGAAGTTAATGAATCCTGCTGAATCAGTTTATCGGTGTGTGGTTCTGGATTTGATTTTTTGCAACAAACTCTGACAAAAACGGTCACTCTCTTTTCCAACACTGTGTTGTCCGTCTGTACGCGTGGCGTTAAAGCTTACGATAATGTTTTACCTTGATGTCGCTGTCGTTTGCGAAGTTGCCAAACGCTGCCATGATTTTGGGCATCGCCGCAGCCAGGGTCTCTTGCACGGATTCTTCGGGCCGCCGGCTGACCCGGGTTAAGCAGGGCAGGAGGTTCACAAAGTACGGCCTGCAGCAAGAGAAAAAAAAATCACTCAAAAGGCTTGGGATGGGATACTCCCTTTTCGTGACTTGGTACAGGAGGGGTGCAGGAGAAAATGCAAACAGGAAAGGGGGCCCTGCCTCCAGACCTAACTTAACAGAATAACAGAGTTGGAAGGGACCTTCGAGGTCTTCTAGTCCAACCCCCCTGCTCAAGTCAGGAAACCCTACACCACTTCAGACAAATGGTTATCCAACATCTTCTTAAAAACTTCCAGTGTTGGAGCATTCACAACTTCTGGAGGCAAGTCACTCCACTGATCACTTATTCTCATTGTAAGGAAATTTCTCCTTAGTTCCAGGTTGCTTCACTCCTTGATTAGTTTCCACCTGTTGCTTCTTGTCCTGCCCTCGGGTGCTTTGGAGAATAGACAGACCCCTCTTTTCCTTGTGGCAGCCCCTTAGATATTGGAATGCTGCTATTATAACCCTGGCCCCTTCTTTTCATTAAACTAGACCGGGGCTCTGCAACCTTAAACACTCAAAGAGCCATTTGGACCCGTTTCCCACAGAAAAGAAAACACCGGGAGCCACAAAAACCCTTCCCGTGCCTGACTATTTCTTAAGCGGCCACAAAACTAGCATATGTAGTTGAATTAAATGTTCTGTTTTCTTCTGAAACTTTCCTTTTCTTGGATTTATCCATGGTTGGCCTACCGGGGGGTTGAAAAGCTCAATAAATCGTGTGCCGGCAGATGTCGCACATTGGCGGTTATGACGCATATTTTGAGTGACAGGGAGCTGCAGCAGAGGGGTGAAAGAGCCACATGCGGCTCCAGAGCCACAGGTTGCTGACCCCTGAACTAGATATACCCAATTCCAGCAACCAATCTTTATATGTTTTAGCCTCCAGTCCCCTAAGACCATTAAAGGGACCAGCAAGATTATTATATACTGGGGCAAATTATTAACATCAAACGCCAGGTAAGTTGTTTTACAGCATGCCAACAGCTGGCTAGGCAGATGGGAGCCAGCCAGCCAGCCAGCCAGGTCACAGTCCAACTCCAGGAACATACAGGTAACACCCCAAAGAACAGGACCCCAAAGCTGCTGGCCCAGAATCCCCCAGCTCTCTTCTTGTTCTCAAGGAGACCATCTCACCTGCATTTCTGAGGTCTAACAAGGTGTGCAAGCTCCGCAAATCTCCACAGAGCAGCCCGCAAACTCCGGGAAGCACCGTTCTGCAAAACGCAATGGACAAGAGAGACTCACCTGTCAGTGTTGTGACCTAAGCTCACTTAGTCATTATAAGACACAATTTAGTCTTAAACAAACCTATTTTGTTATAACAGCTGGGAATTACGTTCATTCCCAGCTTAGTCCAAATTAATTCCAAAACAAGTCCTTCAGAAAAAGTCCTTCGGCCTTATCACAAACCTTTGACTTCTTTGGCACCCTGCCAAAGGCCTTTCTTGGCAAAGCCCCACGAAGTTCAGAAACAAGAGACGCTGACTGGAAACAGATTTAGCAACGTTGCTTTCCTACAAAGAGCCCACGAGCCTTTGCTGCTCTTTTAAGCCTTATGGGAGGGGCCAATCATCTCCTGGCCTTACTCCCGAGTCGTCCTTTTTGCTTTAGCTGCTCTTGCCTTCTGGCAGCCCTGTGCATGTACGTACTGGGAACAGGCTCCTCCTGTTCCTCTGCCTCTCTGCTGTGTGACTCTGGAGACTCTGGGACAAAATAAACCTATGGCAAAGTGATTTTCGTGGGTCTATATTGGAGCTGGAGGCAATGCAATGCAACCAGATTTCAAAAACACAAATATTCTTCTTGAAAACTCTAAATCAATGGTTGTCAAAGCGTGATTTAGGGTCTGAGTCAAGATCCTTTTAGGGCAAGGTGTTCACGATGGCCACCTGCAGCCCTCTGCCAGTGAAAACAGAGCCCGGGAGGATTGCTTGCAGCCCGCCCCGGCTCCGTTTTCACTGGCAGAAGGCTGCAGGAGGCCATCGCGGCCAAAAACAGAGCCCAGGCGGGCCGCACACAGCCTCCCCGACCTCTGTTTACTCTGGCAGAGGGTTGCAGGTGGCCGTCACGGCCCAAAATGGAGCCCAGGAAGACTGCGCGTTGCCCTCCCGAGCTCCATTTTCACTGGCGGAGGCACCACGGGCCAGTCCTTTGCTGTTTCCAGGGTGGGCCCACGGGCCAGATCTAAACACCCCATGGGCCACATGTGGCCCGCAGACCCTGTTTTAGGGGATTCCGTGACGTCAAATGAATACTTTTACAAATTCTCTGTTTTGATTTTTAATGCATCAAATATTGATAGATACGACCCACCTAAAGCAAAGCTCTTCGGGGGGGTGTGAGTCTTTTTAAAGAAGGTAACACAGTCCTAAGACCAAAATGTTTCAGAAACCGCCGTTCTAAGACAGCCATCTCTCAACTTTGGCCCCTGTTAAGATGTACGGAGTTCAACTCCCAGATTTCCTCAACCAGTCTACCAGCCTGCAACTTGCAGCCATCCCATCGCGCCCCCCGCCCAAATCCTCTCCCCTCAAAGGAAGTGTTCGTTGCTCATGGCTTAACCTGGCAACGAGTTACGATCCCAAATTCCTGTGCAAAACTCTATACGTGCGAACAAAACTCTATGCATGCAATTTTGTGTCAAAAAGAACTCACTTTTTTAATCTCTTTGTAGAGTTCCAATTGTAATCTAGGAAGACTGGAATCCATCAAGGCCTAGAATGGAATTGAGTGTAGGTATTAACAATGCATGCATCATTCCAACATCATGTCCTAAATTAGCAGATTTATTTATTACAATGGGTTTTTGGCCCCTGAATAGGAAAGCATAGAGAGGGCTTATTTCTTATCTCTATTGTTTATTTAATAGCAATAAAAAATTACTACAAGGAATCGAAAGAATGTCTATGGCAGAGGTATATGTCTTGGCAACTCCAGACTTGTGGACTTCAACTCCCAGAATTCCTCTGCCAGCCATGACCTATTAGCATACCTCTCCTTGCAGTAGACTCCCAAGAATCTAAACTTCAAAAATATGTGATGAGTTTACAAGTGGCATCTACCCCCGACAAGAATAGCGCAATCGTGGGAACTTTTTTTTTTTTTCATTTTAAAGTTTACTTTCCAGAGAACCAGTAGTTAAAAATGTTTAAAAAGTAAAAAATAAATAAAGTTCTGACGATCACGCGTCGCCCAGCTGATCGTCGGAACTTTTTTACATTTTTTTTACTACTGGTTCGGGCGAACCGGACTGACCCGGTAGCATTTCACCCCCTGGCTCTATTTACAACAGTACGTTTAGTGACTGTTTTTTCAGCCCTCTGTTTTTTCTGAATTTAATACGTATTTCTAGGCCCTTAAAAAAGAAGCAAACCACTTACTTTTATCACTTTATTGAGACATTCATCGGAGACCATCCTGACATCGGACTCCGCGTCATCGCTACAGAGGAGGAAGAGTTCCATGGCGATCCCCAACAGCTTGGGGAATTCTGGAGAATTTCTGAAATGAAGATGTTGCATCCAGTTAGGAAACAAACCCAGCCTCATTGGCTCACACAGTTTCAATGGCAAAATGGGGCCGCCTCATTGGCTCACACAGTTTCAATGGCAAAATGGGGCCGCCTCATTGGCTCACACAGTTTCAATGGCAAAAATAGGGCCTCCTCATTGGCTCACAGAGTTTCAATGGCAAAAATGGGGCCGCCTCATTGGCTCACACAGTTTCAATGGCCTCACTGGCTCACAGAGTTTCAATGGCAAAAATGGGGCTGCCTCATTGGCTCACAGTTTCAATGGCAAAATGGGGCCGCCTCATTGGCTCACACAGTTTCAATGGCAAAAATGGGGCCGCCTCATTGGCTCACACAGTTTCAATGGCCTCACTGGCTCACAGTTTCAATGGCAAAATGGGGCCGCCTCATTGGCTCACACAGTTTCAATGGCAAAAATGGGGCCGCCTCATTGGCTCACAGAGTTTCAATGGCAAAAATGGGGCCGCCTCATTGGCTCACACAGTTTCAATGGCAAAAATGGGGCCGCCACATTGGCTCACACAGTTTCAATGGCCTCACTGGCTCACAGTTTCAATGGCAAAATGGGGCCACCTCATTGGCTCACACAGTTTCAATGGCAAAATGGGGCCACCTCATTGGCTCACACAGTTTCAATGGCAAAATGGTGCGAACAAGCTATGATCTTGTTCCGTTTGGAGCCCGGAAGGGAAAAGGAAGGTTCAGTCTAGTAAGTTGCACAGTTCCCCTCTTCGGACTAACCCCATTCGCAAGGGGTGATGCCCCGCTCCCTAGCCAGGATTTTCTCCGAAGCCACGAGAGGGACACGTAGCGTTAATCACCAGCAGCTCAAGAAATGCATGTTTTACAGTCATGTGAAACCGTCATAAATACGAGTCAGTTGCCAAGAAAACATCTGAATTTTGATCCTGTGACCTTGGGGACGCTGCAAAAGGTCGTAACTGTGAAAAATGGTCATAAGTCGTAACTTTGAGCAGTCACCAAACAAACTGTTCTAAGTCGAGGACTACCTGAAGCGTATCTTTTTTTAAACCCCCGCTGTTTTCAGCCACAGTGTTCAGAAAACCTTTGATTACCTTAAACTCTGAGCCACGATGTTTTCACATATTGTTAGGCAATGATTGACTCGGTCTTTCTTGGAGGTGGACAGTTCCTTCTTTCTAAAATAAAGACACACAAACCATTAAATTAGGCCCCGCATTATCACATTCTTTGTTTTCCATCCATAAACCCACTGCCAGCCTGCTTTTGGCAACTGCCTGGAGCAAGAATGGAGCTTTGGGAATTGCTCCAGCCCACTCAGAAACGAAAAACAGCCGTTGATGTCCCAAAGTGCATCACCACGGCCCAGTCTGGAGCTGCCGATATGCAAACCTTGCCCATACCAATCAATACGGGACCTTGTGAAAATCTGAAATTAGCAAGAGTTTAATCCTTTCTTTCAAATAGTTGCATAAAATTGAATTTAGCTTAGGTAAAGGTTCCCCTCGCACATGTGTGCTGGTTGTTCCTGACTCTAGGGGGCGGTGCTCATCTCCGTTTCAAAGCCGAAGAGCCAGCGCTGTCCGAAGACGTCTCCGTGGTCACGTGGCCGGCGTGACTCAACGCCAAAGGCGCATGGAACACTGTTCCCTTCCCACCAAAGGTGGTCCCTATTTTTCTACTCGCATTTTTTACCTGCTTTCGAACTGCTAGGTTGGCAGAAGCTGGGACAAGTCACGGGAGCTCACCCCGTTACGTGGCATGAGGGATTCGAACCACCGAACTGCCGACCTTTTGATCGACAAGCTCAGCATCTTAGCCACTGTGCCACCACGGCCCTTAGCTTATTTAGCTAAGAAATAAACTGGAATTTAGCTTAGAAATAACATTTCTACATTTATCAATAGCTCCTGATAGCAGGAGATTAAAGGGGGATCATTTTTGCTGGCTTGCCCACTTGGTCAATCACCGTCCCTGATCCGGCATCTCCTGAACTAGCCACGATTCGGATCCACAAATTCCACTGATCCAACATAGCTTGTTACAGGGTTAACACTCTCCCACCGTTCTCCCGGATATTCCAGAGTTCCTGGCCTGCATGATATTCCAGCCCCTAATGTCATTTCTCTAACCACGGATGCCTTGGAGGTACAGGACTAGTTAGCGCATTCACTTGGGTGGAAAAAGAGAATTTGTCCACCGTGGCTGATGAAGGACCATCAGGGCAAGTGGTCTGCCGTAGGTCTTCAGAACGCCATCCAGGAGGAGGCCAAACCTGCTCGTCTGATCCTTAAAAGGAAGGCAACCCCATACTTATTTCCCCCAACGAAGCCCTTCTCTTTTGGTCTGACTGTCAATCATTACTCTTCCACATCAAGGAGCTCACGGGCTTTGGAGACGTCATCCAACCTCCAACTCAAGGGAAAAGGCCCTGCCTTGGGAGAAGGGGTGTGTGTGCAGTCAGGGGGGGTCTGAGCCCCTCTCCTAGGGGATTAGCCCTGCCTGGGGGGGAAGTCATGGGGGGGGTCTGAGCCCCCCCATCCTAGGGGATTAGCACTGGCGGAGGAGGGGAGGTCGGAGGGGTCTGTCCCCCCTCCTAGGGAATTAGCCCTGCCTGGGGAGGCAGCGCGGGGGGAGGTCTGAGCCCCCCCTCTTATGGGATTAGCCCCGTAGGAAGGGCAACCAGGGGGGTCTAAGCCCCCCTCCTTCTGGGGGGACAGTTGGGGGGGTCTGAGCCCCCCTCCTCCTGGGGGATTAGCCGTGCCTGGGGGGGGAAGCCAGGGGGTCTGAACCCCTCTCCTCCTAGAGGATTAGCTCTGCGGGGGGGGGGCAGCTAGGGGGGTCTGAGCCCCCTCCTTCTGGGGGGTCTGAGCCCCCTCCTCCTAGGGGATTAGCCCTGCCCAGGGGGGTGGAAAGCCAGGGGGGTCTAAGCCCCCCTCTTATAGAATTAGCCCTGTAGGGAGGGCAGCCAGGGCGGTCTGAGCCCCCTCCTTCTGGGGGGGGCAGCTAGGGGGTCTCCTAGGGAATTAGCCCTGCCTGGGGAGGCAGCGGGGGAGGGGTCTGAGCCCCACTCTTATGGGACTAGAGAGGGCAGCCAGGGGGGTCTAAATTCCCTTCTTCTGGGGGGGGCAGCTGGGGGGTCTCCTAGGGAATTAGCCCTGCGGGGGGGGGCCGCCAGGGGGGTCTGAGCCCCCTCCTTCTGGGGGGCAAACTGGGGGGGGTCTGCCCCCCCTCCTCGGGGCTTAGCCCTGCCTGGGGGGGCGATGAAGGACAGGCGGGGCCGGCTCCCCACGACCACCCAGGACCCCCGGGCCAGAGGCAGCCAAGGGGCGGGGGGGGAGACTCTTCCAGGGACCCCCCCCACTTGTTGCCCCCCCCGGGCAGGCCTGAAGGGCGGGAGGGAGGGGGGCCGTTTGGGGGTCTCCCCACTCACGGGCGGGCGGGCGGCTCCTCGGGCGCGGGGCTGGGCTGGGGCGGCGGCGGCGGCAGCTGCTGCTGCTGGAAGGAGCGCAGCGCTTCGAAGGCCCGCATCAGCTTCTCCATGGCGGCCATGGCAAGAGCGCGGGGGGGGGGGGAAGGTGGGAGGAGCGGGTGGGCGGGGCGCGTCCTCCGCCGGCCACGCCCCCGGCCACGCCCCCCGACGCGCGAGGGAAGCCGTTCCAGAGGGCGGGGCGGGGCCTCCCTCTCCCTCTCCACACCCCCTTGGGGGCGGAGTCTCCTACAACGTCATCACCGGGCGCCGCTTCGACCCAGCGCGACGGAGCAAGATGGCGCGGCGAGGCCCGGCTGCGGCCTGCTCGAAGAACCCCTTTGAGGTGAAAGTCAACCGGGAGAAATTCCCCGTCTTGGGCCGCCGGGTTCGGCACGCGGTGGGGCTGCCGGGCGTGGCGCGCTCCCGGGCCCACGCGAAGGTAAGCGGAGGGAGGGAAGGAGGGAGGGAATGCGGGGCGTTCGGGCTCTCCCCTCACCTCCCTCCCGCCTTTTCCCTCAGCGCCAGCGGAGCCTGCAGAAGGAGTTCCAGCAGCGGGAGAAGAGCGGCGTCTTCAGGGACCGGCGTTTCGGAGAGTACGATGGCGGGATGAGCGCCGAGGAGAAGGCCGAGCGGAGGTTCGCCTTGGAGCGGCAGGTAAGAACCACGGAAGGGACCTCGGGGGTCATCTAGTCCAGCCCCCTGCTCAAGCAGGAGACCCCACGGCATTTCAGAGACGTGGCTGTCCAAATCCTCTAGCCAGGTTTTTCCTACCTAACCAAGGTTTTTCTGCAGCCCTAGCTCAGTAGAATCACATCCACTCGATTCTGGGCTTTTTTCTTTCTGGCAGCCAGGTGAGAGACTTATATAGATCTATTTCTGGCTCGTATAAAGAAAGAGAGAGAGAGAGATGGATAGATAGAAAGAGAGAGATTAGAGAGAGAGAGAGACAGAAAGACAGATATTGATGGATGGATGTGGTAGGTAGGTAGATAGATAGATAGATGGTAGGTAGATGATAGATATAAATGTAGGTAGATAGGTAGAAGATAGATAGATAGGAAGGAAGGAAAGAAAGAAAGCAGAATTATAGAAGAATAGAATAACAGAGTTGGAAGGGACCAACTCTGTCCAAATCTTTTCTTAAAAACCTCCAGTGACAGATAGATAGAGGATAGATAGGGAGGTAGATGTAGGGAGATAGGTAGAAGATAGGAAGGAAGGAAGGAAAGCAGAATTATAGAAGAGCAGAATTACAGAGTTGGGAGGGACCTCAGAGGTCATCTAGTCCAGCCCCCTGCTCAAGCAGGAGACCCTACGGCATTTCAGACACGTGGCTGTCCAGTCTCTTCTTTAAAAACGTCCAGTGACAGATATATACATATATATATATATATAGAGAGAGAGAGAGAAATTAGATAGATAGATAGATAGATAGATAGATAGATAGATAGATAGATAGATAGATAGATAGGAAGGAAGGAAGGAAGGAAGGAAGGAAGGAAGGAAGGAAGGAAGGAAGGGTGGAAGGAAAGCAGAATTATAGAAGAGCAGAATAACAGAGTTGGGAGGGACCTTGGAGGTCTTCTAGTCCTCTATGCATCTGAGGAGGGCGAAAACAGCCTTCCCCACCCCCTCGGAGGCCTGAAACGGCCCATTTCCCAACTCCCGGTTGGACAGGAAGTGACAGTTTTTGCTGTCCCCAGCCTCCAGAGCCTCTCTAGGAGTCTATAGATGCATAGAGAGGATCTGGAGCCAGGTGAGAAAGAAAAACGGGCCTTCCCTACCCCACCCCCACCCCAGGCCCTCCAGAGGCAGGAAACAACCTATTTCCCTACTTCTGGTGGGCCCAGAAAGCCCGAAAATCAGCTGGCCGGCACGCACATGTGCGCCAGAGCTGAGCTGGCATGGTGGCACGTGTGCCATAGGTTCGCCATCACGGGTATAGGGTCTCCTGCCTGAGTTGGACTAGAACTCCACCAAGCTCCCTTCCATCTCTGTTATACTGTTACAATCCAGAAACCAGCAGGAAGAAATATTTCCTGGTATAAAAACATCACCAGGAACCCCCAAATCAAGGTCATATTGGCCTCTCTAAGCCACGACTGTGTGCCATAGCTCCTATCTTGCCAACAGCAGCCCCAGTGCCAAGGAAATTCAAAACGGCAATGAAAATAAATTTCTCAGAAGCTTCATCGATAGGAATTCCTTCAGTCTAACAAACACCCCTCATTCATATGTTTGGTTGTATTTCAGAAAACGTTTGAAAAGAAAAACGTATATAATCTCAATGAAGAAGAAGACTTAACTCACTATGGCCATTCTCTAGCAGACATCGAGAAACTTAATGATATTGTTGATAGTGACAGCGATACGGAAGAAAAAGGAATGTTATCAGGTGGGGAAAAAATAATTGGAGTGGATTGTACATTCTTTATAACATGCAACTGTGATTTAATAAGACCTCTAACAACTCTTGTATATTGTAAATGAAATTTCGAAGTGCCAGTAGAAGTAGTTACAAAAGAATAACATATGGGATGCAACCTATTAGAATTCTGTTTCATTTATAAATTTGATACTTTCAAAACTTTCAGTAATCAATGTCATTTGAGGTGGATCTTCCCAGTTCTGCTCTCCCTCATGCTTAGTCACGCTCTCCTTCAATTTTTGCTCCGGTAAATTATTAACAATGCTAAAGCAACATTAGGGATATGAATGTGCTGAGTTCTCGGGATTTATTTACATCCTGATCAATTCATAAATCTTGCATTTCCAGAGGAATTAACCGCATCTCATTTTGGAGGACTCCTTTCTAAGAAAAAACCCACAGAGCAGCAGAACGGAGAAAGTCAAAATCCCAAGTCACGGAAGGAACTTGTTGAAGAGCTGATAGCAAAATCCAAATTGGAAAAGGTAAACTATCCTAAACTTGAAATGCTCTGATGTTCTTCTTCTATAAAACTGAAAGGTATAATGATTACGCGCAGTAGCTACTTTGACATGTATTCTCCAGCACTGTCAAGGAAGGTCTTAATATCAAAGTAAAAAGTTGAAGGTTGATATCTTATTCTGCTTCATCAAAGGGAGTCAGAAATCAATGCCTTTTCTTTCTTTTTCCCTTTCTCTATTTTTCCTATTAATTGCATTTTTGCATTTTATATTATAAACTAATAAAAAGGATAATATAAATGGGGGGGGGAAGGTAAAATGGAGGCTCTAATACAATAAAATTATAGTCATATCACTTTTTTTTTTTTTAATTTGATTTATATGCCGCCCTTCTCCGGAGACTCAGGGCGGCTTACAATGCGTTAAGCAATAGCCTTCATACTTTTGTATATTTATACAAAGTCAGCTTATTGCCCCCACAAACTGGGTCCTCATTTCACCTACCTTAGAAAGGATGGAAGGCTGAGTCAACCTTGAGCCTGGGGAGGTTCGAACTTTGCAATAATTGCAGGCAGCTGAATGTTAATAACAGTGCTTTAGTCTGCTGTGCCACCAGGCTCTTTAAACCAATACTCTTCAACTTGAGTACTATGGTGGAGTAAGCAATGCACAAATATATGTAAACCAAACTCAACTATTCTTTTTTTAATTTCACAGAATGCATTGCTCAACTAAGGCTTTAGAAATTCTCTTAATCTGTCAGAAGAAACTGAATCGTGCTGTTTGCTGTCGGTATTTTCTAAGGCATATGTTTTGACGGAACAAAAGAAATTGTAAGCCGCCCTGAGTCTCTGGAGAAGGGCGGCATATAAAAATAATTTTTTTAAAAAAATGGATGTAAATTCCATCCTTAGCTACAGTTGCCCCTAAGTCTTGAATCGGTTTCTTAGGGCGCGTTGATTTCTAGCAGGCTTTTGGGGTGAAATATTATAGATGTAATTTATTTGCATACGTGTTTGTAATTGTTTGCTTTCCTTTTGAATTCTGTACTTTCACTTCTTGTTCAAATACAAAAAAGAGCATTCAGATTAGGCACCTATTGTACAGGATAGCAGTAATATGATTATCCTTCCCCCCACCCCACCTTTTTCTTTTTTAAAGAAAGAGCGACAGGCTCAGCGGGAAAATACTCTGGAACTTACAGAAAAGCTTAACAACGATTGGAGAGAGATCCAAACGCTCTTGGTACAGAGGACTTCCAAGTCAGAGACACAAAGTCAAGTTCAAGAAAAACCCAAGGTAGGCTTGTTTATCTGTGAGTAGCTGTGCTTTTTGCTAGCTGTCCTGGAAAAACTGAGTCATTTCTCCACCGTCTTCAGCGACAAGGAACTTCCCTGTGGAAAGACTCTTAGAAGTTGTTCTGTTTTATAAAACAACCTTGGGTTCTTAGTACAATTGTTACGTTTGTTTATGTCAAAGTATACACATGAGTCATTTCTAATCTAGGTAACGATACTATCTTGTGCTCCACTTTCTGTTTCCTAATTATTTGGGGAATATCTAAGAATAGAATAGAATAGAATAGAATAGAATAGAATAGAATAGAATAGAATAGAATAGAATAGAATTCTTCATTGGTTAAGGAATTTCATTGGACAAGGAATTTGTCTTTGGTGCAGAAGCTCTCAGTGTACGTAAAAGAAAAGATATGTTCATCAAGAATCATAAGGTACAACACTCAGTGATAGTCATAGGGTACAAATAAGCAATCAGGAAACTATCAATATAAATCATAAGGATACCAGCAACAAGGTTACAGTCATACAGTCATAAGTGGAAGGAGATGAGTGATGGGAACAATGAGAAGATTAATAGCAATGCAGATTTAGTGAATAGTTTGACAGTGTTGAGGGAATTATTTGTTTAGCAGAGTGATGGCATTTGGGGAAAAACTCCTTGTGTCTAGTTATTCTGGTGTGCAGTGCTCTATAGCATTGTTTTGAGGGTAGCAGTTGAAACAGTTTATGTCCAGGATGCGAGGGGTCTGTAAATATTTTCCCAGCTCTCTTTTTGACTTGTGCAGAATACAGGTCCTCAATGGATGGCAGATTGGTAGCCATGGTTTTCTCTGCAGTTCTAATTATCCTCTGAATTCTGTTTTCTGTCTTGTTGGGTTGCAGAGCCAAACCAGACAGTTATGGAGGTGCAGATGACAGACTCAATCATTCCTCTGTAGAACTGTTATCAGCAGCTCCTTGGGCAGTTTGAGCTTCCTGAGTTGGCGCAGAAAGAACATTCTTTGTTGTGCTTTTTTGATGACGTTTTTTATGTTAGCTGTAGGTCGTGAGATATGGTAGAACCTAGAAATTTGAAGGTCTCTACTGTTGATACCATGTTGTCTAGTATTGTGAGAGTTTTGTAATCTGGAGATGTTTCTCTTTGTCGACTATAAAGAGATTAAAAGAGATGTTTCTTTTTGTCGGCTCAAAAACAATAACACTGAGAGTTACTGTTGGAGTCCTAGTGAACGATCCCTTAAACATGAGCCAGCCGTGTGCAGCAGCACCCAAAAAAGCTAATACAATCCTTGGTTTTATAAATAGAAGCATAGAATCGACATCACGTGAAATATTTGTACCACTTTGTAAGTCCTTAGTTAAGGCCCCACCTGGAATGCTGCATCCAATTTTGGTTACCACATTACAAAAAAGATAATGTGATCTCTAAAGTGACGTAAGGGGGGGGAATACTAAACGTATTGCTAGAATCAAACACTTACTGTGTTTAACGTGGAATAAAATGTCTTGAGTGAACGAATTGCAGCGTTTATTTTGATTTTCTGCTCACCAAAGCTCGTTCCGTTTGACACACCGCCATCCCAAGAGCTACAAATGATTTGCGCCTTTGTTGAATTTTGCAGCCAGATGAATACGACGTGCTGGTTAGAGAGCTCGGATTCGAAATGAAGACGCAGCCCTCAGATAGGATGAAAACTGAAGAAGAACTGGCAAGAGAAGAGCAAGAGAAACTCCAGCAATTAGAGGTATAACATGTACTTGTGGTTTACTTAACCTTTGACGTGCTTTCAACAACTGTGTTTATGCTTATTTTTGTCTGTATAGGATTAGTTCTGCACTACTAATGCAGGATTGTCCTGTTCATCAAAGGAAAAATCAGGGTACTCATTACTTTTTTGTTAGGCTGAGAACAGCTAAAACTTGTTCTACAACCACAGCTGCCTTTGGCAGTCTTGTGTTACTTTGCAGGCAAGAGGACCGTGTTATCTGGCTTCCAAGGAGTCTTGAAAACTAGCTCTTCTCTAGGCATTGAGTTACTCTGATTGACCCCTTTACGTTACAGAATGGGGTAAGCGGTTTAGCTGCCTAGGACAGGGGTCTCCAAACTTGGCAACTTTAAGACTTGTGGAGTCTTAGCAAAGCTGGCTGAGGAATTCTGGGAGTTGAAGTCCACAAGTCTTAAAGTTGCCAAGTTTGGAGACCCCCTGGCCTAGGATTTCATCCCCCATTCTGGATCCACCCCTCTTCCATTGAGATCTGCTGACTCAAATTTAATGTATTCATATTGAACCCAAGTAACAGAAATGAAACCCAAACTGGGATTTGGCTAAAAAGCAGGATTTTTAAAAAATGGAAAACTATGGGGGGAAAGACCCCCACTTTTTTCTCCCCTAACTGAATTATGCTACAGTTAAAATCCTCACAGTGTTGTAGTGTATTTGGTAGAGATCCATGTTGGGAATAAAGAGGTAGCGTACCTAAAAAGAGCATTTGTAGCATTTATGTTTTCAAGGGATTTTTCAGGTGGCCAGCACCTGAGGTGTCTTCCTCGTGGCTCTTATCAGGGGGGCTGTTGTCATCTGGCCACTTAGGAGGGCTGACTGGATGTCCCGGGATCTCCTTCCCATGCAGGCTGACCGCTTACGTCGAATGAAAGGAGAGGAACAAAAGGAGAGCAGCAAGAAACCGAAGCACCTATCGGCTGACGATTTGGCAGACGGGTTTCTCCTGACCAAAGACGACCGACCTTTGCTGTCCTACGGTGTATGCCTTTCATCCTTTTAAGATCCTCTTCTTCTTTTTTTTAACCGACCCCATAATCTCTTGTGGGGTGGAGTCTGGGCAACTGAATGGAGCTGAGTGTTTACTGGCTGGATGCCCTTCCTTTCACCAATGTGAAGTTGGTGGAGTTTTGTTCGGCAGATATATTCTCACTGTGCCCAGAGAGAGAAATATCTGCCTCTACCTAGAATCGAACTCACAGCTTCCCTGACGCAAAATATTGTGCCCATCCCCGAATGATCATGGCAAATTGCAGAGGCCCAGTTTAATGGCAAGAGCCATTTTGGCGAAATGATTAAAATGCAGTACTGCAGGCTAATTCTGCTCGCTGCCAGCAGTTCGATCCTGACCGGCTCAAGGTTGACTCAGTCTTCTGTCCTTCCGAGGACAGTAAAATGAGAACCCAGATTGTTGGGGGCAAGAGGCTGACTCTATAAACTGCTTAGAGAGGTTGTAAAGCACTGTAAAGCGGGATATAACTCTAAGTGCTATTACTATTCCTTCCTCCCTCCCTCCCTTCCTCCTTCCTTCCTTCCTTCCTTCCCAGTGATTAGAATGCAGTATTGCAGGCTAACTCTGCTGACTGCCAGCAGTTCAATCCTGACTGGCTCAACGTTAACTAAGCCTTCCATACTTCCAAGTTTGGGAAAATGAGAACCCGGATTGTTGGGGGCAAGAAGCTGACTTTGTAAACCACTTAGAGAGTGAAGCGGTATATAAGTCTAAGTGCTATTGCAATTAATCTGGAGGCTGCTCTTAATCTGGAACTCCAATCTGAAGCTCTCAAATCCCTGATTCACGGACCAGTTCTGGTCCCTGGTCTGTTAGGAACTGGGCCGCACATCTGGTGGGTGAGCAAGTGAAGCTTTACCTCCACATGCGCAGGATCACCTTTGTACGCAAAACCATTCCTCCCCCACCCCCTCCCCAGTCCGTGGAAAAATTATTTTCCCATGAAACCGGTCCCTGGTGCAAAAAAGATTGGGCACTGTGACTCTAGTGCCGTGGTGGTGAACCTATGGCACAGGTGTCACAGGTTGCACACAGAGCCGTATCTGTGGGCATGTGAACGTTGCCCTAGCTCAGCTCCAGCACGCAAGCGTGTGTGCGGCCAGCTGATTTTCAGCTGGACCTGCCTACGCTGCCCCCCCCCCAGGAGTCTCCATACGACCCATTTTGGATGCCAGGTAAGTACAGGGCTCACGTGGAGGCTCTGGGAGGTCGTTTCCGGCCTCTGTGCAGGTGGGGGAGGCAGTTTTCACCCTCCCCAAGCTCCAAGAAAGCCTCTGGCGCCTGGGGAGGGCAAAAAACAAGCCAACCGGAAGTTGGGAGATGAGCTGTTTCTGCCCTCCGGGGGGGCCTCCAGGGGAGTGGGGAGGCCGTTTTCGCCTTCCCCAGGCTCCAAGAAAGCCTTTGGCACCTGGGGAGGGGGGAAAATGGGCTTACCAGGCCCACCGGAAGTCGGGAACCGGCCATTTCCAGCCTTTGGGGAGGTGGGGGAGGCTGTTTTCGCCCTCCCCAGGCTCCTAGAAAGCCTCTGGAGCCTGGGGAGGGCAAATAACATCCCTGCTCTAGTGGGTCATATCTATCTGCCCCTCGCTGGCTAGGCGTGTCTAGGATCCCACCAGATTAGAGCAAAGTTGTTTCCTTGATTAGTCATGGATCTTGTTTTAAAGCCCAGGCTATCTAATCGATCTCTGTTGCTTCACAGAATGACAAGCATGATGAAGATGGAGAGGAGGACAGTGAGAATCAAGAAAGCGAAGAAGAGTCTGACACCGAAAGCGTTAACGATCCCTCCGAAGGTGACGCCAACAAAGAGACGGTCCCGGGAAAGAGGTTTCCAAAAAGCCAAAAGACAGTCAAGAAGCCAAACGCCCTCAGAGATAAAGAGGCTGCTCAGCTGGAGTTGCCGTATTTGTTTGCTGGTAAGAAAAATAACAAAACAAAACAAAACCCGATCATTTTATTTTTGCTGCCCTGATCAGAAGCCTCTGGGAATGTCAAATTCACAACTCTACAGATAATAATAATAAAGCGAATTGTGAAATCACAACCTTAAAACTCGGGAGAGGAACAGCAGCCCCCAAAAAAGGCCAACAGACCTTCTCAGCCTAAACTCAGTCCAGGAAAAAAAACAAAAGGTTGAGCAGCGTCTAGAACCACAAGTTTCCCCACGAGCTTGAATATCGTTCAGTATTGCTTGCTTATTCTATTTCTATTCTGCCACAATCGGTTGGGTTGGACAGCCTCAGCAGGTGCGGAGTTTTTTAAACAGCAATAGCCCTTAGCACTTATATCCCACTTCACAGTGTATTACAGCCTTCTCTAAGCAGTTTAGAGACTCAGCCTCGACCCCCAACAATCTGGGTCCTCATTTTACCCACGGAAGGATGGAAGGCTGAGTCAACTTTGAGCCGGTCAGGATTGAACTGCTGGCAGTGGGCAGAGTTAGCCTGCAATACTGCAATCTAACCACTAGGAAGGGAAGGGAAGGGAAGGGAAAGGAAGGAAGGAAGGAAGGAAGGATAATAGCAATAGCACTTAGACTTATATCCTGCTTCACAGTGCCTCACAGCCCTCTCTAAATGATTTACAGAGTCAGCCTCTTGCCCCCAACAATCTGGGTCCTCATTTTGCTGACCTTGGAAGGATGGAAGGCTGAGTCAACCTGGAGCCCGTCAGGATCAAACTACTGGCAGTCGGCAGAGTTAGCCTGCAATACTGCATTCTAAGCACTGGGAAGGAAGGAAGGAAGGAAGGAAGGAAGGAAGGAAGGAAGGAAGGAAGGAAGGAAGGAAAGGAAGGAAAGGAAGGAAGGAAGGAAGGAATAGCCATAGCACTTAGACTTATATTCCGCTTCCCAGTGATTTACAGCCACTCCAAGCGGTTTACAGAGTCAGCCTTTTGCCCCCCCAACAGTCTGGGTCCTCATTTTACCAACCTGGGAAGGAGGTATTCTGGGAATTGAAGTCCACAAGTCTTAAAAGGTTTTGGAGATCTCTGTTGTAGATAACGATCATTCACCTAAATATACAAAGAACAATGTTTCGTCTGCCATGTAGTGATAGAAACGGAACTGCTTTTCCGTTAGTATTTCTCATAGCATTCAAGTTATCGTTTGTTCCTTGTTTTACCTGGATGACCATTTTGAACTTACTTTCTGAAATAACTTCTCAAGTTCCCCCAATATTTTTCATGGTTTGAATAGCGCCTGAATCGTACGAGCAGCTTCAGTCTTTACTGTTGGGAAGAACCACAGTAGAACAAATGGACATCGTACAGAGAATTCGGAAGACGAACCATCCCAGTCTCGCCGTAGGGAACAAAGCCAAGTTAGAAGTGAGTTTTTGCCGTCAGGCGTAATAATCAAAGAGCTGGAGGGCGTTTGGTGTTGAATGAAACAAATGCAGTGATTGGAGACTCCATTTATTAATAATATTAAAAATTATATTCCACAGAAACTATTCGCGTTCCTTGTGGAGTACGTTGGCGAGCTGGCTCGCGAGGAGCCGCCAAAACTGAAATCCATTGACGAGCTGATCATGTGAGTACGGCACCTGACACATAGGGATTTCAGCTGCTGGATTGGGCCAAGCTGAACGCAAAATATGCAAGAGTTTTGCAGCCAAATTGGAATTTATTCCTTTTAATCAGCATCTTCCAAGTGCTGCAACTGGGCTGCTTGAGGTTGTGATTGTGTTGCTTTTTTCAGAATTCCTCCGGCCCAACCCATGCAGCAGTCAATATCAGTTGTGTCACTGCTGTTGTTGAGATAAGGTCAATGGTGTGTTGGGGGAGGGCAACGCCATCAATACACATAACATCAAAGTCCCAAATTGTTGTTTTTTATCCCTTAAACCCAAAAGAAAAACATCTGGCGTTATCTTTATAGTCACTTTGAGATTCTTCTGTATTAAGATGTGAATCCTATTCCAAATATTTCTTGGCTCCCTCTGATCTTCAAGGGAAGCCTTTTCCCTCCACCCTCCAGATCCCAATCTTAATAAGGCTTGTTGACACTAATAAGGATTCTTAGGTGACGCATTTTACTGAGAAGCAATTTCCGACGTCTGAATTTATCCAGAGCTCGTTCTTAATATCTTGATTTAAAAGCCGATCGATTTGGTGCTGGGCAAACATCCGTTTCTGGAGTCAGAACCTACGTGCGCAGCTGCATCTCGACTTCAGATCATTTTTGCCCCAGAAGATGCTGCCTTTAAAAAAAATAAAACGTAAAGCGGAGAAAATACCTTTGGAAGAAGTAGTAATAAAAAAAACCTTAAGATTGTGCAGAAATGAATAGATTAACTTTGATGATTAAAGATAGAGAAGACTCAGAATATTTTAAAATATGGAATGATTTTTATTATTGGTTGGGGAAGAGATATAAATGATTAATTATATAAGTATGTAGAAATATGTGATGAGTTGAATTAATTAATTAATCATGAATTAATATTGTGGACTGGATAAGGATCAAGATAGAAGTAATGACAACTATACAGAAAAAGAAAGAAGTTTGGACAATAACACCGAGATGTCACAGGGAAGAGAAAACTGATGTATTAAATGTTTGTTTGTCTAAAAAATAAAAAACTTAAAAATAAATAAATAAACGTATTTTAAAAAATAAATAAATGTAATTCCGACTCTTGACTTTTATCATCTCCGGATTCACAGAGTCCTCTATGAGCTTTGCCAGATGTTTCCTAAAGCAGCCGGCGATCATATGAAGCTCCTCCTTCAAGAGGCCACACACAGCATGGAAGAGATCGCAGAAAGAAACGCTCTGCTAACATTCCCTGAGTTGGACATGGTATATATAGATATAGATATTTATATATTATACTAGCTGATAACCTGGCGTTGCCCGAGTATCCCAATCCTGTATTAAACAGGAAGAGCAAAATCAATGGGGAAGCCGGACTCACTTAACAACTGGGTGACTGATTTAACTTCTGCAGTGATTCCCTTGACAAAACATCGTAAAAATGGGGGCGGGGAACTCATTGAACAAATTTCTCATTTAGCAACATAAATCCTGGGCTCCATTGTAAGTCGTAAGTTGAGGACTACCTGCACAGCATTGATCTGTGCTCTTTTCTTCCAATGAGACCAGAGCAACAGATGCCACAAAAGTAAACCCTAACTTTATTTTAAACACAGAAGGAATTACATTAATAATGCACAATCTTTATATTTTTCAGCTCCTGTATTTGAAAATTATTACCGTTCTTTTTCCAACTTCTGATTTCTGGCACCCGGTGGTAACACCGTCCTTGATTTACATGAGCCAACTACTTACAAAGGTAGGTTCTTTTTTTCACCATTTTTCCTAACAAAAAACATTTGCTTAATTAGAATTAGAATTTAGATTTTTTTTTTTTTTATTGGCCAAGTGTGATTGGACACACAAGGAATTTGTCTTGGTGCATACGCTCTCAGTGTACATAAAAGAAAAGATACATTTGTCAAGAATCGTAAATTACAACACTTAATGATAGTCGTAGGGTACAAATAAGCAATCAGGAAACTATCAATATAAATCGTAAGTATACAAGCAACAAAGTCATACAGTCATAAGTGGAAGGAGATGGGAGGTGGGAACGATGAGAAGATTAATAGTAGTGCAGACTTAGTGAATAGTTTGACAGTGTTGAGGGAATTATTTGTTTAGCAGAGCGATGGCGTTCGGGAAAAAACTGTCCTTGTGTCTAGTTGTTCTGGTGTGCAGTGCTCTATAATGTTGTTTTGGGGGTAGGAGTTGAAAGAGTTTATGTCCAGGATGTGAGGGGTCTGTAGATATTTTCCCAGCCCTCTTTTTGACTCGTGCAGTATACAGGTCCTCCATGGAAGGCAGGTTGGTAGCCATGGTTTGTTTTTTTTTGCAGTTCTAATGATCCTCTGAAGTCTCTGTCTGTGTTGTTGGGTTGCAGAGCCAATAGATAAATGAAGATGAAAATGAAACAACATTCATTAATACTTTCATTTGGCAAACCCTAACAAGGATTTCATTTGATTTTAGGCCTCAGCCAGGTGGTACCTTTTAGGTTACTCATCTAATCCTCCCTTTTTTCCAATGTGTTTATTGACTAATTAAATGAATTTGTGGAGCTGCCAATGTCACAAATGCGATTTTGGGGGCAGCTAACAACCCAATTTTAAAAGCACTATCGGCAAAGAATAAAAACCCATCAACGGTCACGCATGCGAAGCCCAAGTCAAACAAATTTTAAGAGACGTCAAAATTCAGCCCTTGGCATTGGGCTTAGATTTATGTATACCTGCCTTGTCTCCTTCACCTGTCTTCAGTGTGGCACACCTAGCCTCAAGGTGGGGGAAGGGCGGGGTTTTGCAACCAGCTGTCCCTCAGCTGTCCTGCTACATGGGACGCCCTGGGCTGAGTAGCCATTAGGAATTCTGGTGTAAATTCAAACTCTTGGAGTTTTGCTGTTGTTAGTTGCGAAGTCGTGTCCGACCCATCGCGACCCCATGGACAACGTTCCTCCAGGCCTTCCTGTCCTCTACCATCCTCTGGAGTCCATTGAAGCTCACGCCAACTTCTTCAGTGACTCCATCTGGCCACCTCGTTCTCTGCCGTCCCCTTCTTCTTCTTTTGCCCTCCATCGTTCCCAGCATTCGGCTCTTCTCCAGGGAGTCCTTCCTTCTCCTTAGGTGGCCAAAGTCTTTGAGTTTCCTCTTCAGGATCTGGCCTTCTAAAGAGCAGTCAGGGTTGATCTCCTCTAGGACCGACCGGTTGGATCGCCTTGCATCTTGGAGTTTAGACGTCCCTTAAGTTTTCTATTCTGGCTCTTTTTCTAGTGCGCCGTAAGAACGGAACAAGACGTTGTGAAAGGACTGTTTGTCTGCTGTCTCTACCTGGACTACACATCCCTGTCTCAAAGATTTGTCCCAGAATTGGTCAATTTTCTCCTGGGAGTCCTTCACCTGGCGATACCTAGCAAGGAAGCTCAAGGTAGGATTCTGGCATTGTCTGGTGTCCCTCCTGCTCTTCTCTCCCCCCCCTTTAACCCTTTCCTGGCACCACGACTACCATAACCACTGGCAGGACTCCTGAAAGGTCCCTCTTAAGACACAGTACATGTGTAGCCCTCGACTTAACGACCACAATTGGGCCCAGATTGTATGTTGCTAAGTGAGAAACGTGCTGAGTGAGTTTTGTCTCATTTTACAACATTTCTTGCCACAGTTGAAAAGTGAATCGCTACAAAAGTTAACTTAGTGACGCCGTTTGTTAAGTGAATCTGGCTTTCCCGTTGACCTTGAAGGTTGCAGAAGGGGATTGTGTGACCCAGGGACACTGCATCCGTCATAAACAGGAGCCAGTTGCCAAGTGTCTGAATTTTAATCACGTGGTCATGGGGATACTGCCGTGGTCGTAAGTGTGAAAAAAATGGTCATAAGTCACTTTTTTCAGCGACGTTATAACTTTGAACGATCACTAAATGAATTGTTGTAAGTCGAGGACTACCTGTACACACAATTTTTGACAGACATCTTAAAAGTGGTTTACTTATATTGACTTTTTTATTATATAATATATGTATAATATATGTATAATATATGCAAAACAGAGATTACCGACTTTCGAAATTTTAAAGACCAAATAAATAATAGCACTCAGAGGGGCAGAGTGGTGCGGTGGCCAAGAGGTGGAGCTCTCGCCTCACAGTCGGGAGGCTGTGAGTTCGATCCTAGCTAGAGGCAGATATTTCACTTTCTGGGCACAATGAGAATATATCTGCTGAACAAAACTCCACATTGGCAACAGGAAGGGCATCCGGCCATTAAAACACTCAGCTCCATTCAGTTGCCCAGAGTCCACCCTGCAAGAGATTGTTAAAAGAAGATGATATATACCGTGTTTCCCCCAAAATAAGACCCTGTCTTATATTTTTTTTGAACCCTGAAATAAGCGCTTGGCCTTATGGCCATGTGCTCAAAAGCCCGATTGGGTTTATTATCAGGGGATGTCTTATTTTGGGGGAAAATAGTATCTGTCTATGTCTGTCTGTCTGTCTATCTTTCTCTCTCTCTCTCTCTCTTTCTCTCTCTCTAATCTATCTCTATTTATCTATCTATCTATCCATCTTACTATTTATCTATCATCTGTATCTACCATGTTTCCCCAAAAATAAGACCCTGTCATACATACATACATACATACATACATACATACATACATACATACATACATACATACATATATATATATATATATATATATATATATATATATATTTGGGGGGAACAGGATATATATGTAGGTATGTATTTGAATAGAATAATTGTAACAGCAGGCAGTCTATAAAATAACATGCATTTCATAAACATAGCTAAACATTGGTTGTAAGAATTGTCCAACAGTATGAAATACTTAATATAAAAGTAGTTTTCTCTTGTGTTTACCAGCTGTATCTATAAACTCCCCCCTTTCTTTCCTTGTGAACTTTTCACTGACTTCTAAGTGCAGGAAAACGTTTGACACATTTATATAGATTTTAAAAATAGCAAGCAATGTCTGCATGGCTGCATACAAATGAGTATTCTGAGAGGAAAACTAACATTTGCATCTTTTTTTTTCTTTTCAGGTTATTCTTTGCTGCCTCCTTTTGTGTCCCTAGGAAAACATTCCAACTTGCTTGTGGTCTGTGAAAAATCAGGGACAGAAACATGGGAAAAACAAAACATCTCGCTCCACATTTTAAGTAGATCAAAAGGAAAAAGCAAAATAGATACGAATAATCTGAGGTATGTTATATCTATCTGTCTGTCACATTTATAGAGCTACTCACCTCCCAGAACGTGAATCTCGGTGGCATATAATAAAAACACACCGTAAAAATCTTAAGCAGCCATTAAAAACGCCAATCAGACTTGGAAGTGACAGAGTAGAAAACGAGATAACAAGTTGTAGATATAAATGCATGAAATAAATCAGTTTTCTCTTGGGAAACGTTAGAAACTATTTTGACTTTATGGTGAATAACAAAACATTTTCATCTCTTTCCTTGGCGTCCTTTTTGTAGAAGTACAATAGGTTTGTGTTGAAATTTGGCATTGTTGCTGTGCAAAGCATTTGCAAGATGGAAGTAAATTTGAGTATCCAATTCTACAATCCAGAGATATATTTGAACCTGTTTTATCATGAAACCAACATCTGTTTATCGGTATATATTTTGGAAGTTGCTTCATAGTGATATCCAAAATCTTTCTAATATTAGTTGCAAATGACGGTCTCTGCAGTCCATCAGGGTCGAACTGCTGACAGTCGACAGTCAGCCTGCAATACTGCATTCTAAGCAATAGGAAAGGAAAGGAGGTGGGAGAAGGAAGAAAGGAAGGAAGGGCAATAGCAATAGCATTTATATACCGCTTCACAGTGCTTTTACAGCCCTCTCTAAGCGGTTTACAGAGTCAGCCTCTTGCCCCCAACTATCTGGGTCCTCATTTTACCGACCTAGGAAAGGATGGAAGGCCGAGTCAACCGGTCAGGATCGAACTTCTGGCAGGCGGCAGAGTCAACCTTGAGTACTGCTTACTAACTACTGTGCCAACTACTGCATCTGCCTGCTTGTTGTCTTTTGCAGACTGTCATGCGTGGCCCTGGCTCTGGCTCTGGTGAAACGATGCGCCGTTCTTTACGGGGAGCTTCCATCCTTCCGTGAAATTTTGAGTCCTGTCCGGTTGCTGCTTTCCTCACTCGTACTTCAGGCAGCCAAGTATCCTGCCCAGCTTCAAGTAAGAAGTGGGGGGGGGGGGGTTGTCCTGACAAATAGCCGAGAACTCCTGTCCACCCTCCCAGAAAGTAGCCCCCAGAAACATCCTCGACTTACAACAGTTCATTTAGTGACCAAAAGTGGAAAGAGTGACGTGTGACCGTTTTTCACCCTTCTCGACGGTTGCGGCATCCCCCGGGTCACCCAGAATTCAGATGCTTGGCAGCTGACTCGCATTTATGACAGTCGTGGTATCCCTTGGGTTCAAAGGATCGACCCCCAACGACCATGGGGAAGCCGGATTCACTTAACAACCGCGTGGCTAATGTAAGAATGGCAACGATCGGCTGAAGCCATGCGGCCAGAAAAACGGAGCAAAACCTCACTTCCAACATCGAACGTTTCACTGAGCCGCGTAAATTTGGGGCTCCGTTGTGGTCTTGAGCCGAGGAGTAGCTGCCCCAGACCTGAGCGACCAATATTTCACGTAAATACAAAGGAAAATCTTTCCGGTGGCGACATTTGTGGCCCAAGAGGACCGATGTTCTCTATAGCTGGAAGTTTTTGAGGAGAGACTAAAACAACCGCTTCTCCTTTGTGGTTTACTGGTTTCTCTGTAGGGTTGGACTAGATAATCCTTGTAGCCCCTTCCATTTTCCCTGTACTGATAAGACTTAGAATAACTTTATTGTCACTTTAAATGACAATATGACCATGACAAATGACAACAGCTCTTCCATCCCGAGGACTGGCCCATAGATTTCCACTCCTCTCCTCTCCTCTCCTCTGCCTTCTGTACATCCATGCGTCAGGCACTGGACCCAGCTGTTCCTCCTCTTCCTCATCAGCCACCTCCAGACCTGGGGGCTGTTGACTCTCCATCTGCGGGCTGACGGACGGCCCAGGCTCCACCTCTGTCTCTCTCTCCGCCAGCTCCATTCGCCCTTCCCCCTTGGAGCCTTGATGCTGCCAAGGACACCTGGACACACCTGGTTTAAGATGCTCACCTGCTGCCTGCTCCCATGGTTTTCTACCTGCTTCTAGTGAGGTTAAATACAGGTAGTCCTCAACTACCTGTATCTACAACAGTCTGCTTAGTGACTGTTCGCTAAGTAGATTTCCACTGCTCTCCTCTCCTCTGCCTTCTGCGCATCCGTGCGTCAGGCACTGGACCCAGCTGTTCCTCCTCCTCCTCCTCAGCCACCTCCAGACCTGATGGCCACCATGGCTCATTTGAGAGTTTTGAGACACCACAGGAAATGCCCAAATTGGACAGAACATTAGCCCTGCGAGGTAGTCAAGGAGTCATAGCTTAGTGTCCGATTGAATTAACCGAAATCTTGCAACGCTGAAAATATTCCTGCCCTCCTCTCTTTTTAGTCTGTGGAAAATTCTGGAACATTTCCGCCCTCTTCTGAGGGCCGAAGGCATCTTTTGTATGCCACTTGTCCTGTCTGTGGCTCCCCCTTCGCCTCCCAAGGCCATTCCACACCCCGTGACATACATGGAGACTGTTCAGTTATAGGTAGTCCTCAGCTTACAACCGCAATTGAGCCCAACATTTATGGTGTTAAGTGAGACCGTCGTTCGGTGAGTAATTTCCCCATTTCTTGCCACCGTCATTAAAGGAATCGCCACAGTTAAATTATTAACACGGCTTTTAAGTAAATCTGGCTTCCCACTTACCCTTTGCTTTTCAGAAGGTCGTAAAATGGGATCACGGGACCCCGGGACACTGCGATCGTCATAAATACGAGTCAGTTGCCAAGCATCTTGAATTTTATTCACGTAACTGTAGGGGATGCTGCGACAGTCGTAGGTGTGAAAAACTGTCACTTTTTTCATGGTCACTTCCAACGGTCACTAAACGAACTGATTTAAGTCGAGGACTACCTATACCCGTGATGGCGAACCTATGGCACGCGGGCTACAAGTGGCATGCGGAGCCATATCGGTGGGCACGCGAGCGTTGCCTTAGTTCAGCTCCAGCGTGCATGTGCAACTGATTTTCGGGCCTTCTGGGCCCACCGGAAGTCGGGAAACAGGTGGTTTCCAGCCTCCGGGGGAGTGGGGAAGGCAGTTTTCGTCCTCCCCAGGCTCCTAGAAAAAGCCTCTGGTGCCTGGGGAGGGCAAAAAAACAGGCCTACCGGGCCCACCGTGCCAAAAGTGGGAGGAGCGGGGAGGAGTCGCGCGGGCATGCGTGGTGGGGTGGGGCGCATTGAATTATGGGTATGGGAATGCATGCAACCCCCCCCCTCCGCGGTCCCACCGCTTTTGGCACGCGACGGCAAAAAGGTTAGCCGTCACTGACCTATACTCTGGGGGAAAAAAACAAAAACCTCAAAATCCTTCCTACCTTCCCCCCCCCCCAGTTTATTTAGCACGAAATCTTTTCATTCCTGAAATAAATAAAGAAGGAAATAGAGATTAAATATTAATTAATTAACAACATCCATATGAATAGTATTATATTTAGTCTTAGAGATTTGAGCACTATTATCTTTAAGTGTTTTGAAATTAAATCTAGCTTTAAGAAACAATATCAAATAAAAGACAAGTAATAATGCATGTAGATGTATATATGTATATAATTGCACCAATGAACCGAAAATGTACCGAATGTATCACTATATGTTATAATAAAAATCAAATTAAAATTAAAAAAAAAAAGGGAATGCATGCAACCTCCCTCCGCGGTCCCACCGCTTTTGGCACGCGACGGCAAAAAGGTTACCATCACTGACCTATACTCTGGGGGAAAAAAACAAAACCTTCAAAATCCTTTCCACCTTCCCCCCCCCCCCTTTATTTAGCACGAAATCTTTCCATTCCTGCTGTGCATTTTAAATCTCTTGGGAACTTTTAGGAGCTACACCAGAGCGTCCTGGAGGAACTCGACGTCCCGAGGCCGTACAGCCCATTGGTCTGCGACAAGAGGAAACCGGTTCCTTTGAAGCTGTACACTCCCAAAATAGTGAAGGTGTGAGTATCTCAAAAACGGATCCCCAACTGCCAATCCTGCGGAAATTTTTAAATTTTTAAATTTTTAAATGGAAATTTAAAAAAATCACGCGTAACATTTCATCATTTAAATTTTAAAAGCCCAGTTCGGCTGACAGTTCTTTTTTAATGTCCTGATTTGGGGCTTCTGAAATCCAGATTATGCGAGGCAGAAACGGTTTGGCGGTAATCCAGTGTCTCCTCCTCCTGCTGCCGCCAATTTATTCAAACTATCAAAGTCATATGTTGAATACTGTAGTCGTCATCCTCTCTTAAAATCCCCATAATCCCTTGCGGGATGGAACCTGGGCAAATGAATGGAGCAAGCAGATTGTTTTACTGGCCAGATGCCCTTCCTGTCACCAGTGCGGAGTTTTGTTCAGCAGTGTGCCCAGAGAGAGAAATACCAGTCACTAAAAGCAATTAAAGCTTAGATACTTTGGAAAGGTTCCATTTCTTACGGGTTTTCCCCTAAACTACGGAATCGAGTCGGGGGTCCACTTCCCGGAAATTGCCAGGCAGCGGAAATGCGCCCCCCCCCAATCCTCCCCGAGTTGAAATTGGGAGCTCCGCCATTTTTGACAAGTCGTTTTTTTCTCCTTTCAGGCTGGAATTTGGACGGAAGCAAGGGAGCAGTAAGCAAGAGCAGGAACGGCAGCGCCTCGTGCACAAGCACAGGCGTGAGCTCAAGGGGGCCGTGCGCGAGATCCGCAGGGACAACCAGTTCCTGGCAAAGATGCAGCTTGCAGAAGTCATGGAAAGGTAGCCCCCGCGGGTTTGGGTTTCGTGAGAAAAACGGGGGAAAATACCAGTGGCCGGGAAACGGTCTTCGCTTGGGGGGAGGGGGGGGGGGGTTTGTTGTCTATGAGATACGAGGTTTCTAATTCATGGTTGCTGGTCTATAGAATAGATTAGATTAAATTGGAATGGAATGGAGACTAGAAAGAATGAAGAATAGAAGGAATGAAAAATTAGAATGGAAGGGAAGGGAATAGAATAGAGAATAGAAGAAATGAATAGAATAGAATAGAATAGAATAGAATAGAATAGAATAGAATAGAATAGAATAGAATAGAATAGAATAGAATAGAATAGAAAATTAGGATAGGCTGGGAAGAATTGAATGGAATAATGGAATAGAAATAGGATAATGGAGTAGGATAAGAGAAGAGAAGAATGGAATAGGATTAGAATGGAATGGCACGGAGAATAGAAAGAATGAAGAATAGAAGGAATGAAAAATTAGATTAGAAGGGAAGGGAATAGAATAGAATAGAATAGAATAGAATAGAATAGAATAGAATAGAATAGAATAGAATAGAATAGAATAGAATGAAGAATTAGAGTAGAATTGAAGGAATGAAGAAATAGAATAGAATATAGAATAGAATGAAGAATGGAAAGAATAAAAAAATAGAATAGAAAATGGAATGGAATGGAATGGAATGGAATAGAATAGAAGAATAGAATAGAATAGAATAGAATAGAATAGAATAGAATAGAATGAAGAATTAGAGTAGAATTGAAGGAATGAAGAAATAGAATAGAATAGAATATGGAATAGAATAGATGGAATGGAATAGAATAGAATAGAATAGAATAGAATAGAATTAGAGAACTGGAATGGAATAGGAATAGGAATTGAATTCTTTATTGGCCAAGTGTGATTGGACACACGGAAGAAATTTGTCTCCAGTGCCTATGCTCTCAGTGTACATACAAGCCACAAACTGATAAATCATGATCATAATCACAATACAATCACCATAAATCGTTAAGATACAACACTCCGTGATAGTCATAAGCTACTAAATAAAAGCGATCCACATAACTCGTAAGACGCAAACCACAAAGTGACGGTCCTAAGATGCTAAAAGAACCGCACAGCTCTACTATACGTGGTTTTTATAGCCCAGATTTTCTCGTCCCTCTTTCTGGCTCCTGCATTGTACAGATCCTCCATGGAAGGCAGGCTGGTTGCGATTGTGTTTTCTGCAGTCCTCACTATCCGTTGGACGTTCGTGTCTCTCTGGTTGCTGTGCCAAACCAGACAATTATAGAAGTACAAAGGACGGACTCGATAAAGGGGCCCGAATTAAAAAGAGACCGATAAGCAAAGTGGCAGATTTTCCAACCGTCATTAACCTATTCTATTCTACTATACATAAATAAAATCATTTGCCACATGATCAAATGGTTTACGGGATTCCTAAAAACCGAAAGCGATCCAGGCCGTAAATGTCACTGGCAGATCTGTGATCCTGTACAGACTGGATCCTGAAAGATTTCTGTCTCCTCGGCCATTAATAAAACCACAGGAGAAGCAGCGCTACGTTCTAAACTCGAGGGAGGGAGATACTTTGCATTTTTGCCTTCAAGATAACAATCGCGGTTTGATGATTTTATTTTATTTTATTTTGCTTTTTTTTCAGGGATTCTGAAAGAAAAAGGAAAGTGAAGCAACTCTTCCAAAGCCTCGCTCAGCAGGAAGGAGATTGGAAAGCACTCAAGAGGAAAAAGCGTTAAATTATTCCCAGATAATAATACCTCGGAAGACAAACAAGGATATTTAAATGATTAGAATTTCCTGGAACGTTTTGATCGTTTTTAAATAGGGGGTACAGTTTTTTTTTTTTCTGGATTTAAAAAAAAGTATCATTTCTAAATAAAATTGTATAATATATTTGATACTATTTTGCCTCCGTTTTAATACTTCGGCCTTTTTTTTCCAGAATGCGTGGCAGTCCTTGAGTCTATCCCTTTTCTAGTGATAGACTCAAAAGGCCACTCTGCACATGGTCAGAGGCTGCACCAGCTTCAAGGCACGGAGGGCCACTCGTCCCGCGGATTGGCGGACTGCAGAGAGGCGCCCGTCTTAATGCAGGAAGGGCAAAAACCCGGGTGCAATGAGATGCAACTCGCATGTTGGATTCCAAGACTGGAAAGGCAGAGGTTACTCAGAAGGGCAGGATTACACATGGAGGGAGGGCCGGTGAGCACCAGATCCAGGGATCTGGTGGCAAGGATCCCACGGAGAGCAAGGGCAATGCTACTGAGGAGGTGTGTTAGATCTTGCCAAGTCAGAGAGAGAGAGAAAGTAACTTTTATTGTCATTTTTCTTTTTCACTGTGAGCACACCGGCCCACATTAAAAATGAAATTTTGTTGCCTGCGGTCAAGAGAAAATATATATCTACCCAAAGACATACATGACACACATATACACATGGCTATATCATCATCATCTTTTAATGACCCTCATAATCCCTTGCGGGATGGACTCTAGGCAACTGAATGGAGCTGAATGTTTTAATGGCCGGATGCTCTTCCTGTTGCCGGTGCGGAGTTTTGTTCGGCAGATATATTCTCATCGTGCCCAGAGAGAGAAATATCTGCCTCTACTTAGGGTTGAACTCAGCCTCCTGATTGTGAGGCGAGAGCTATATATATATATATATATATATATATATATAAAAGTTTGAATCTGAGTAAGGGTCTGGCTAGCTGATGAGAGCTAAAAAGCTTGAAATAGATCTATACTAGTCTCCCTTTATTTCTTTATCAGCGAAATATAAATTTGGTATAAAATGGTTTGTCGTGAATGCGACTGCTTGAGGCCTTCTGGATTGGAGCTGAAAGGTGAAAAGGGAAGCAGAAGGCTCCTTCCCATATTGGGGCAGACCAGGTGTTTCGATAGAAAAACACTTTATATATATATATATCTGTAATGGTAGTTTAATACTCTGACGATGTCAGCAGATGGCTGATGAAAGCTTAGTAAAATAAAATTTTAATTTTTAAAAATTTTTAAAATTTTAAGTACCGGAGTTCGCAGTATGTCTGCTTCTTTTTTTACTAATATACCTGGAACTCGTATTTTTAGAATAGTTTGTAAGATAGATAGATAGATAGATAGATGATAGATAAATATTACAATCTATTCATATATAGATATGTGAAGTTTTTGCGGGTGTGTATATGCAAAAAATTAAAATCTCGGGTGTTTTCCCGCGTCATGTTAAATAAGTTAAGTTAGTTAAAATGTTTAAAACTTCTGGTTAAAATCCTAGCTTAAAATCTTCCAAATATATTTGTAATATATGTAATGTATTTATATTTTCTGTAAGCTGCCTAAGAGTTGCCATCAGCCAGTAAGCAGCTATCTACATTTTCCTAAAATACAGCAAGTCCTTGACTTCCAACAGTCCGTTTAGTGACCGTTCCAAGTTACAAACAGCACTGAAAAAAAAAACGTGCCTTAGGATCGTTTTTCACACTTAACAACTTTTGCAGCCCTCCCCATAGTCACGTCATCAAAATTCAGACACTGGCCAACTGGTTCGTCTTTATGACCGTTGCTGTGTCCCAGGGTGATCCCCTTTTGTGGCCGTCCAACAAGCAAAGAGGAAGCCAGCTTCACTTAACCACCATCTGACTAACTGGAAGAACCGCAGTGATTCACTTAACAACGGTAGCAAGAAAAATGGGGCAAAACTGAGTTAAGACACGCGTCACCTTTAAACCACAGAAATTTTGGGCTCCATCGTGGTCATAAGTCGAGGACTAGCTATAAATACACTATAAATACAGGCAGTCCTCGACTTACAACAGCTCATTTAGTGACTGTTCAATGTTCGAACGATTAATGAGAAATGTGAGTTGCCACTGACTTTCACAGTTACGACCACTCCGCCGCTTGGCAATTGACTCATACTTATGACGGTTGCAGTGTCCCGGATGTCACATGATCCAGATTTCCACTTCACACAAGCGGGTTACTAAGAGAAGCAATTGTGATTCCCTGAATGACGGTGGCAAGAAAACAGGGCAGACTTCACTGAAGACACCCATCCAGGGATGGGTTCCACTTCCCTTCACTACCGGTTTGCAACGGGAGCGTGGTGGGCGGAGCCTCCCACTGCCGTTCCTACAGGTTCGCACGAACCGGACTGAACTGGTAGCAACTCACCCACCACTGCACCCATCTCCCTGAACCCCAGAAACCTTGGCCTCAATCGGGGGTCATAAGTCAAGGACCCCCTGTAAATAAATGAGACGTGATTTACGACGGACTTTCACAGTTAACGGCAAGAAAAACAAGGCGCACCTCACCTGAGACCAGCCATCTCCCTCAACCCCAAAAAACCTTGGCCTCAATTGGGAGTCGTAAGTCAAGGACCCCCTGTAAATAACGAGGAATGTGGCTTACGATGGACTTTCACACACTTAACGACAAGAAAAACAGGGCAGACCTCACCCGAGTCTTCCCTGAACCCCAGAAACTTTGGGCTCAATCGGGGAGGGGGGAAGTGTCGTAAAACAAGGACTAGCCCTGTCCACTAATGTTGAGACCCCATTGAGAGTGTCTATTCAAATCCCAAGTACAGGGGAGCGGGGGGTCGGACTAGATGACCTCCCAAGGTCCCTTCCAACTCTGTTGCAATTCGGCAGTTCGAATCCCTAGTACATGTCTCCTGTGAGCGGGGGGGGGGGGGGTCAGACTAGATGACCTCTGGAGGTACCTTCCAAATCTGTTGCTGTTACAGTGCGGCAGTTCGAATCCCTAATACAGGGGAGCAGGGGGGTCGGGCTAAATGACCTCCCAAGGTCCCTTCCCACTCTGTTATTGTTACAGTTTGGTGGTTTGAATCCCTAGTACAGGGGAGCAGGGGGGTCGGACTAGATGACCTCCCGAGGTCCCTTCCCACTCTGTTGCTGTTACAGTTCGGCGGTTCGAATCCCTAGTACAGGGGAGCAGGGGGTTGGGCTAGATGACCTCCCGAGATCCCTTCCTACCCTTCTCTTTAAAGGAGAGAAAAGGATCTGGGATCGCCGCGAGCGGCCAACGCCTCGCGGAAGTCGATCGCTGGGGCCGTTCCGCGGAGATCCCGCTCCTCGGCCGCCTCCAGTCCGGGCATCTCCGGAGAGCTTGGGACCCTCCTCTCGCAGGTCAGCCCAGCCCGGGGGTCTCCCTCTCTCTCTCTCTCTCTCTCTCTCTCGGGGTCTTTTCTAACCGGGATCCCCCCCAACAACCCAACCCAACCCAACCCAACCCAACCCAACCCAGCTCAACTCAACTCAACTCAACTCAACTCAACCCAACCCAACCCAACCCAACCCAACCCAACCCAACCTCCTTCCCTCCGCTGGTGTCTTCCCGGGGCAAAGCTCCGGGGGAAGATGCGCTGCGGGGCCGCTGGGATGCTCCGAGGCTCCGGGTCCCCCTTCTGAGACTGGGCCGGAAGAGGAAGGAGCTTACCCGGCCTTGGGAGTGGAGTGGAGGCGGGCAAGCAGGCGGGGGAAGCCGGGCTGGAGGTGGGCTGAGCCCCCGGAGGAAGGAACCGGGGCGCATCGCGGAGCTTCTCCTCCAAGCGGGGCTGGTCGGGCTCTCCGCCTGCGGGAGCGGAGGTGAGCTCTCCTGGGTGGGATATTAGAGGGGGGTGGGGGGCGTCAGCACCCCCCCCGCCCACCCCCAGGCTCTCTTCCCGCTCCGGAGGGGGATTTCCGGGTGGTCTCCCATTCCATTCCATCCCGGCCCCTCTCAAGGGGAGGAGGCTGGGAGGGGGATTGGGAGGGGGGAGAGAAGGGGAGGGGGCAGAGAAGGGGAGGAGGCTGGGAGGGGGATTGGGGAGGGGGGAGGAGAAGGGGAGGGGGAGAGAAGGGGAAGAGGCTGGGAGGAGGATTGGGGAGGGGGCAGAGAAGGGGAGGGGGCAGAGAAGGGGAGGAGGCTGGGAGGGGGATTGGGGAGGGGGGAGGAGAAGGGGAGGGGGGAGAGAAGGGGAAGAGGCTGGGAGGAGGATTGGGGAGGGGGGAGAGAAGGGGAGGAGGCTGGGAGGAGGATTGGGGAGGGGGGAGGAGAAGGGGAGGGGGCAAAGAAGGGGAGGAGGCTGGGAGGGGGATTGGGGAGGGGGCAGAGAAGGGGAGGAGGCTGGGAGGGGGATTGGGGAGGGGGCAGAGAAGGGGAGGAGGCTGGGAGGGGGATTGGGGAGGGGCAGAGAAGGGGAGGAGGCTGGGAGGGGGATTGGGGAGGGGGCAGAGAAGGGGAGGAGGCTGGGAGGGGGATTGGGGAGGGGGCAGAGAAGGGGAGGAGGCTGGGAGGGGGATTGGGGAGGGGGCAGAGAAGGGGAGGAGGCTGGGAGGGGGATTGGGGAGGGGGCAGAGAAGGGGAGGAGGCTGGGAGGGGGATTGGGGAGGGGGCAGAGAAGGGGAGGAGGCTGGGAGGGGGGGAAGGAGAAGGGGCGGCAAGGAGAGGAGAGAGGGAGGGGGATTGGGGAGGGGGGAGGAGAAGGGGCGGCAAGAGGAGGAGGGAGGGAGCAGGGAGGAGGGAGGGAAAGAGGAGGGGGTAGGAATGAAGGACCCCATCCCCGACCCGTTTTCATCCAGCTTGCCCAGGAGCCTGGGGAGGGGTTAGGGTCTCCCAACCATCCTGATCCCTCTTGGCACGGCCTGTGTCCCCCAGGAGGAGGGAAAGGGGAGGCATCTAGCAGGGATTGGGATGAGGTAGGGTGGGACGGGGAGGGGGTGCAAAGCGAGAAGGCTTGGGGGGAAAGAGGGGCAGGAATGAAAGACCCCCGACCCAGTTTTTTTTCATCCAGTCTGCCCCTGGAGCCTCTGTGTTTGGGGGGGGGTGTCTCCCAGTCTCCCAGCCCTTCTAGGTCCATAGAAGGAAAGGAGCAGGGATTGGGGGTGGGGTGGAAAGGGGGTGCAATTGAGATGGCTTGGGGGGGAGAGGGAGAGAGGGAGGGAGGGGTACAGGAATGAAGCCCCCACCCATTCCATTTTTCATCCAGCCAGCTCAGTAGCCCCTAGCTTTGAGGGGAGATGGAGAGGCTGCCTTGTGCTTGGGAAGCGGAGTGGGGTGGGTGGAGTCTCCGGGCTGGCAGAGACCCCTGGCGTGGGGTGGTGGGGCACCCAACGGTGCCCGCCACCTTATCTTTCCTTGGGGAAATTTAAAATTGCTACTCCGCTTCTGGGTACTCTCTGGAGCATGTCTTGAGTTCCTGTTTCACCTACTGTAACTGTAAGGCTGCTAAGGAGCCTTGGTGGCGCAGCAGACTAAAGCGCTGTTAAGTAGCACCAGCTGCCTGCAATTACTGCAAGTTCGAATCTCCCCAGGCTCAAGGTTGACTCAGCCTTCCATCCTTTCTAAGGTAGGTGAAATGAGGACCCAGATTGTGGGGGCAATAAGCTGACTTTGTATAAAATATACAAAAGGATGAAGGCTATTGCTTAACACATTGTAAGCTGCCCTGAGTCTTCAGAGAAGGGCGGCATATAAATCGAACCAATAAAATAAAAATAAATAAATTTACACACACACAGTCACACGTAGTCCTCAATTTACAGCTTGGAAAAAAGCAACTTGGGACCGTTTCTCACCCTTATGACCGCCGCGGCATCCCTGTGGCCACGTCATCAAAAAAATCCTGACGCTTGGCCTCAAATTCTAATTTCTCTAGTTTTTACTCCTATTTATTCTCTTTTATTTTTTTTAATCATTCATTCTTTACCCTAGTGCATTTATACATGTTCGGGGTTGCCTTTCTTCCCTTTCATCTTTTTTTTATTGTACAGAGAAATTAGAATTGGAGGGCGAAGGAAGATGTCGTTTATACAAATGAGCGTAGAAATTTTAAGATACGATCAAAAAAAATGGAAAAAGAAGATTTTGGCAGAAATCTTAACCGAGTAAAAATGTATTTGAATAAGATAAATTGTATAAGTTATGATACCCTGTTCATAAAATACGCGGGTGAATGTGGGGGGGGCGAAAAATCAATAAAAATTGATTTTAAAAAATTATCCTAACGCTTGGCAGCCGATTCACATTTATGACGGTTGCAGCGTCCCCGGGGGATCCTCCTTCGCGACCTTGTGATAAGCAAAATCAAAAACAGGGAAAAACCAGTTTCACTTAACCGTGCTACTAACTTCACAACGGCAGCACTTCACTTAATGAAGGGCAGCCAGCAAGGTCACCAAAAAAAAAAAAAAAAAGGGGCGGAATTCACTTAACGAATTGTCTCACTTAGCAACAGAAATCTGGGGCTCGGTTGCGGTCGTAAATCGAGGGCTACCTGTAAAAACTTAGCAGCTCAGGCTAAGAATCTCTGCTCAGTTCCAGCTTTGTTTCTTCCCCGCCCACTCTTGTCCGACTTGTGTGAACTGGGGGACTAAATTAATTAATTAATTAATTAATTAATTAATTAGTCATATTTCTATGCCGCCCACTCGCCGAGGACTCTGGGCGGCTTACAACTATCGACAGTGTACTAAATAGCATATTGCCCCCAACAATCTGGGTCCTCATTTTACCCACCTCGGAAGGACGGAAGGCTGAGTCAACCTTGAGCCGGTGAGATTTGATCCGCTGATCTGCTGAACTAGCAGTCAGCTGAAGTAGCTGCAGTACTGCACTCTAACCACTGCGCCACCTTGGCTCGTAAATCCAGACCCCACGATGCCCCTCATTGTATTTCAGGGCTCTCCAACCTTCTCAGCGATAAGACCTGAGGACTTCAACTCCCAGAATCCCCCAGCCGGAGTGGTGATTTGGAGACCATCGTGGAAGAAAGGATCTTCCTCCAGAAAATGTCACGAGAGGACCAAGGCGTTGCGAAGGCCGAGGAAAACTCCTCCCGCGTCATTTTCGCGGTGTTTCTCTCGCTGCTCATCGACCTCCTGGGCTTCACCCTGATTCTGCCTCTCCTGCCTTCCATCCTAGATCATTTCAGCCAGAATGACGTGAGTAAAAAAAAAATTTGAAAAAATGAACCCGCATTCAAAAATCCAAACATTTTTGCCCTTGTTAAAACATGCGAGGACAAGCAGGGACGGCGTCCGTGAGAATTGAAATTACTTTACTCTGGTTTGCTTTTTCATCGTTGCACCTCGCACAACGGAATTAAGTGCCATCTAATTTCAGGGTACTTTATACATGAAAAAGAAAATAAAAATAGAACAAAAACACACCTCCCTCGCGTCCTATTTATTTATTTATTTTATTTATTTATTTGTCAAGTACGTACCCTGTTTCCCCCCAAATAAGACCTCCCCTGATAATAAGCCCAATCGGGCTTTTGAGGGCATGGCAATAAGGCCAAGCGCTTATTTCAGGGGTCAAAAATATATATGACAGGGTCTTATTTTAGGGAAAAAACGGTAGATACAGATGATAGATAAATAGTAAGACGGATAGATAGATAGATAGATAGATAGATAGATAGATAGATAGATAGATAGATAGATAGATAGATAGATGATAGATAGAGATATAGAGATAAATAGATAAATAGAGAGATTAGATAGAGAAAGAAAGAAAGAAAGAAAGAAAGAAAGAAAGAAAGAAAGAGAAAGAAAGAAATAGATAGGGATTGATAGATAGAAAGATAGATATAGAGATAAATAGAGATAGATCAGAGAGAGAGAGAAAGATAGATAGATAGATAGATAGATAGATAGATAGATAGATATAAATAGATTAGATAAAGAAAGAAAGAGATAGATAGATAGATAGAAAGATAGATATAGAGATAAATAGAGATAGATTAGAGAGAGAAAGATAGATAGATAGATGATAGAGATAGATATAAATAGATACATAGATAAATAGAGAGATTAGATAGAGAAAGAAAGAAAGAAAGAGAGAGAGAGAGAGAGAGAGAGAGAGAGAGAGAGAGAGAGAGAGAGAGAGAGATAGACATAGACAGATACCCTGTTTCCCCCAAAATAAGACCTCCCCTGATAATAAGCCCAATGGGGCATTTGAGTGCATGGCAATAAGGCCAAGCGCTTATTTCAGGGTTCAAAAAAATATAAGACAGGGTCTTATTTTCGGGGAAACATGATAGATACAGATGATAGATAAATAGTAAGACGGAGAGAGAGAGAGAGAGGGAGGAAGGAAAGAAGGAAGGAAGGATGGATAGATAGACAGATAGACAGATAGACAGACATAGACAGATACCCTGTTTCCCCCAAAATAAGAATTTCCCCCAAAATTCCCCCAAAATATCCCCTGATAATCAGCCCAATCGGGCTTTTGAGCTCATGGCAATAAGGCCAAGCGCTTATTTCAGGGTTCAAAAAAAATATAAGACATGATTTTATTTTCGGGGAAACACAGGTATTAGATAATATATATAAGTATAAGCATGAATTGAATACATGAAATAGATACAAATAGAGGAAACATTAGGACAGGGACGGAAGGCACGCTGGTGCGCTTACGCACACCCCTTACAGACCTCTAAGGAATGGGGTGAGATCAACAGTAGACAGTCTAAGGTTAAAGTTTTGGGGGTTTTGGGGATGAAACCACAGAGTCAGGTAGTGCATTCCAGGCATTGACCACTCTGTTGCTGAAGTCCTATTTTCTGCAATCGAGTTTGGAGCGGTTCACCTTGAGTTTGTATCTATTGTGTGCTCTTGTATTGTTGTGGTTGAAGCTGAAGTAGTCATTGACAGGTAGGACATTGTAGCAGATGATTATATGAGCTACGCTTAGGTCATACCGAAGGCGGCGTAGTTCTAAATTTTCTAAGCCCAGAATTTCAAGTCTGGTGGCATAAAGTATTTTGTGTCGAGCAGAGGAGTGGAGGACTCTTCTTGTGAAATATTTCTGGACTCGCTCAGTTGTATTAATGTCCGATACGCAGTGCGGGTTCCAGACAGATGAGCTGTATCCGAGAATTGGTCTAGCAAAGGTTTTGTATGCTCTGGTTAGTAGTGTGATATTACCGGAGAAGAAGCTACGCAAGATTAGGTTAACAACTCTTAATGCCTTTTTGGCAATGTTGTTAAGGTGGGCTTTGGCACTTAGATCATTAGAGATGAGTACTCCAAGGTCCTTGACAGAGTGAGGGTCATCTACAAAGTCATGTCCACTTAGCTTGTATTTTGCATTCTGGTTGTTTTTGCCAATGTGTAAGACGAGTATTTTTTGGTTGAGATTTGGAGTTGCCAATTGTTTGACCCTTCCAAACTGAATTGAATTGAAGTTAGTTTACTTTATGGTCGTTGCACCTCGCACAACGAAGTTAGGTGCCATCTTCAGTGTACATTATACATTAAAAAGAAAATAAAAAATAAAAACACAGCTCCCTCACATTCTATAGCAGGAGTCAGCAACCTGCAGCTCTGGAGCCGCATGTGGCTCTTTCACCCCTCTACTGTGGCTCCCCGTCACTCAAAATATGCATCACAACTGCCAATGTGCGACATTCGCTGGCATGTGATTTATTGTGTTTTTCAACCCTCCGGCAGGCCAACCATGGATAAATCCAAGAAATGAAAAGTTTCAGAAGAAAACAGAACGTTTAATTCAACTACATAGGCTAGTTTTGTGGCTGCGCAAAAAATAGTCAGGGACGGGAAGGGTTTTGTGGCTCCCGGTGTTTTCTTTTCTGCGGGAAACGGGTCCAAAGGGCTCTTTGAGTTTTTAAAGTTGCAGACCCCTGTTCTATACAATTGTATTGAAAACCCCTGATATTGCATTAATATCGCACTTTATTATACAGCGGAATTCAATATAGTTACTGCTTTGCTCCAGGCTTCGCAGCACCTTGTTCATCGTTTTATCAGTTTCCCAAAACATAAAATACGAAAATACAAAGACAGATGAAAGTAAGGGCAAAATAGCAGAGGAAGGGGAAGAGGAGGAAAAATGTAAAGAGGAAACAAACCCAGTATTGCCTTCTTTCACGAGACACCTCTCCTCCCACGAGGACACTACGACCGTCACAAATATGAATCCGTTTCCAAGCGACTGAATTCCGATCACGTGACCCTGGGGAATGCTGCAACGGTCGTTAAGTAGGAAAAACGGCCATTACTCACTTTTTCGTCACTTGTCAACAGTCACTAAATGAACTGCCGTAAGAGGAACTGGATTCAGCCGGTTTGCAGTATTTCTGCAACCGGCTGAATGTTCTTGCCATGTTTTTTTTAACTGTGTGTGGTTTTTTGCCTTGGTCTTGTCTTGTCTTGTCTTTTCTTTTCTTTTCTTTTTTTTTTCTTTTTTTAACATTTTATTTTGCCACTTCATCTAAGCAGTGGGCAGGAGCAGGAATGATGGGCACGGGGTTTCCTAATCGTGAAACTTAAAATAAGGAAGTATCCCAACGGCTGAAACGGTGAAGCTGAACGCTGGAGTGCGATACTCTTCCCTCATCTTAGAAAGGAAGTGTCAGGACACACGCCAGACCGAAACGAGAAAGCGACACCTTGCAACATGGCTGTTGTTTGCAGACTGTGCAACGAACACCTCAAGGTTGTAAGGACACTCCAGCAACCCCTTCCTGGAAAAACACACATGGAAAGATCTTTTAAAGTTGTGAAGAATTTTGTGAGAAGGGACGAAGGAAAAAAAAGAGAGAGAGAGAGAGAGAGAAGAAATCAAGTTTAGGGCCTTTATTTCAGAAGATTAAAAGTAAATAGAATACATTTTATGCATTCAATTCATGCTTATATATATTATCTAATATGTACTCGACAAATAAATTTAAAAAAATTAGAAATAAAAGGAAATTAATAGTCATTAATAGTCAATTGGCCAAGATTTGGACACACAAGGAATTTGTCTTCGGTGCATATGCTCTCTGTACATAAAAGACAAGATATGTTCATAATGAATCATAAGACACCACACTTAGTGATAGTCACAGGATACTGAGTAGAACAGAACAGAACAGAACAGAATTTTTTTTATTGGCCAAGTGTGATTGGACACACGAGGATTTTTTCTTGGTGCATACGCTCTCAGTGTACATAAAAGAAAAGATACGTTCGTCAAGAATCATAAGGTACAACACTGAATGATAGTTATAGGGTACAAACAAGCAATCAGGAAACAATATCAATATCAATCGTAAGGATACAAGCAACAAAATTACAGTCATACAGTCATAAGTGAGAGGAGATGGGTGGTGGGAACGATGAGAAGATTAATAGTAATGCAGACTTAGTGAATAGTTTGACAGTGTTGAGGGAATTATTTGTTTAGCAGAGTGATCGGGAAAAAAATGTCCTTGTGTCTATTTGTTCTGGTGTGCAGTGCTCTATAGCATCGTTTTGAGGGTGGGAGTTGAAACAGTTGATGTCCAGGATGTGAGGGGTCTGTAGATATTTTCACAGCCCTCTCTTTGACTCGTGCAGTAGACAGGTCCTCAATGGAAGGCAGGTTGGTAGCCAGTGTTTTTTCTGCCGTTCTAATTATCCTCTGAAGTCTGTGTCTGTCTTGTTGGGTTGCAGAACCAAACTAGACAGTTATGGAGGTGCAGATGACAGACTCAATTATTCCTCTGTAGAACTGTTATCAGCAGCTCCTTGGGCAGTTTGAGCTTTCTGAGTTGGCGCAGAAAGAACATTCTTTGTTGTGCCTTTTTGATGACGTTTTTGATGTTAGCTGTCCATTTTAGATCTTGCAATACGGTAGAACCTAGAAATTTGAACGTCTCTACTGAAAGAATATAAAAAAACCAACCATTTCAGATTAAAAGTAACATAAGCGGAAGGAATGTAAAGTAGACTTATTTGATCACGGCTAAAATAGATGCGTTGTTCTCTCCGGTAACCCTTCCGGATTTTTGCTGACATCAGGGACTGAAGGATGAAGCTTTGAAGCTTTGTTTATAGATAAGAGATGAAAGATGAGAAGGTTATTTGATGTATTGGGGGAGGGAGGAGAAGACTGCGATACAGAGGATGCACTTGGCACTTGGTGGATGTTTGAAGTGATGTTTTTTAGGGGAGGAAAAGATGCTTCTGGGATCAGGAAAACGACAGAACAGCGCGTTTCCCATCTTGGCAGGATGATTCAATCGATCGATCGATCGATATCCCACCTTTTTCCAAAAACAATTCAAATATATCCAACACATCTTCCTCCTCCTATTTCCCCCCACCCCAAACAACAACCCTGTGAAGTCAGGACTAGAACTCAATTCAGAATAGAGCTGGAAGGGAACCTTGGAGGACTTCTAGTCCAACCCCCTGCCCAAGCAGGAGACCCTATACCGGTGATGGCTAACCTTTTTGCCGTTGCATGCCAAAAGCGGGAAGAACATGGGGGGCGGGTCGCGCTCGTGCGTGCCCACACCCATAATTCAATGTGCCCTGTCCTCCCACATGCACATGCGACCCACCCTCGCTTTTGGCATGCGATGGCATGGTGGGCCCGGTAGGCCCATTTTTTGCCCTCCCCAGGCTCCAGAGGCTTGCTAGGAGCCTGGGGAGGGCTAAAACAGCCTTCCCACCCCCCCCCAGAGGCCCTCTAGAGGCCGGAAACAGCCCATTTTCTGACTTCCGGTGGGCCCGGAAAATCAGTTGGCTGACGCGCGCATGCTAGTTCTAGGTTGCTTCTCTCCTTGATTAGTTTCCATCCCTTGTTTCTTGTCCTGCCTTCTAGTGTTTTGGAGAATAAATTGATCCCTTCCTCTTTGGGGCAGCCCCTCAAATGCCATAAATAGCAAAATAATTCTGGCAGAAAGAAATGGGGCTGGAGATGGCTCCCCTAACCCCTCCCCCTTGCCCAATCCCTTTCTTTCTTCCCCAGGATGGGCTCTACAGGAGGGTGCAAGCCGGCGTGGACTGGTTCAGTGGCAGCCTTGGCATTCCGCCAGAAAGGAAGTACAACAGCGTCTTATTTGGAGGTAGGAAATTCCCTTCATTGCCTTAGTTGGCGCCTGGTCTGAAGGTCATTCACCCTCTGCCTGAAGGGCATTTGGGGTCTCTGGCCAGGCTGGTGGTCAACCCTGGTGTTCAGAGAAATGGGGATGTTGCAAGACACGGAGGGAGGAACTCAGGGGTGAAATCCAGCAGGTTCTGACAGGTTCTGGAGAACCAGTAGCGGACATTTTAAGCAGTTCAGAGAACCGACAAATACCACCTCTGGCTGGCTCCAGAGTGGGGTGGGAGTGGAGATTTTGCAGTATCCTTCCCCTGGAGTGGGGAGGGAATGGGGATTTTGCAGTATCCTTCCCCAGGAGTGGGGAGGGAATGGGGATTTTATTTATTTATTTATTTTATTTTATTAAATTTCTATACCGCCCTTCTCCTGAAGGACTCAAGGTGGTGAACAGCCACAAGATAAAAACACATAAATACAAAAATTTAAAATCATATAAAAACGAATTAAATAATTTGGCTGAATTTAAAATACCCCATTTTGCAGTATCCTTCCCCTGGGGTGGGGTGGGAATGAGGATTTTGCAGTATCCTTCCCCTGGAGTGGGGTGGGAATGGGGATTTTGCAGTATCCTTCCCCCAGGAATGGGGAGGGAATGGAGATTTTGCAATACCCTTGCCCCAGGAGTGGGGAGGGAATGGGGATTTTGCAGTGTCCTTCCCCCAGGAGTGGGGAGGGAATGGGGATTTTGCAGTATCCTTCCTCTGCCATGCCCACCAAGCCACACCCACAGAACCGGCAGTAAAAAAAAATTGGATTTCACCACTGAAGGAAGCCACAGCATGGAACGGGACAATTCGCCATGACCAACTCACCGTGGGAGAAATTCAACGCTTCAATTTAATTTATTTAAAAGAATTAAAACTTCATTTCGCTTTTTGTCATTCATCTTTCATCTCGGCCCTCCTTCCTTGAAGGATTCTATTCCACCGTTTCTTCGGTATTGGTGTAACTCTCGTCCCGCGGCGAGTTCTCTCGCGGTGAGCTGGCCACGGCAAGTTGGACGTGCGTTCCCCTTTGACCCTTTTTTAGAAGCACGGCTTTCGAGTAGGGGCAAACTTTTAAGACCGGTGGACTTCAACTCCCAGAATCCCCCAGCAAATTCTCCCAGTGGAATTCTGGGAGTTGAAGTCCACCAGTCTTAAAGAGGTTGGACACTCCTGCTTTAAATACTTTACTTAGCGGTGGAAAACAAGGGAGGTAAACTAAGTTGAGGTCAGCGGGAGGAAGACGACTTGCAACCCACGGAACCGTCCCGCCTCCGATCTTCTCTTCCAGGTCTCATCGGCTCCCTGTTTTCTCTGCTTCAGTTTCTGGCCTCGCCACTCACCGGGGCTGCCTCAGATTCCTTCGGGAGGCGACCGGCGCTGCTCGTCACTGCGGTAGGTTGGTTTCAATCAGAGAGGAGGCAATAGCCTCTTAAGCAATAGCACTTAAGACTTATATCCCACTTCACAGTGTTTTACAGCGCTCTCTAAGCGGTTTACAGAGTCAGCCTCTTACCCCGCCCAACAATCTGGGTCTTTATTTTACCAACCTCGGAAGGATGGAAGGCGGAGTCAACCTTGAGCCGGTCAGGATCGAACTCCAGAAAGTGGGCAGAATTACCCGGCAATATTGCATGCTAAGCACTGTGCCACCAAAGAAAGGAAGGAAGGAAGGAAGGAAGGAAGGAAGGAGGGAGGGAGGGAGGGAGGGAGGGAAGGAAGGAAGGAGGGAGGGAGGGAGGGGGGGAGGGAAGGAAGGAAGGAAGGAAGGAAGGAAGGAAGGAAGGAAGGAAGGAAGGAAGGAAGGAAGGAAGGAAGGAAGGAAGGAAGATCCCACTTCACTGTGCTTTCCAGCCCTCTCTAAGAGTTTAGAGAGTCAGCCTCTGGACCCCAACAATCTGAGTCCTCATTTTACTGACTTCGGAAGGACAGAACAGCTGGGTCCAGTGTCTGACGCATGGATGCACAGAAGGCAGAGGAGAGGAGAGCAATGGAAATCTATGGGCCGGTCCTCGGGACGGAAAAGCCACCAATGCTAGTGAAGCCCCACCCTAGCTCTGGAGATGAAAGGCAGGGGGCGGAGATTAATAGATATGACGGACATCTATTCATCTTCTGGCCGGATGGACTTGTTAGCTTGCGGGGAGAGAGAAACTTTTTGCTGGGGCTGCTAGATCATTACTTCAACTGCAGAGGGTTTGTCGGGTTTGGGGAGCTGGGTCAGAACATGTAGTAACTTTGGTCACTAAACAAACTGTTGTTAAGTCGAGGACTTGCCGTACCTATCTGAGCCGTTCCCTCCGAGTGGAACAAACCAAGATGTCAGCGTTTCGCTGGCATAGAGAGCAGAGAGAGAGAGAGAGAGAGTGATAAGCTCTGAACTTCTGCCTGCTAAATCCCTTTGATGTCCGATTGTCGTGGAAATGAGGAGGGGGGAGACATTCCTGGGAAATGACGGGACAAGAAGTCTGAAGAATGACTTGGAAGATAGCCAATGAAAAGCAGATATTTGGGGATCGGAAAGGGAGGGATTGGGGGGCAAAAGGTCAGTCTTGTCCGCATCGAGTCATGATCCGGTGGCTGTGCTCAATTTAAGAAAAGATTTCCTTAAAGATTGGCAGTTTGGAAATTCATTTATTTTGAGATAGCATCGAAGTCTGACGCAAGAAGCTGCCCCAACGTCAGCAAACTCTTGTCTGAGAATGCCAAAATCTCTTTTTTTTTCTCCCCCCTTCCAGCTTGGCTTGATGGCGTCCTATTCTCTGTGGGCCATTTCTAGGAGTTTTGAACTCTTCCTTTGCTCCAGAATCCTTGGCGGGATCAGCAAAGGGAACGTCAGCCTTTGCACGGCCGTCATCGCAGATCTTCAATGTCCGAAAGCTCGAAGCAAAGGCATGGTGAGTCCTTCTTATTTTTAAGAGAATAACAGAGCAGGAAGGGACCTCGGAGGTCTTCTAGTCCAACCCCCTCCTCAGGCAGGAAATATACCATTTCAGAAACAAATCACATTGGGTTAGTCCTCCTTCTCGGATGCTAGCTTAGTAAGGACAAAGAATTAGCGTCTCAACAATCTATCGGTAGTCCTCGACGAACGACCGCCATTGAGCCCCAAAGTTTCTGTTGCTAAGCGAGCCATTTGTTAAAGTGAGTTTCGCCCCGTTGTACGACCACAGTTGTTAACAGAATTGCTTCTGGTTGTTAGGTAAATCTGGCTTCCCCATTGACATCACTCATCAAAAGGTCGCAGGAGGGGATCATGTGATCCTCTCGGAAGGTTGCAACCGGCATATATATGAGTCAGTCACCGGGGCGGGGGGTGGGGGTGTCTGAATTTTGATCACATGACCCTGGGGCTGCTGCAACGGTCATAAGTCCGTTATGACTTTCCTTGCCACGGTTGTGAAGTTGAATCACTGCAGTTCTGGTTTTCTCGTCTTGGCTCTAGTTGTTTCGGCTTGCGGTGCCCTGTAGCGCCACCTTGAGGGAAGACGTTGAAACTGTTTGTGTCCAGGATCTAGTGCAGGGGTCTGCAACCTTAAACACTCAAAAGAGCCATTTGGACCCGTTTCCCACAGAAAAGAAAACACCGGGAGCCACAAAACCCTTCCCGTGCCTGACTATTTCTTGAGCGGCCACAGAACTAGCATATGTAGTTGAATTAAATGTTCTGTTTTCTTCTGAAACTTTTCTTTTCTTGGATTTATCCATGGCTGGCCTACCGGGGGTCGAAAAGCTCAATAAATCGTGTGCCGGCAGGTGTCACACATTGGTGGTTCTGATGCATATTTTGAGTGACAGGGAGCCGCAGCAGAGGGGTGAAAGAGCCACATGCGGCTCCAGAGCACAGGTTGCTGACCCCTGATCTAATGCATTATCAATAACTATTAATAATTATCATATAATTAATAAAGTATAACATTAATTATATTGTATTATATTAATGTAATTAATGCAATATAATTATAACTAATAATTATAATTATATATTGCATTAATTATATTATTAATATTATTAATTATAATTAAATAATAAATAATTATCTAGTGCAAGATTAATAATGCTGTGGATCGGGCGGGGGGCTTACTGTATGTGACTCAAAGAAATAAATTTCTTTGATATATAACATTATATATAACATGATGTATAACATTAATTATATTGTATTATATTAATGTAATTAATGCAATATAATTATAACTAATAATTATAATTAGTTATATATTACATTAATTATATTATTAATATAATATAATAATATAATATAATATAATATAATATAATATAATATAATATAATTAATATATTATATTATTAATTATTTAATTATTAATAATTATCTAGTGCAAGATTAATAATGCTGTGGATAGGTGGAGGGGCTTACTGTATGTGACTCAAAGAAATAAATTTCTTTGATATATAACATATATAACATGATGTATAACATTAATTATATTGTATTATATTAATGTAATTAATGCAATATAATTATAACTAATAATTATAATTAGTTATATATTACATTAATTATATTATTAATATAATATAATATAATATAATATAATATAATATAATATAATATAATATAATATAATATAATATTATTAATATTATTAATTATTTAATAATTAATAATTATCTAGTGCAAGATTAATAATGCTGTGGATCGGTGGAGGGCCTTACTCTATGTGACTCAAAGAAATAAATTTGCACCCACATTTTTTTAAAAAAGCATTGCTTTTGTGTACCTGAAAATACTTATGAACAACGGGGCGTACTCAGGAGAAATCAGGTGAGGGATGAGGGGTGGGTTCTATTTACCTTTACTACCAGTTCGCAACGGGGCCCCGCAAGCATGTACTCGCTTCGCTCGTGCATGCACACTTCTGCAGAGAAGCTTCCTGATGTCAGGATTGGTGGGCGGAGCCTCCCACCGGTTTTACTACCGGTTCTTGCGAACCGGTCTGAAACGGGGGCCACCTACCACCATGAAGGATTTTGGCCAGTTGCTCTGTTGTTCTGGAAGCTTGTTTGAAGTAGGCATGTTAGCTAAAGGACGTTCGTTGAATCCTCCTTCCAGGCCATGATCGGGCTAGCTTTCTCGTTGGGCTTCACCCTCGGGCCGATGCTAGGCGCCTTCCTCGCGCTCGAGACAGAGAAGGACCAAGTCTTCTACACGAGAGCCGCCATCTTTGCCACCATCTTCGCCGCGGCTGATTTCCTGTTTATCTTCACCTGCTTGCCAGAGACACTGCCGAAGGAAAAACGGGTAATCATACGTTTTGTGAAAAGAATCGGAAAACAAAATAACGGATGTCCTTCTTTGGACGTCAAATGCTTCCAGAAGGAGGAAGCAGATGGTTGGACTTGCGTGGGACAGATCGGATGGACCGTCTACGCCAGGGATCTCCAAACTTGGGAACTTTTAAGACTTGTGGACTTCAACTCCCGGATGCCGTCTGGGAGTTGAAATCCCTAAGTCTTAAATCCCAAAGGTGTTTTTTTTTTCTCAAGAGGCAATTGGACTTTGTTTTTTCCTTGAAGACGTTTCGCTTCTCATCCCAAGAAGCTTCTTCAGCTCTGACTGGATGGTGGGGAATGGGAGGATTTATATTCCTTGCAGACAGCTGGCCATTTGCATTCTTAGGTTATACCAAAGGCGGCGTAGTTTCCTGCATGGGCAGGGGGTTGGACTGGATGACCTCCAAGGTCCCTTCCAACTCTTGTTAATCTGTTCAATCTCTCTTCTGCCTCTGGGCAGGTGTCCTCCGTGGTATCTGGCTTTCAGTCGGCCTTCAACCTGATCAGCCCCTGGGCCTTGTTCCGCTTCTCTGCAGTACGTCAGAAGAATGGAGGAGCTTCCAGAGACAGTAAGTCTTTTTTCCGTTTTCTGTCCTCGGGTTGCCTTATGACCATGGCACTTTTTTAAAAATAGAATGGAATGGAATAAGAATTGGAATACAATACAATACAATACAGGAATAGAATAGGATAATGAAGAGTAGAGTGGAGTGGAGTGGAGTGGAGTGGAGTGGAATGGAATGGAATGGAATGGAATGGAATGGAATAGAATAGAATAGAATAGAATAGAATAGAATACAATTAATAGAATAGAATGGAATTAGAAATTAGAATAGTTACAGAATTAGAATAATAGCATAGAATAGAATTAGAAGAATAGAGTAGAGTAGAGTAGAGTAGAGTAGAGTAGAGTAGAGTAGAGTAGAATAGAAGCTGGAAGGGACCTTGGAGGTCTTCTAGTCCAGCCCCCTGCTCGAGCAGGAGAACCTATACCATCTCAGACAAGTGACTGTCCAGTCTCTCTTCTTAAAAAACCTCCAGTGATGAAGCACCCACAACTTCTGGTGGCAAGTCGTTCCACTGATTAATTATCCTTACCGTTAGGATCCATTGGGTTCTTCTTTGGAATGATCCTGGAAACCTCTCCGGGATCTTTTTCCCTTTGCATGGCATTGGGTCTCCAACCAACGGGAGCCGGTATAAATGGAGATAGTGAGATGAGGTTGAGGGAAATCAGCCAGCCATTGAGATAGATCAGCCAAGCCCTCTCACGACCAGATTTGAAGAAATGTGCCAGGATCGAGTCTTTTGGAGTCTCAGCGGGCACTGTAACCCCCTTTAACTTTCTCCGTCTCCCAAGGACTCTTTCCCCCTTGGCTGCCCAGCTGTGCCCCTTTCAAGGAAGGGGCAATTCACCCGATGTTCAACATTCAGATGCTTGGCAACTGACTCGTATTTATGACAGTTACAGTGTCGTGGGATGATCCCCAATTTTCCCAAAATTCTGACAAGCAAAATCCAGGGAGAAACCAGATTCACTTCACCGCCGTGTTACTAACTTCACAACTGGAGCGATAACTTCCCTTAGCGACAGTGGCAAGAAAGGCCGTCAAATGAGGCAGAACTCGCTTAACGAACGTCTCACTCAGCAACATAAATTTTGGGCTCAGTTGTGACGGTAAATTGTATTATGGCTGCAATTCAGGGGTGAAATTCAGCAGGTTCTGACGAACCGGTAGTGGAAATTTTGAGTAGTTCAGAAAACCGGCAAATACCACCTCTGGCTGGCCCCAGTGGGGTGGGAATGGAGATTTTGCAATATCCTTCCCCCAGGAGTGGGGAGGGAATGGGGATTTTGTGGTATCCTTCCCCCAGGAGTGGGGAGGGAATGGGGATTTTGCAATATCCTTCCCCCAGGAGTGGGGAGGGAATGGAGATTTTGCAGTATCCTTCCCCTAGGAGTGGGGTGGGAATGGAGATTTTGTAATATCCTTCCCCCAGGAGTGGGGTGGGAATGGAGATTTTACAATATCCTTCTCCCAGGAGTGGGGAGGGAATGGGGATTTTGCAGTATCCTTCCCCTGGCGTGGGATAGAAATGGAGATTTTGCAGTATCCTTCCCCTGCCACGCCCACCAAGCCACACCAGGCCCACTAAGTCACACCCACAGAACCGGTAGTAAAAAAATTTGAATTCTACCACTGCCGCTATTGTGTTTCCATGAAATCCCAGAATCGGGTTTGACGCTGGAGAATCTGTCTTGTTTGCAAAAAACAATCATTCAGTAGGACCTATTGACCACAATTGTCAGAATTCCTGACCCTGATCTCACAATTCCACAGCTGAAGCCAATTCCAACCCATCGTTTGCAAAAAAAAAGGTTTTGTTGATGTTTACAAATCAGCCTTGGTCGTTTTATTCCTCCTGCAGGTCTTCAGATGTTGGGCTTGGTGTATTTCCTGTACCTTTTCCTTTTCTCTGGCCTGGAGTACACACTGGGATTTCTTGTCCATCAACACTTCCACTTCAGCAGGTAGTTATCTGGCCTGCAACACTCATCGCCTCAAAACCTTTCGATCAAGGGAGTTTAATTTTATAAAATCAGTCTATTCATTTGTGTTGTGCAGAATAGACTAGACTAGAGAATAAAAATAAAATAGAGACTAGACTAAGCTAGAGTAGACTAGATTAGAATCTATCTATATATATATAAATGGCTGTGTCTGTGTGTATGTATGTTCCAGCATAACTCTGGAACGCCTCGAGCAATTTCAACCAAACTTGGTACACAGATGACTTACTCTCTGGAAAAAAATATTGTGGGGGTAAGACACCCCTCAGGGTGAATATAGCAGCTGTCCCGCCCAGCTGATTGGTCCCGGTGGCCTTCCGCAGCGGCCACGCAACATCTGCTGGGCCATTCCGGATGGAGAGGAGGACCATTGCTGCCAGATGGGTGTTGGCCCAGGTGGTTACTGCGGCGGCCAGCCATGCACAGCCCCAACGCTGCCAGCCATGATAGTGGTTACTGGTGGGCGTGGGCAGCCAGATGAACAGGGGGTGGGGCTGAAAGACTTATAGTGATTTTGTGTATGATTTTATTTTATAATGTGTATACTGTACATATACTTTTAAAAGCCTGTAACGATTGGGATACATAAATACCCGGGCAACACCAGGTTATCAGCTAGTATAAGAATAAAATAGAGGATAGGATAGGATAGGATAGGATAGGATAGGATAGGATAGACAATAAGCATAGAATAGGGAACAAAACAGAACAATAGAATAGAAATAGAATACAATAGAATACTCCTAGTTCCCATCGTTAAGCGATCGCATGGATCGTTAAGCCAATGGAATCCCTCTTGGAGCCTGCGGAGCTGCAGGGAGGGAGGGATTTTTGAGTTCCTGGCTTGTAGCAACCTCAGAGCTTAAAATCTTTCTCTCTCTCTCTCTCTGCCTCTTCGGGACTCACCTCCACACAGGTGAGAAGGATTTGCTTGGATTTTGGCTGCCAAGGTTGAAACAGTCCCAGAGTTTGAGGTCCTTCTTTCCCTGCCTCTGCAGAGAGCTCCATGGAAGCGGGAAGGACCCCAGCTCTGTGCATGCTTCGATTTTGATTGCCGAAATCCGGGTGGGAAGAGTGGACATTGGAAGTGTCCACCCAAGGCAGGGACAGAAGGGTTTGGGGCTCCACGCCCACTTGGACTCTGGCTGGAGAGATCCAAGCAGGCATGGATTGCAGGGGGCACTTCAGCTTGTCCTCAAAGACGCGAGGGAGTCCTCTTAACAGGCAAAAGCAGTTTTTCCTGCCGGCTTCCCCAGTGACTTTCTGGGGAAGCCATCAAAGACGCTGATCCATAATTGCAACCGGTCGAGAGGCTGTTGTAACTTCAGTCGGTGATTAATCGAGGACTACCTCTGTTCACATTTGTGCTTCCCTAAGCGGGGTGACCTTTCTGGACCTCAACCAGCTGTGTCCATCGGCTGTGACCACAATTTGTGTTTCGGCTCTTTCTTTTTGTGTTTTTCTGTCTTTAGTCTGGAACAAGGGAAGATGTTTTTCTTCATCGGTGTCACCATGGCTGTGATCCAAGGAGGCTACACTCGCCGGATTCCGCCAGGAGCAGAACTGCGGATGGTTAAAATTGTGAGTTTCTTTTTAGCCCCTTCTGTTTTTTCTGCTTCGAGGATGCTCAAAATGAAATATTTTAATTCTGGCGCTAAGTTTTGCGTTCCCTGCTGAGCGTGTACACACACATGCACCCCCCCCAAAAAGGACAAAACCATCCATTGGTGAATGAGTTTGTTTATTGAAAAGATTTGTACAGGCAGTCCTCGACTTACGGCCACAATGGAGCCCGAAATTTCTGTTGCTAAGCGAGACAGTTGCTAAGTGAATTTTGCCCCGTTTTACAACCTTTCTTGCCACCGTTGTTAAGTTAGTAACCCGTGTTGTTCAGTGAATCTGGTTTCCCATGGACTTGGTTTATGGGAAGGTCGCAAAAGGGATCACATGACTCTGGGACCCTCCAACCGTCGTAAATATGAGCCAGTTGTCAAACGTTTCAATTTAGATCATGTGACCGAAGGTTGCAACTGTGAAAAATGGTCATCAGTCACTTTCTTCGGTGTCGTTATAACTTTTGAATGGTCACTAAGTGAGCTTTTGTAAGTGGAGGACACCTATTATCTAAGTTGGGTATCTTAAAGCAGGGGTCCCCAACCTGTGGTCCGTGGCCCACCACTAGGTACTACTAACTTAAGAACTGGGGTGATTCGCTTTAACGACTGTGGCAAGAAAAGCATGACCAATGAAGATTTCTGACTCCTTATTTTAATTTTTCCTGGACAGGCAATCATACTGTCAGCTCCTGGCTTCCTTTTAATCGGCTGGAGCACTAATATTATCATCCTCGGTGCAGGACTGTTGTTTTACTCTTTCGGTAAGTTTCTCGCACAAATCTTGTCAGTGAAAATCAGGAAAAATGTGCTATGCTGAACTCATAGATTTCTTCAAGTTACAATTTCAAGACAATGAAAGGGATGAACACTTCATTGCGTACAAAATTTTCTTTGCGTACAAAATATAGAGGGGATTTTTCCCCCCTTAAAAGTGCTTTTTTTCAAGAGGCAACTGGACTTTCTGGTTTTTCTTTGAAGACGTTTTGCTTCCCATCTAAGAAGCTTCTTCGGCTCTGAGTGGTTGGCGGGGAACAGAAGGATTTATACTCCTTGCAGACAGCTGGTCATTTGCATCATTTTTAGAGAGCCGTTGAGGCTGCTTGGAGGTTTGTCTGTGTCCTCAGGGTCACCTGAGTGGTGCAAATGGGCGTGGAGCCTTCTTGGAACTGCTGAAAGGATTGTGTTGCGGACTCTACACTCATCTGCACTACTACTAGATGGAACTTACTACTAACTTACTACTAACTTTCGGGACCTCAACTTCTGTTGGAGCTTTCCTATTTGTTGGGAATACCAAGAGATTATTGGGGGTTTTCAGGAATCGGTAATCCTAGGAAGGCCCGTTTTGTTAAGCACGACATTTGATCAGAGCTGTCAATAATATTTATTTATTAAAGGAGGACCAAAAAAAAAAAAAGAGAGAGAATTATATTGTCAGAAAATGGCCCCTTGCTAGTGTCTACGGCAGTGGTAGCAAACCTTTTAGTCACCGAATGCTGAAAAGGTACGCATTTCGTGTGTGCGCGTGCTATCCGTGCTAATGCGCAGCTCTTACCCTGTGTGCTGCGCAATAGGCAACGCGGTGAACGCATCTACACATGCTCACGCTGCGCACAAATACTCTCATGTGCATGTGCAAACTCGCGCACATGCGCAGGAGAGCTCCAAAGACCAGCTAGATCCCCTGAATTGCATGCATGCCCGCTGGAGGCCCAAACACCAGTTGGGTGTGCGTGCATGTGCAGCTGCAGGTGACTTGGGCAACAGTTTGCGTGCCTGGAAAGATAGCTCTGCGTTCAACCTCGGGCATGCATGCCATAGGTTCGCCATCCTGGGTCTAGAGAGCTTCTCAGTCGTCCAGGTTGTGGTTGTCCCAAAAGTCCTTTTTCAAAAGGCAACTGGACTTTGTTTTTCCTCGAAGACATTTTGCTTCTCATCGAAGAACCTTCTTCAGAACTGAATGTCTTCTTCAGAACTGAAGAAGCTTCTTTGATGAGAAGCGAAATGTCTTCGAGGAAAACGAAGTCCACTTGCCTTTTGAAAAAGCACTTTTGGGGCATCTCTTGCTGGTGAGGCGGCTGCTTCCATGCTTCAAGGGAAGGTGTCCTCTTGTAAACTCTTTGTACGGCACTAGTAAGAGAAGGAGGTTAATTAGGGAGGAGAACTGCAACTACTTTGGCTTCAACCTTGAGGAAAAATAAGATAGCAGAGTAAAGACATGCTTAAGTGTGCTCCGGGGGTGGTGATGGGCTGCTCTGGCAGGCTTGTGGTAGAGATTGTCCCTTGCAAAGTTGTATGCTCTCCAGTCTAACGGCCCTTGTTTACTTCGCTTGCAGCTGCAGCTGTAGTCGTCCCTTGCTTGTCTACGGTGGTATCCAGCTACGGTAAGCCAACAGCCTTCAGATGTCCCATTTTATGGTCTTCAGATATCCCATTTTTCGGCCTTCAGATACCTCATTTCTGGCTCTGGAGCTGAATTGCATAGCTGCTAAGCTCCGGGTCCTGCATTTACTGGAACCAACGGCCCGTGGTGTAGCCTCTATCCATCTCTTTGCATTTAGGCACTTCAGTAAGCACAAGAGAATAAGGGAGCTACTTAGAGCAGGGGGGTCCCCAATCTCTAGGCTGCAGATTACTGGGCCATGGCCCATTTGGAACTGGGCCACACAAGTGACGGATCGGTGTGCACACACGCACACACACAGAGCTTAACTTGTGGAAGCGGTGGGCTGCTTTCCCTCTCCCTTCCCCTGCCAGGATATCAAGCTGTATAAGTTGGGGACCAGCTCAAGCTGGGAGACCAGCTAATTCATAATCTAAATATTGTTCTGCGTGCAGATTTCGAGAACCGACGTGAATCAGTTTCCTTAAAAGGTGTTTCTGGTCATTGCATTAGCAATTTCACAGCAGTTTTAGAAGCAAATTCAGAGAGCACCAAGGACTCCGACTCCTCCTCCTTTCTGCAAATCCCACCCTCTTCTAGCACTGATGATGTTACCTAGTTTGGGCCATGAAACGTCTGCAGGAAAACAAGCAAGCTCAGAGAGCAGCAAGGACTCCTCATGTCAACCCCGAGCTGCAAATATTCTCCTTTATTAAAATGGCAAAACCTAGTGAGGAAACCACCCTAAAGCTCTTCTCTTTTTCCCTCCAGGGCTGGACAGCCAAAAAGGAACCGTGATGGGCATCCTAAGAAGTCTGGGTGCCCTTGCGAGGGCTCTTGGGCCGGTGGCATCGGCAACAGGTAACTGGCATGGGAGGAAGTGCCTGTCACTCAGAAAGAGGAAGTAGTTGGTGGCGGTTTCCAGAGGTCAAAAGTTATTGGCCAAACGAAGCAGTTCTCCCCATTGTCACACTCCTGATTGGGAATTCGTTGCGGAGTGGTGGTGGTGGTACACTGGTTCTCCTCCTGGGGAAATTTGCTCAAATGTCCTTAAAATTGGCTTTTCGATTGCAGTGTACTGGCTGGCCGGAGCGGAAGTTTGCTTCACCATTTGGGCCTCTTTGTTCCTGCTGCCCTTCATCCTGCTTCGGTGCATGCCAAAGCAAAACAAACAGGAATAGACTACTCGGATGGCGGTTTCCCCCAGAAACTCAAGAATTCAACTTGAATTCAAGAAATCGAGTTGATCCTGGAAGAACTAACTAGGGGCGTTGGTGTATTTTTCACAGCAGCCTTCCACCATCTTTGCCTGTATTTGAGCAGAGGTCCTGCTTTCCAGTCTGGGTCTTTCCATGTGTGTGTGTGCGCACGTGCGTGCGTGTGCCAGGGTCTGAGCAATGATCCATGGAAAAAGGGCCTTAGGATAAAGCTGCCTTCCTACAAATAGGATGGTGAAGATACCAACTTGCTCAATCCGCGATGAACAAAGCCCCCAACAACCCAAGTCCACTTCCTTCCAGCTGGAAACACCTGGGAATTTTCTTGTTCAAAGCGGGACGTTCACACAGATTGGCCCACAAGGTCTTTGCTATGAGGCTGTGAGACCCAAACAATGTCATCTTTCGTGACCTAACTTTGGATTTGGCATCTCTAAGTTTGAGATGAACGTCGTTACTGCCTGTGTCCCATAAGGCTCTCCCCATTTGCCTTCACTTAGATTGGTGCTCTTTCTTCGTGTCCCTGTTGTGCCTCTTTCCTCTTTTCTTCAGCGTCTTTGTGCCTGTTCCCACTTTTCTTCAGTGTCCTTGTGCCTGTTCTCTTTTCTTCAGCATCCTTGTGCCTGTTCCCCCTTTTTTTCAGTGTCCTTTTGCCTGTTCCCTCTTTTCTTCAGCGTCCTTGTGCCTCTTTCCTCTTTTCTTCAGCATCCTTGTGCCTCTTCCTTTTTTTCTTCAGCATCCTTGTGCCTGTTCCCTCTTTTCTTCAGCGTCCTTGTGCCTGTTCCTTTTTCTTCAGTATCCTTGTGCCTCTTTCCTCTTTTCTTCAGTGTCCTTGTGCCTCTTCCCTATTTTCTTCAGCATCCTTGTGCCTCTTCCCGCTTTTTTCAGTGTCCTTTTGCCTGTTCCCTTTTCTTCAGCGTCCTTGTGCCTTTTCCCTTTTCCTCGTATGCTTGTGCCTCTTCCCTCTTTTGATTCCTGGACCTTGTTCTTTTAATTATGTCTTCATTCCCCCCTAGGGGTGAAATGCTACCGGTTCAAACCGGTTCTCCTGAACCAGTAGTAAAAAAATGCTACCGGTTCAGGCGAACCGGTATTTCCGACAATCAGCTGGATGGCGATCATCTGTGACGCATGATTTAAATTAGAATTGTCGGGTTTCCTGTTTTCTAGCTAATCTAAATCACGTGGCACAACAGATCCACCCCCTCGCTGTTCTACTTACCTTTACAGACTTGGAAGGCTTTAAAATGTTCCTTTTTTAGTGCAGGCGCACCTCAAGCGTGCATGCGTGCGAAGTGCACACTTGGTAGCAGACTCACAGAACCGGTAGCAGACTTCAGAGGATTTCACCACTGTTCCCCCCCCTTTTTTTGCTTCCTGAGTACACAAACCAGCAAAAGTCCATTCCTACATGGATTCTCAGAAAGGATAGTAATTAGATAAAATAGAAAAATCGATAGGATCTCAATCTCTTGTCCTAGAATGCAGTCCTTGTCCTACATTTCTGAAAGTTGGGGTTGCAAAATAGATGGTCCGACGCCATGCGTAGGTGACAAAAGTGCTTGCATCAAAATAGTTCTCAAGGTTTTGGGGGTTTTTTTGGTTCCCGAAAGAGGCATGGATTGGAGGAAGAACCACACCAGATACATCCTCTGGAGGCACTTTTGTCGAGTTCTACCTTGGCCCCGAGTTTGTGTATTTCACTAAGTGTCTTACCATAGCCCAGTCCCTTTTGATGGACTTCTGAGTTATTTTGAATTTTAAAACGATGATGGGTATATGTCTAATTATCCTTCCTTTCTTTTGTATTGCCGAAATGTCAATGTAATATTTTCTACACTGCGTAAGGAGGTGTGTTGAGAGGAGTATTTTCCATTTTCTTTTTTCATACAATAAAACAAAATTAAGTTTTCAGTGGAGCTTCCTTTTTAAGCATGGTTACAGAATAAAATATATGGTCTCCACCAGTCATCCGATGGGTTGGTACTGAGCTTTTTAAGAGTCATCCAAGGTTGGCTTGGAACAAGGTGGAGTAATTTCTGGTCCTGTCCCTCCATTATGTCAAAGAGAAAAAAAGGGTTGGGGACATTTATGGATTTCGGAATGGCTTCGTTCTCTCGCTCGATTTCTGAAACTGGGATTTGGATGAGCACCTGGTGCTGGGATTGGCACCCACATCCGTCCCTGGCGCTATCTTGGAGGAGACGGGACCCGCATAAATGAAGGGAGCCAGTCTGTGCCTGCTAGGAATACATTTTATTTTCCAAGGACGTGAACTTATCTTTCATCGGTATAAGTGACTTGAGTACAATGCTTTGCTAGAAAACAAATTAGTAAAATAGCAGATTATTCTGTGGAAAAGGTTATTATTAAACTGAATAGAAAACAGGCAAGGGGGGATGAGCAAGAAAATGCCACAAAGTTACTTCATTCTTAAGACACAAAAATAGGCTCCAGTCTCAGCGATGTTACGACACCAAGCAAGGCAGAGCGTGGCCGGAAAGCCTCAGGGGCAAGGCAGAGGAAGCGGTCACGAGGGCCCCCCCTTCCCCTGCACAGAAATGGGCTCTGCTCCGCTGGCCAGCTGGCCGCAAAGCCACCTGCACAAGAGCAAGAGCGGACGTGGGAGTGAGCAGAGCGCGTTGCCTTCACATCGGAAGCCAGAGGAAGGGAGGGAAGGGGAAGAACTTCAACGTTTTAACAGAGGGGCTCCCACCAGGGAAAGCCTCTCCTCCTTCACATGCTCGGGATGCTCCCCAGCTCGGCTGCTTTTTTTGCACACACAGAATGAGCATCTTCTGCTTGCTAAATTCCAGTTATAAACTCAAAAAACAGTCAAGCTATAGTGTTATTTGTCCTTTTTTTTTTTTTTAAACAAGAAAAAGACCAAACAAAAAGCACAGGGAAGAATCTGATAATATTCCAGGGATTAATAAAGGGAAGATGCGTAAAGACCAGGGCCCTCTCTTTGGGGTGGGGTGGGTCTTCAGGGGTCGCTCTTCTTCTTGCTCTTCTTGAGGAAGGACGGGGTACGGAACTTCTTCTTCTTTTTGGAGGGAGATTTCCCCGGAGACTCCTCGCTGCCGGCTTCGGCCGCTGCCCCCTCCTCGGCCAGGGGAGAAGGGGGAGGCTCTCCGCTCGAGGAGGGGCAGGGCTGGGGGCTCTCAGGAGGACCCTCCTTCTGGGGGACGGCAAGGTCGGGGTCTTCATCCTCCGTCCCAAAGACTTCTTCGGAAGGCTGGTCGGGAGCGGTGAGGTCTGGGAGGCTTGGCTGGGAGGGGGCCGCTTCGCTGCTGCTGTCGCCGCCTTCATGGCCCGTCTGGACAGGCAGCCGTTCTGGGGGAGCAAGTGACAGGAGAGACGGGTGAAGAGGGGGCTTCTTTGCACCCACTTTCTTCAATTGGCCTCTGAGGGGAAGGGGTTGCAATCCTGGGCAGCCCCATCCCACCTATGTGGCCCGAGAGAGAAGCTGGCCAGATTCTCCCTGGGGATATTTACACGTAACTTGAGCCGTCTCCTCTCAAAGGGACTCGTTTTGCAAGACAAGGTTTGCAGCATTGCGGGGCTGATGACAATTTGCCATGGCCAACTCGCTGTGGGGACAAGAGTTACATTAATATTAATAGTGGAGTAGAACAATTAAAGAAAGGATGCAAAAAGGAGGGACATAATGAAATGTGAAGGGCAAACATTAAATTTATTTAAGTAATTAAATAGAATTGGTCAATTGTCCCACAATGAGCTGGCCGTGGCGAGTTGGCCCATTCCGCCATTGCGAGACTAAAATACATGCAAAGAACCCCAAAAGGGTGGATGCTCCCAATTTGGGGGGGGAGGGGGAGGGGCTCTTGCTTGCTTTAGGGACTTTCCTGGCTGCAGGGGGAAGGGACAAGAGAGGTGATCTTAAGCTCAAGATGTTAACTCAGTTGCCTTCTGGGTGGAAATGTGGAAAATCACATGGTGGTTTCCCCGAATCTTTCCCAGGGGATCGGCTGCCCTCAAGGTAATGGGAGGTTTTGGGGTCAGCTCCGGGGTACCTGGCATTCTGTGCCACCCTGGTTGATGGCACCAATCCTCCCCCCTCCCCCGTGGAAGAGCTGTGCTTGTGGAATGGTTAAGGGGAAGGTGATGGCACTGGTGGCCTCTAAGCTTGACGCTCTACATCCCGAAGAACTACCCGTTTCCCTGAAAATAAGACCAGGTCTTATTTTATTTTTTTTTGGCCCCAAAATAATCACTAGGACTTATTTTGGGGAGGGGGGGTGTCTTATTTTTTCCCCCAGGTACAGGAGGCCCATTTCTTCTGCTTGCTCGCAGGGGAAGGTGGAGCTGGCTTACCTCAGGGCCCCCGCAGCCAGACCACCCATGCTCTGACAGCTGCCTTGCCTCGTGGCAGCAGCTCCAACAACCCCATCCAGCAGGACCCCGTGTCCACTTCTGCTTGCTTGTAGCCACAATGGAGCAGGAGGCTGAGTGATGAACCAGTGCCATGGTAACAAGGCAAGATGGGGTGGACTTGTCCCACATGCCCACCAGCTTACCTCAGGGACCCCACAGGCAGGCCACCCATGCCTTGGCACCTGCCTCGCAGCTGCGGCATCAGCACACCGCTCAGCCACCTGCTCCGTTGCGGCTGCAAACAAGGAGAAGTAGGCCGGTGGCCACATGGGCCGCACATGGTGGCTGGTGCTGCCACCACTAGGCAGGCGTCGGGGCATGGATGGTCTGGCTGTGGGGGGCCCTGAGGTAAGCCAGTGCGGAGCATGTAGGGTAGCTCCACCACCATCCTGCCTTGTGGCTACGGCACTGCGAGCAACCAGATTGAATGGGTGGGCAGGCGGCTGCGCAGACTGTTAAGTAGGGCTTATTTTGGGGGTAGGGCTTATATTAGGCACACATGTAAAAATGCTAGGGGTTATTTTCAGGATAGATCTTATTTTTGGGGAAACCGGTAGAAATACTTGCATCACTGGCAGAGCAAAAAAAAAAAAAATTCAGGGACCTCTGCCTAAGGAGGTCCCCAGACTGTGGGGTTCACAAGCATAGGCTGACGTCGGCCTTCACCCTCACCCAGAGCTGCTTCCAGGTCTGAGGGAAGAGTTCCTGGATACAAGGCCTGGGAGGCTGCTCCAGGTGCTCCCAACCTCAATTTCTCTTGAGGAACAGGAGGGACTTTTTCCAAACGTCCGGAACAATCCTGGACAGTCACCAACTGCCATCCCCGTTTTTTGGTGGATCAGGGAATGGCAAAGTTGTGGGCACGGTTTAGTTCTTTCGGGGGGGGGCTTAGGAAAACCCTCCCTTCCTCCCTCTGAAATCAGCAATGGTTGAAACAGGTAGGCCTTTCTCAGACAGGTGTGCACACCTCTCTCTCTCTCTCTCTCCTTCCGTTTTTATAAACCAGAGGTGGGCAACAATGGCCCCTTTAGCACCTGTGGACTTCCAGAGTTGGAATTCCCAAAGTACTCAGGGAGTTGGAAGTTCGCGGGTCCTAAAGGGGGTCACAGTTGCCCACCCGTGTTATAAAGGAATGCAGGGACTCCAACAGGCAGCTTGGTGGCCAGCCAAGCAAACGTCAGCTAATTTTGGTATCTGAAAGGCTGATAATGCAAAGCTGCATGCGTGGGATCAAACCCAAACCTGTGTGGGGTCCCAGAGCCCTCTGGGGGCTGAGAAGGGGAAGAACACCCCCCCCCCAGGAAGGAGAGGGGGAGAAGCATCCTTTGGGCTGGCCCTTGGAGCCAGCTCTTAATGTGCAAAGGGGGAAGAGAACACCCAACTCTGCAGGGAACCTTTGGACGTTCTGCTTAGATGAAGTGAGAAAAAAAATGAAGGGTTGGGGCGCCCCTCAGCCAGACACCTGAGCAGTTGCAAGGAAGAGCAACGGAGCAGCTCATGACCTTGTTCCATTGGATCAAAGCAACAGAACTCAGAGTTTATATTGTTCACTCTGTTAAAAGACATTTCCTGGTTCTCCTGCCAGGAAAAAGGCCATCTTGTGATTCTAAGAGGAAGGGCGTGTTCAGAAAGAAAGAAAAAAAAAAAAAAAAAAAAAAGAAAGGCGTAGGAGATTCTGGAAAGATTCCAGGTTACGCTCATTATTAAGTATACGGCATTTAAAACACGAGTGAATCAGGAGATGGGAAGATCTAGCCAGATCGTTCTCTTTATGTTTTCAAAGCAGAAGTTGGGGGTCTTAGAATCGTCATCGAATTTTTTTACCGTTCTGTGGGATGTCCTACTGTGTTCTCTCCTTTACCTTTTTAAAAAAATTTATTTGTATTCAAACAATTCTGCACATTGTGTATTTTCGTTTCAAGTTTAGAATTTGTTAGCACAGGGGTCATAATGACCTCGAACTCAGCAAACCGAACACTGTTAGGAGTTTAAAAAACAACAACAACTTTGTTAGGTAATTTAAAAGCGGAGTGAAAGGATAAAAGCCATTTGGCAAATTAAAAGCTCAATTAGCTTTGCTGGAAATACTTCACAAGTCCTCTTTTTAACTCTCCTTTCCTGCTTTCCTTTTTTTTTTTTTTAAAGTGCTCTGGACAGAAAAACAGCCACTTTTATAATTAGGATATAAAACGCCTGGTGGCAAGGCTATAGAGAACATCAAAAAATTACTTCATAAACCATCATCTGGTTTATTAGATTATACCTGAAGGGATGTTCTCTTTCTAAGCGGAGAGCCTTAAGAAGAAAAACTGGGACCTAATAAATTAAGTGGCGCTAATATGCATCCTTGATAACTTACATGAAATATGTAGCCATCCCGATAGATTTAAAGGGATGGCGGGTTTCCACTTTATAGAAATTATGACGAGTTTTGCCACCGTACACATACAGATAGGACTCAAAAGTTACGACGGTCATAGGTTGAGGACCAGAGAAATGCAATTAACTGGTTTCTTTACTTGAAGCATCATTTGCGATGGACCTGATGCCCAGAAGGAAGGTTGACCTGTCCTTCTGAGCACAGGAGATGGGCCACTTGGCAAAATAGAAGCGTTGTGATGAACACAATGTGCCTATTTAGCGTGTTGGTATTTCTCTCCTAAGGGGAGGTTCCAAGGTTCAGACGATATTGTTATGTTGTAAGAAGCATCACCTCCCTAGCCAATGTCTTCCTTCCCTCTGGGGAAAGTGGGTTACAGCGCCAAGACCCAACCACGGCTACACACATCTAATCTGGGCTCCAAATTAGATGCGCCTCCGATCTGCTGAAGCTGGCCAAGCAAATGAAAGAATTAAGCAAACTCAAAAAAAAAAAAAGTATGCGAAGCGCCTGACGCATCAAATCCACACCATGAGGAAGACATCGGAGCAGGGAGGGAAAGGCAAACAAAATAATAATAATAAAGTAAAATAAGATCATAACAAAGGAAGCAAAGCAGAGAAAAACAAGGCAGGGTGAGCAGGAGGGAAGTCCGTGGTACTTACTATGGCAACAGGTACTCTTTAGCATATCCACCTCCTGTTTGTAAGGCAGCCACAGGAAGAAGGAAAAAAAAAAAAAGAAAGCACAAAGAGAAAAAAGTCTATGCATCCATCACAGCCACTGAAGTCGGAGAAGAAGAATGGCTACGACCATTCTTAAGAGGTCACAGAATGAAATGGGGAGGGGGGGGGACACACGGATAATTTCATCACAGATGGCTGGCCATACCCAGGGGGCGAAGAAGACAAGGAAACACACACGGTCCACCAAGCCACAAAATGTCACTGAAAGATGTTTCGGGCCTAGGCCTCCCTGAGCAGAGACCCGACATCTTTCTAAAATAAAACACCGAAATGGGGAGACCCAATTACAGCAACACTTAGGGAAGGTGCGACCCAGAGATGCTGGCTCCTCTTCCTCTCTCCTTTATCCCATCCTGCACGCTCCATTCTCTACTGGGCTGGGTGGAAAGAAGCATCCCCGGGCTGAAGGCAAAGCCTCCGATGATGAAAGCTGCCAGGAGTGACCAGAACACGGGCCCAAGCGGCTATTGCCCGGATGGTGGTGGGGTGGTGGAAAGGAAGGAAGCGGGGCAGCTCTGGGTTGATCACATCCAGGAGAACCCAGACTGAAGAACCAGCTCAAAGGAAGGCAACACAACAACACAACAAGGAGTGTTGTTGTGGCACAGTGGTCAGAATGCAGTATTGCAGGCTGACTCTGCCAACTGCCAGCAGTTCGATCCTGACCGGCTCAAGGTCGACTCAAGCTTCCGTCCTTTCAAGGTCGGTAAAACGAGGACCCAGATTGTTGGGGGGCAAGAGGCTGACTCTGTAAACCGCTTAGAGAGGGCTGTAAAGGCACTGTGAAGCGATATATAAGTCTAAGTGCTATTGCTAGACTTTCTTTCTTTCTTTCTTTCTTTCTTTCTTTCTTTCTTTCTTTCTTTCTTTCTTTCTTTCTTTCTTCTTTCCTTTCTTTCTTTCTTTCTTTCTTTCTTTCTTTCTCTCTCTCTCTTTCCTCCTTCCTTCCTTCCTTCCTTCCTTCCCTCTCCTTCCCTTACTTCTGTGGTGGCGCAGTGGTCAGAATGTAGTATTGCAGGCTAACTCTGCCAACTGCCAGCAGTTCAATCCTGACCGGCTCAAAGTTGACTCAGCCTTCCAACCTTCCCAGGTCAATAAAATGAGGACTCAGATTGTTGTAGGCCAGAGGCTGACTCTAAACCGCTTAGAGAGGACTGTAAAAGCACTATGAAGCAGTACATACCATATTTTTCGGAGTATAAGATGCACCTACCTTTTTTGGTGAGGAAAAAGACGCCTAATTTTGCCTTGTTGCAGCAAACAGCCTGCTTTACTTTCATTTTCGTTTTCAGCATAGCTTGATTAGCACAAGGGGAAAAAAAATCTGCTCCAGCAATTTACCTCCTTGCAGCAAGCAGCAGAGCCTGTGCAAAACAGCTGAGAGCAAATCAGCTGAGAGTCGGGAGGCCGATCCATTCAACTTGTGCTAATTAGGCTGTGCTGAAGCTGAAAGGAGCTGTTTTTTTCTTGCTGTTTGCTTGCAAGGAGGTAACTGCTGCAAGGCAGAGGCCAAAGGGTGGGGGCCAGTGGGCGGGGCTACATTCAATGTATAAGACACACCTAAATTTTCACCCCCTTTTAGGGGGAAAAAGGTGCGTCTTATACTCCGAAAAATATGATAAGTGCTAGGGCTATTTCTCTGCTGTTGCCAAGAAAACCACAAGGGATGTGCCCTGGAAGTCCTCAGGATTTTAGAGCAAGGATGGGCAATTATGGCAACTTTACCACCTGTGTGGACTTCAATTCCCAGAATTCCTAAGCCAGCAAGGCTGGCTCAGGAATTCTGGGAGTTAAAATCCACAGGTGGTAAAGTTGCTATAATTTCCCACCCCTGCTTTATAGAGTTTCTTCTGATTTGGTAACTAACTTCCAAAAGCGTCAGGATTAAGCATAATGCAAGGATTCATTCACCCTGTGAGCTAAACAAGAAATAAACCATCTTTAACAGCCTGGTTATTTAGTTCCATAATTTCTTAGGGACCAATTCTAATGCAATATATGTATCTTACTACCAAGAAACTTTATGCTGGAAAATTTGAGGACGGGAAGAACAGATCGGATCGGATCAGATCTCAGCCTTATTAAAAGATATTGTAAATTGAAAAACATGGACCGAATACTCTGTATGACGCATTGTTTCATTGGCTGCGAACAGACAGAATTATGATGCAAACCCACAGAAGTGCAGATCTTCCTTTCCGAATTTAATCCCCAGAGAGGAGAGTAAAGGTCCTTCCAGATCTGGAACCTCTGTGTCAAAGGCCAAAACTTTCAATGCCCAAACTGAACATGTCCGTCCACTCATTCAGGAGGCATGTGCTTTGTTTTACTGAGTCAGCTGGTCAAATACAGGTAGTCCTCAACTTACAACAGTTCATTTAGTGACCCTTCAAAATTCAAACGGGAACTGGAAAAAAGTGACTTAAGGACCTTTGTTCCCACTTAACGATTGTTGTAGCATCTCCGTGATCACGGGATCAAAATTCAGGCATTTGGCAACTGACTTATATTTATGACAGTCACAGTGTCTGGGGGGGGGGTGTCTTGTGATCCCCTTTTATGACCTTCTGATAAGCAAACTCGACGGGGAAGCCGGATTCAGTTTAAAAACCGTGTGGCTACTTTAACAATTGCCACGATTCACTTAACAACAGTGGCACGAATGTAAAAAAAAAACGGGGCAAAACTCGCTCGACGAATGTTTCACTCAGCAGCATAAACGTTGGGCTCCAACGTTGTGGTCGTAAATCGAGGACTACCTCTATCTAAGCAGGGTCCGTTTTAATCAATCAGAAAAGGGAAGGGGCGCTTTAGATCTTGATACGCAAATCGCACAAGAGGGACGGAGGCCCCAAGGACGGCTGCACACAAAAAAGACGACATTTCAGTACAGAGCTTTGAGGAACGGAAAAAGCAAACACACACAGAGACACACCGACACAAGGCTGGGCATTGTTAGGAATGGGCTGGGAAACCCAGTGGCTACACCTGAGGGCCATTAGCCTGGGATTCTTCCCAAACCGGTGAACTGATGAAGCTCCATCAAAGGGAGAGGGGAAAAAAAGGGGAAACGGCCTCCGAGAGAAGTTGGGTATGCTTTGAACCAATTCTATTCTCCCAGTTCAAGGACCGTGCAGGGTAACTTATGGATCGGACGTAAAAGGGGGAGCTAGTGGGTTCGTCGGAGGGATTGGGGATGCTTTTGAGAAATGCTGGAAAGCTTTAATTGCCCTTCCTGGCCACTGAGAGTGGAGTGAATGTTTCCACCGAGATTTTCTGGAGGGGTAATTTTCTTGGGAGCTCCCTTTAGCTCCAACTTAGTGCTGTCCTTGCGTTTTTTTGTCTCCAAGGGATGGAAACGCAACGCCTCGGGTGCAATTCACACAACACATACCTTCCTCGAGTTTGACCGGAGTGCTGGGTGGGGTGGAAGCAACAGTTTGGTCCGGAGAGCTCCTATCTCCCTGCTGTCTGGCGTCTTCACAATCTTCTGCGCAAAACAGATTACAATTGAATTCTTCTTTAAAATAAAAAATAAAAATCAATCAAGCTCCCCGTGAAACAAAATAAATGCAGGGAGTCCTCGACTTGCGGCCACAATTGAGCCCAATGTTTTTGTTGCTAAGCGAAGCATTTGTTAAGTGGATTTTGCTTCATTTTACGACCTTTCTTGCCAAGTGAATTGCTGAAGTTGTTCAGTTAGTAACCCGGTTGTTAAGTGAATCTGGCTCCCCACTGACTTTGCTGGTCATCAGGTCGCAAAAGCGGATCACCTGACCTTGGGACACAGCCACGGTCGTAAGTGTGAACCAGTTGCCCACGCATCTGAATTTTGATCACACGATCATGGGAATGGTGGAAAGACCGTAACTGTGAAAAACGGTCTTGTCACTTTTTTCCCGTGCCGCTGTAACTTTCAATAGTCATTTAATGAACTGTTGTAAGTCGAGGACTACCTATAAGTTAGGAAAATCCTCCTTGGAGGCCGGCTCCTAGTGCGAATAGAAATTGAGGCCCCAGGCGCCTTTTAAGCTGAAGCCCAAGTGTTCTCCAACAAGGCTACCGCAAGAGGTTACGTATGCAAGGCTGTGTGGGAACTCCAGCCAGCCGAAAAATCCTGCTACTGCATATAGGTAATCCTCAACTTACAACTGTTCCTTTAGTGACCATTCAAAGTTATAACGGCACCGGAAAAAGTGACTTATGGCCGTTTATCACACTTTGACGACCGTTGCCGCATCTCCACGTAGTGATTTCACTCTGCAACCGTGGCAAGGAAAGTCGTAAAATGGACTCTCACTCACTCAACTCACTCAAATGTTTCACTTAGCCACAAGAAATGTTGGGCTCAATTCTGGCCAAGGACTGCCTGTAACGGCAGCTATTTCTCTCCTTTGCAAAGGTGCCGTTAACAGCATCCCTTCTCGTTCACACCGAGCAGGAAAAGTAAAAAGCTTCTGGAAACAAATACAATGACGAATAAATAAAGAGTGGCAGCCCCGTGGGGTCCCCTTCTGGGCCCGTGATGGCACAGCTGGCACACAGAGTCCTCTCTGAGGGCACATGAGCCGTCCCCAGCTCACCTCCACCGCGCATGTGTGCGTGTGCCTCCTGCCGGCCAGTTGATTTTCAGGATGCGTGGGGGGCAGGGGGCATGCAGGAGACAGGTGTGCATGCACAGGGGGTTGCACGCGCATGCATGGGGGGGGCATAGGGAGCACAAGGGGCGTGGCATGCCCCCCACCGCACGGCCTGATTTGGGGCCCAGGAGGCTGCAGGGAGGCCTGCTAGGCCCAAAACGGGGGTGGGTGGGCGGGGGAGCGAGGGGTCGTGCTCACATGTGCAGCGGGGGAGCATTGCATGATGGGTGCCACAAGCGCGCTCTTTTAGCACACAACAAGAAAAAGGTTAGCCACCACTGTTCTGGGCCATAAGTCAGAGAGAACTTTTCTGACAATGGTGTGGTTAGACAAAATGTGTGGCATGGATTCACAGGTGCCCAAGCATCGGCCCATGGGAGGCTCTGGGAGCAATGCCACGTATTCCTTCAGCCAGGTGCGATGGGATCACAGGTGAAGGTGCCCAACTGATGCCACACACACACACACAAACCTTCGGACTGCCTCTGTTTCCTTTCGACCTCTCGGCGATAGTCGTCCAGTTCTTGGTCCGTGAGTTTGTGGAAAGGGTTGGGCCCGGTGGTGCTGATGATGACGCGGGGCTGATACTCTTTCTCGATGATGGCCTTGGAGGCGGTCACCAGCTCCCCCTAAAGCAGAAGAAGAGAAAGCTCTCTCACCGTCTGGGGTACAGGACGCTGGAGGCACTGGGGTGGGGGAGGAGAAATGGGAAGCGCTCAACGCTAATGAAGCAACGTCCCCGTAGAGTTTAATTTTGAATGGAGAGGAGAGGTTGCCCTGCTGATCTGGCACTAGGCAAATTTTAGAAACAACAAAATGGGGTTTTGTTAAATTAAATTATTACAAACTAGTAACAGCTTTCTGATTAAGCTGCACTATAAACACGGCAAATAAATTGACCGAATCAACTGACTGGATAAATACACGAGTGCTTTTTTCCTGGCTGGCCTCTGAAGTGGGATAAGCAGCACTCTCTGGACAACAATGGAAAGAGAATTCCCGCTAGTAATCACGGCTGCCCAAAGCAGTGGTAGGTGGAAAGAAAGATAAAGAGGTTAAGGTTACAAAGCTTTGTATCTGTAAAGGTCTGGGCCTATTATTCTGTCCCATCCAATTTCTGCAAGAAAAAAAAAAAAGTCAAACTGAAAATGTAAACTGGCACCCGTTAACAACTCCCTTGCAGGTTGTACAGTAGTGGCCAAAATTGTGGAAAGCTTTTGGGAAAAGTAAAAACTAGCTAATAACACCACTTTTTTTGGAGCAGTACCATAACATTATATATCGATGGAAAGATCATTGAATCAAGAATGTAATGCAATAACTTTCATGAAGGATTTGCTATGAGAATAGCAGTTACAGTATAAAGAAGAAAAGTGAAACACGTAGAAAAAACGAGATATACAAAAATGAACCCCATGTCAGTTAATACTTCGTTGGGTAACCTTTAGCATGAATGACGGCCTTACAACGTCTTCCCATGGAGGGAACCAAGTCTTTGAGTTCTGCAGCTGTTCTCATGTGAAACCAAGATGGAATGATGGCTTCTATTAACTGGGTTTTATTGCTGAGTCGCTTCTGACTAACAGGTTTCTTTAATCGGCTCCATAGATTTTCCATTGGGTGAAGGTCTGGGCTATTCCCAGGCCATTCCAGCAGTGAAATAGGATTCTCTTGAAACTCCAAAAAAAAAAAAAAAAGCGGTGTTATTAGCCATCAAACCTCAAAAATAAACTTTTCCCAAAAGGTTTCCACAATTTTGGCCACTACTGTATACAGTGTTCTAAATAGACTGTAATGGGATGTTAGAAGGACCTTGGGAGACAGGGCGAAGAGATGCTGCCTGGGTACCAGTCAGATAAAGAGACAGCAGAGCCCACAGCTGCATAGTGGATGGAGGAAGAAGCTCAGGAGGGACCATGCCAAAATTCTCAAGGCTGACTGATGTTAACCTTACCAGGTTAGAAACAAGAGCAGATAAACCAATTCATTTTTTTTAGAATCACAGTTCTCCTACTGATAACTTATAAGGAACTTTCTCTCATAATGTCCTCCGGGTTATCTCCTGATATGACAGATCTCAAACACACCACTACGATTCCATGGGTGTTTTTGGACACTGGAAAGTGTCTTGCAGGAATGACCGCATATAATTTATACCAGGCTGTTCAGATTTCAATCCAGGCGAAAGGGCTAATACCAAAGCCATTGTCAGACTTCGATGCTATCTCATAATAAATGAATTTCCAAACTGCCAATCTTTAAGGAAATCTTCTCTTTAATTGAGCACAGCAACCAGATCATGACTCGATGCGGACAAGACTGTCCTTTTGTCCCTCAATCCCTCCCTTTCAGATCCCCAATTATCTGCTTCTCATTGGCTATCTTCCAAGTCACTCCACTGACTTCTTATCTCGTCATTTCACAGGAATGTCTCTCCCCTCATTTCCACGATGACCAGGCTTCAAAGGGATTTAGCAGGCAAAAGTTCAGGGTTTATCTCTCTCCTCTCTATGCCAGCGGTGAGACGCTGACAGCCATTTTGTATTGGGGAACATAGGCTGGTTGGAGAGAGCTGAGCACCCTGATCCCAATCGCAAAGGCCTGGCTAAGACTGACCCCCAAAACGAGCTGGCCTTCTCAGAGTTTTCTCCGAAGGGCTAAGATATGGAAAGGGAGCAAAAGAGAAGCAAGAGAAAAGGGGGGGAATGCAGGGTTACGAATAAAGTGATGGGGCCGAATAGCAAAGGCAGAAGGAAAAATGAACCATCACGCCACTGTCAAAACTCTAATGAATCAAGATTGGTGTGGACGTTCGGCCAAGAACGGGAGAAGAAATACCCACCCACCCCTCTAGAGAAGCACCCCTTAACCCCATCAGAGGCTCTATGACCCGATACAGTTTGGGTGACTGCCACGGAAGATGAACAGAAATTCACGCAGGTCCTACTAATACATCATGGGAATTTGAATTTTAACCATTCCAAAACCTAGTGTTTGTTACCTCGACTTCTTAACACCACCCGCAAAACACAACGCGCCCATCCGAACAACGGATTGTCCCCCCTGGCTTAGGAACGGGTTGCACCGCCTTTCGTTGCCAAAACGGCAGACAAGTATTTTGTGAAATTTTGCAAGAAACTGTACTTTACTTTCCCAGGGTGCGGAAACACTCAATTTAACTCAACTCGGGCATCTTTTGAGAGGCTTCCTAACAAAACCGTCAGAACAATTTTGTAGTTTTAGGACTGGGTCACAGATGGTCCCCAAACATTGACCGTGTTTTCTTCATTTGCTCCTGCAGTCCTACTTGGACCTCTGAGACCATCTGTTTACACCTCAGCCGATGGACAGATAGCCTGATCCTCTACTACGGGCTTCCCTGATAGGTAAAGGTAAAGGTTCCCCTCACACATATGTGCTAGTCATTCCCGACTCTAGGGGGCGGTGCTCCTCTCTGTTTCAAAGCCAAAGAGCCAGCGCTGTCCAAAGACGTCTCCGTGGTCATGTGGCCGGCATGACTCAACGCCAAAGGCGCACGGAACGCTGTTCCCTTCCCACCAAAGATGGTCCCTATTTTTCTACTTGCATTTTTTTTACGTGCTTTCGAACTGCTAGGTTGGCAGAAGCTGGGACAAGTCACGGGAGCTCACCCCGTTATGCGGTAGTCAAACTGCTGAATTGCCGACCTTTCGATCGACAAGCTCAGTGTCTTAGTCACTGACCCACCACGTCCCTTCTTACATCTTCTCTGACGATATGGTAAGCCATTCAGGCCCTGAATATCCTCCATGTTCAGTGCTTCACTGCACAAATGCATCATGTGGTTCCCATTATGCTCAACCACAGCCCACAAATCCATTTTGCTCTGCAGATACTTTTTGGTAGAAGATACAGGTAGATCTCGACTTAACAAGAATTTTGCTAGTGACCATTCGAACGTACAACACTGAAAAAAGTGACTTATGACCATTTGTCACCCTTATGGCCGTTGCAGCATCCACATGGTCACGTGATTTGCATTCGGACGCCTGGCAACCGATTTGTATTTATGACGGTCATGTGATTCCCCTTTTACGTCCTTCTGACGAGCCAAGTCTGTTAGGAAATGACTATTACCTAACTTGTTGGGTTGGCCATATATAAACCATCAATATAGCTTTAAGACTGCTGTATTGCATCATACTGTGTCCTGATTGGTTAGCTCTGTAGCCAATCTCCTTAAGAGGGAGGTAGAAACATGGTTTGTTTCTCTTTGCTGTTCTGTATCTCTGTATGCTACTGTTTGCAAATCCAGAAGAACTGTTTATTGTGAATGACTATGACGACTGGTAAGAAGACTTTGTTATTGGATTATCCCTGGACTGTCGTTTTGACTATCTCCTGCTTTATATGTGTATGACCTGGACTGTTTATTGGACTGTGCCTTACTATTTCCTGAAAGTAAACACAACTCAGTGTATCTGTGTGTTGACTGTGTTTATTCGTACCTACTCTCAATCGCTTTCATGTGCACACCCTTGCTACTGAAGGGTTACTCTGCGAATTCCTTAACAAAGTCAACGGGGAAACCCGGATTCGCCTAACAACCGTGTTACTAATTTAATAATGGGCGGTGATTCGCTTAACAAACGCGGCAGGAAAAGTCGTAAAATGGGGCAAACCTCACCTAACAAATTTCTCACTTAGCAACATAAATGTTGGGCTCAATTGTGTTCGAGGGCTACGTGTCATGGCCATCCTTCCAAGTTCTTCTTAGCGGATGATGGTTTCTACCGTCAATTCTTTTCTGACGGTGAAGTTAGAAACAATGAGTTTAACCCAGGCAGGAGAGCTCTACGAATCCTAGACATTATCCAAGAGATGTTGGTGACTTCCTGAATAATTTCATGTTGTGCCATGCAAGGATTTTGAGAGGAACCATTTCCCCATCCACAAGTTTCTCAAGTTCTCAGTTGGCCAACAACGATCTCTCCCCTTTGGCCTATGCTACACTTCCATTTGCGCCTCCTGTTCGTTTACCCGGGTGGTACTGCCCTTCCTTATGTGTCCTCTAAAGCAGGGGTCACCAACCTTTCGGAACTCAAGGACCACTAAATTCATAATTTTAAATCCCGTGGACCACTAATATGATCTGCCTAATGACCGGTTGGGTGGGCGTGGCCAGGTGGTCATTTGACTGAGTGGGTGTGGTCAACTCGATGTCACTTGCATCGAGGGGCGCCTTGGTGGCCGCTACTCTCCCCTCCCAGGCACTCCTCACTTGCCTGCCTGGGCTCCTTAGGGCCCCAACAGGAACTCTGCCTCTTCACCACCAGCGGCGCTTCCCTCCAGCCTTCGCCCAAACCCCAGCACCAGGAGGCCGAAGCAGACCCCAAGTTGGAATTTCTGTCCCCCTCCATCCTACACAAAAGACTCTGAAGGGGGAGACTCTCTGCAGCAACATAAACATTCATTGCACGTATCTGTCCCAGGGGCCGTAGTTTGAGGACCCCTGATTTAGTGCAATATAAAAAATGCAAATAATTTTTCTGCGGACCACCAACATTTTCTCATGGACCACTGCTCCAAAGCTGCCTCAACTAGGATAGCAACCAGAATAACAGAATTGGAAGGGACTTTGGAGGTCTTCTAGTCCAACCCCCTGCTCAGGCAGGAAAACCCTGTACCATTTCAGACAAATGGCTATCCAGTCTCTCCTTAAAAACCTCCAGTGTTGGAGCACACCGACAACTTCTGGAGGCAAGTTGTTCCACGGATTAATTGCTATGGCATGTAGTAAAAAGACTTCAGGTAACCCACAAATGGATAGCCAGCAGTCCATTAACGCACACTTCTGTTTCCGGGTATCAAGCAGGATTATTCCTGGTTAAACCTGTGGCTCTTTGGGAGATTACTCTGACGTAAGCCATGTTTAAAAGGAAAGTATTTAAAGAATCTTCTAAGCCAATCCTTACGGCTTGGCGGGCCAGCGGAGGGGGGGGAGGGAGGAACTGGCCCATTGCTTGCGCAAGTTGAGCTGCACGCGTGCGTACACGTCAGCCCTCTGCTTAGAATAGAATAGAATAACAGAGTTGGAAGGGATCTTGGAGGTCTTCTAGTCCAACCCCCTGCCCAGGAAGGAAACCCTACACCACTTCAGACAAATGGTTATCCAACATCTTCTTAAATACTTCCAGTGTTGGAGCATTCACAACTTCTGGAGGCAAGTTGTTCCACTGATTAATTGTTCTAACTGTCAGGAAATTCCTCCTTAGTTCTAAATTGCTTCTCTCCTTGATTAGTTTCCACCCATTGCTTCTTGTTCTACCCTCAGGTGCTTTGGAGAATAGGTTGACTCCCTCTTCTTTGGGGCAGCCCCTGAGATATTGGAAGACTGCTATCATGTCTCCCCTAGTCCTTCTTTCCATCAAACTAGACATACCCAGTTCCTGCAACCGTTCTTCGTATGTTTTAGCCTCCAGTCCTCTAATCATCTTTGTTGCTCTTCTCTGCACTCTTTCCAGAGTCTCCACATCTTTTTTACATCGTGGCGACCAAAACTGAATGCAGAATTCCTAGTGTGGCCTTACCAAGGCCTTATAAAGTGGTATTAACACTTCACGTGATCTTGATTCTATCCCTCTGTTGATGCAGCCCAGAACTGTGCTGGCTTTTTTGGCAGCTGCTGCACACGGCTGGCTCATATCTAAAGGGTTGTCCACTAGGACTCCAAGATCCCTCTCCCAGTTACTACTATTGAGCAAGCTACCACATATATGGTACCTGTGCATTTTGTTTTTCTTCCCTAAATGTAGAACCTTGCTTTTTTCACTTATGCTTATGTTAGTTGAGATGCACACGCGTGCCACTCACGCAGCCCGCTTCCGAATGGACCATGGGCTGTTTCCCGGGGATTGGGGACCCCTGTTATAAGCCTCAAACTCGCACCCGACGTGTAGGTCCCTTTGTAACCTCAAGCAAGAGAAACGATCAACCAGGGTAAAAAGGAGGTTAAAAGCGAAAGAGCATTGAGAGCGGAAGGACAGAGCGGTCAGTACCTTTCTAAGAGAGACAGATTTAGCTGGACTAAAGGCCTGCTCTGTGGGGTCGAGCCCTTCAATTGTTTCCGTACAGTCTGAGAGGGGAGCATCCTGAAACAGGAAATTGAGTAGACAGAGCAAACCAAACCCGGGCTTAGATTATCGGCTCAAAAGCATTACGACATGGCCTTAAAAAAAAGACGACATGCAGAAACATATTCAGAGTGTGTCAAACACACAAGCGGCGGCCATAGAAGCAGCATGCAAAGCAACCCTGAATTCTGCCTGAATATCCTAGCCACGTTGCCATCAAGCAAGTAGAAAGAACATTGGACGTAACCTGCATCTCTTAATGCGGGTTGATTCAAAGTTACGGGATGGATTTCACTTTTCGTTTTTTTGAGGTTAAAAGGGTTGTTGTTGTTGCTTTTTTTACCACCCCACTGAAAAAATGCACCCATTTCAGTGAAGGTGTCCCTGCGAGCCATCCCGGCCGCCGGCCCCTCCAGCAGCCGAATCAGATGAAGAGGTGGTGTGGGAATCAAGGTCAGCATCAAGGCAACCGGAGAGCTCCGAGGGGGAAGGGGGAATGGAGCTGGCAGAGAGAGGGAGAGGGGGGGAGCCTGGGCCGTCCGTCAGCCCTCAGATGGAGAGTCAACAGCCCCCAGGTCTGGAGGTGGCTGATGAGGAAGAGGAGGAACAGCTGGGTCCAGTGCCTGACGCACGGATTTACAGAAGGCAGGGGAGAGGAGAGCAGTGGAAATCTATGGGCCGGTCCTTGGGACGGAAGAGCCACTGCTGCTAGCAAAGTCCCACCCTAGCTCTGGGGATAAAAGGCAGGGGGTGGAAGTGAATAGGTATGGCAGACAATTATTCATCTCCCTGCCGGACAGACTTGTTAGCCTGCAGTGAGAGAGAAACTTTTTGCCGGGGCTGCTGGCGCTCCTAATAAAAAGAATCATTGATTTAAATACAGAGGGTTTGTCGTGTTTGGGGAACCGATGCCCCGTGACCAGCACACTGCTAGAGGCCAGCCTCCCTCTGCGTGGTTGAACCTTCCGTGGGGTGGTAAAGACTGCACCTGCTTGCCCTTCGCACTTACCTGACGAAGGGTTACTCTCTGTCTACTGTTAAAGTTTTAAGCTGCACAGGGCTACGTGAGGCCACAGCAAGAAAAGAGGCCACGCGTTCATGCAGAGCGGCACCGGAAGCTGCGTTGCCTTCTCACCTGCACAAGGCTCCTCTCCATGACGACCCCTGAAAGGACTTGGGACTGCGGACCGGCCGTTTTAATGTCTTGCAAGTTCTGCTCCCTGATCTGTCGAAAGAAAGAAAAAGAGAGAGAGGGAGAGAGAGAGAGAGAGAGAGGGAGAAAGGCCTAGTGTCAAGTACAGGTAGTCCTTGACTTACAACAATTCATTTAGTGACCGTTTGAAGCTGCAACATCACTGAAAAAAAAAAGAGACGGCTTTCTCTTTTTTTTCCAGTGATGTTGCAACTTATGACCATTTTTTCACACTTCTGACCATTGCAGCATCCCCAGGGACACACAATCAAAATTCAGGCGCTTGGCAACTGACTCGTATTTATGACAGTTGCAGTGTCCCGTGTGTCGTGTGTGTGTGTGTGTGTGTGTGTGTGTGAGATTTGATCCCCTTTTGCAATCTTCTGACAAGAAAAGTCAACGGAGAAGCCAGTCTCACTCAACAACCCTGTCACTGATTTAGCAACAGCAGTGACTCGCTTAACAACGGTGGCAAGAAAAATCGTAAAAATGGGGCAAACTCAAACTTAATGAAGGTTTCACTTAAGTCACAGAAATGTTGGGCTCAATTCTGGTCGTTAAGTCGAGGACTACCTGTTAAGCCACAGGCAGGCCCAGCCAACAAGACGAGCTCTCCGCATGGTAGTTCCGGGTCAGGGCTTGTTCCAACCTGACGGAAGCTACAGATCCATTCGACCTGGTTAACCCTTTTTAAAAGCATGCGGAAGATCTTGGATTTTGCGCTAAACCCTGATTTGTTTCACTCCGGACGGGCAAATGAAGTTCAAATCTGGATTCCCACCTCCGGTGCTGCCAAAGTCTAACACTCCCTTCTCTGATACAGGTCAACTTAAGACCACAATTGAGCCCAGAATTTATGTTGCTAAGTGAGAAATATGTTCAGGGAGTTTTGCCTCGTTTTACGAGCTTTCTCGCCACCGTTAAGTGAATCGCTGCAGTGGATAAATTAAGTCACCCGGTTGTTAAGTGAATCTGGTTTCCCCCCGTTGACTTTGCTGGTCAGAAAGAGGATCACGTGACCTCGGGACACTGCGACCGTCGTAAATGTGAATCAGTTGCCGAGCGTCTGAATTCTTGGTCACCTGATCGTGGGGAATGCTGCAAACGGTCATAAGTGCGAGAAACAGTTGTTAAGTAACTTTTTCCGGTGCTGTTGTAACTTCGGTCACTAAATGAACTGTTGTAAATCGAGAACTGCTTGTACCGATCCCAAACCATAATCCCCAATGGCCGGGCACCTTCCTGAGCACCCATGCCCAGCGCCAGTCAGCCTTACGCAGCCCAAACTGCAGCCTGACCTTTCTGTCCCCCTTGTCCAGAGGGGTCCCCGATGGTCCGTGAGCCGGACGGCGCATCTCCCCCACATCTCCAGATCCAAAAGCGGACCCGTGTCCCGACCGGTACCAACCTTGTTCCGCATTTCTTGGACCTCTTTTGGGTTCGTGTTCAAGGGAACAAAGAGGTTTGGGGCAGCAGATGAGGCAGTCCTGTGACCCTCTTCTTTAGTCCACTGTAAACAACAGCACGGAAAACGGGCGTGTTAAAAAAACACAAAGGCTCCTCCGAAATGCTCGGCCTGTTCAAAACAGCAACGTTATCGCACAGGAGATCATGCAAGATTTGACGAAGGAGAATTGAAGCAATGATTGGGCTTTGGGGGACCAAAGAAAAGCTGTCCTTTGTTTTGGAACAGCTGCTTGGCTGGGTGGGACGTGTCCCACGATCAAACTGCCAAACCCCAGGAAAAAAATGGGGCATCTGGAAGGGGTGCTAAGATGCACGAGGTCTTCTTTAGCCGTAGGCCACTAAAGGAATTTGAGGCTGTAAGCTGAAGACCCTCCCAAAAGAGGTGCCCGTGGCAATGTAAAGCAGGGGCATCCAATCTTGGACGCTTTAAAGACCTGTGGACTTCAACTCCCAGAATTCCCCAGGCAGCCAGCTGGGGAATTCTGGGAGCTGAAGTTCGCGAGTCTTAAAGCTGCCAAGGTTGGACACCCCTGATGTAAAGCTTTGAGACCTGGCTACTTTTAAGACCTGTGGACTTCCCCAGAAGGCCAGGGAGTTCTGGGAGCTGATGTCCACCAGTCTTACACCTCCGATGTAAAGCTTTGCTTCTTGGAATTAATCCCTCTTAACCCTGCACTGGGCACGATAATCCAGATGGGACTGTCCCGATTATGGAAATATAAAACCCCAGAAATGGAAATTTTGGCTCAACAATTATTAACTGTCCACATCATTGATTCACTTCCCGGATATCTTAATAACATCAAAGCGAACAGAAACCACGAGATGACAGAAATATGAAAAGCAGCATGATAATAACCAGGCTAGGTGGATTATTTTGTCCCATGAAGAAAGAGTGGGCATCACCAAAGTTTAAATTCAAAACAAAACTCAAAAGAGTAGAAAAGTCCAAAACCGTTTTTTACACAGACAGATAGATGGAGCAGCCTAACAGAAGAGTTTGGTGATGTCGTCATTTTATATAAAGCTTATGGCTTCATATATTTAAAAATAATAATAATAATAATAATAATAACACATCTCCAAAGCTGAAAAAAAAAGCAATTTACAAAAGGGATTTTTGCAGGAGGTTGCTTAATTTAACCAATAAAGTTAGTAGCTTATAGAAGGTAAGTTTGTCCTACCAATATGAATATGAGATTTATTCTTTCAAAAGGTTATGTTTGGCCCCCGTTAATAAACAACTTATTGCATGGGTAAGCTCTCAACTCTGAATCAAACCCGTTTTACACTTTTGTATAAATACTACTCCTCCCAAAAATAATTCTGAGACGAAAAGCCAGAAATAGAACTCCTTAAAAAGCAACATAATTTAAAAATGCTTTGCAAATATGAAGTAAAAAAATAGAATGAACATGGAGCTATGGATACTCACTGGTTCTTATCTTTTCACATAAAAATTACTCCAGCTTTTTACTAAAGATATTTAGCAACAACGTTAAGAACCTTAGCATACTGGATTTAAAAAAAAACATTTTTTAAAAAATCAAATATACACACCAGAAGTTACTGGATAGGGATTGAAAGCTGTTTTATTAATATGTCAAAATCAGATTGTATTCCAGTGGTAATTTCAGTTTTCATTGGTCTTAGATCTTCAGCTCGATTTGGGTGCTTAAGAAAACACAAAACTCTTACGCACGTTTTGATTTTGCTATTTCCCGAAGAAGTGATATTTCAACGTCTTGACAGTAGTAGCATTTTTTTTTAAAAAGGAAGAAAAATCACTCCATAATCAAAAGACTCTATCCTCTGTTCTCTCATTAAGTGTGTATAAGAGCAATTACATTCCCCAATAATAATCCTGAAAGGCAGAGACCCCAAAATTAGGGAGCATTGGGCTTTGCGTCGAGAGACGCAAAGGAAAACAGGAACTAAACGTAACTACATTTTCAAGGATGGCTTGAAAATGTAGTTACATTTAAAAGATGGCTCCTTTATGCAGACTCCTAAACTGTGCTGTCCTTTGTGTAGCTTTGAAGGACTGCAGGTTTTTCTGCTCAGCTCTAGAGTAATCCAGCATCACCCGCCAGCCACATGCACATCTGGCTTTGACATCACTATCTCCAAGCAGCTGTTAGCTATCGGCCTTGTTGGCCCTGAAGTCAAGGCCGAAGGGCCCTTCGGAGGCAGTGCCGCCAAGCCCCTTCTGGACCACACCTGAGCCGAAATTTATCATGCCGCCTCCACCCACTCCACCCCACCCCGGCTAATCCCGCAGGAAAGACTCTTCAATTACGGCCACCTATTTAACATGCAACATTTCATGCAGAAAGGGTGGGGGTCAACCCTGGGAGGCTTCGGGACCAATGTGAAAAGGCAAAGAGGGCGCACGGCGGCTCAGATTCCCAGGGTTCGGCTGAAATCTCAAACTACGACGGAGGTTCTGGCTTCGGGTAGAAAACCGCCTAAAGGAGGTCAAGAGCCATGGCATTTGTGGAGAAGGATGCCAAGAGGACTGGGATCCTCAGAAGGCTGGGCCACTGGAAGGCCAAGACAGCCCCGATCATTCGTTCATAAAGTAAAAGCAGGGGATTGAGCCCAGAGAGAATACGACACCGTATCTGTCCACCTTAAAAGGAATTTAAGCGGCGGGCATAACACCCGGGACCCACGGAAGGACGGTTCGCCCGTGAGGAATGACTTTCCTGCTACCACCCGGGGAGGGGGGGAGGAGAGATCAGAAGGTTTTAGAGGGTTTGGGAAACCCGCGAGGCTCATTTTTGCGTCCAAAGCCTCCCAGCAGTTGCCGCCAACGGTCGCTCTACATCATCTAACTATGAACAGTAAGGTAGGCACAGACCAAGCAGTTGGTAATACAGCTTGGCACGCAGACACCGGACGAGAGAGACTGCAGCAAGGGTTTCACGTGATCGTGTGTAATGTTCGTCCACACCTTAGTCTTCGACTTGGGGCTGCCGCCGCCGCCGCCACCGCCATCCTGCCCTTCTTCAGCTGGGTCATCCCCTCGGCTGGCATTTAGCCACCTTGCCTTCTCTCGCTGCTGTCTCTGAAAGCTATGCCTCAGAGGAGAGCAAGTGCCCGAGTCCCCGTCACTAGCAAGAGAGTAGCCGGTGACGGCAGCGGGAATCTCCGCCTCACTGAACTTTTTAGTCTTCTCCCTCAGAGCAGGGCATCGATACGGGTAGCCAGTCCGGTAACCCTGAAGAAACACCACAGGAGAACATTCAGTCAAGGACAATGCCCGGGATTCATCAGGAATAGCAAAAGCACTTAAGACTTATATACCGCTTCACGGTGCTTTGCAGCCCTCTCTAAGCGTTTTACAGAGTCCGCCTCTTGCCCCCCCCCCCCAACAATCTGGATCCTCATTTTGCCAACCTTGGAAAAGATGGAAGGCTGAGTCAACCTCGAGCCGGTCAGGATCAAACTTCTTGGCTGTGGGCAGAGTTAGCCTACAATACTGCATTCTAACCACTGCGCACCATGGAAGGGAGGGAGGGAGGGAGGGAGGGAGAGAGGAAGGAAGGGACTAGCAATAGCACTTAGACAGCCCCCTCTAAGCAGTTTATAGAGTCAGCATATTGTCCCAACAATCTGGCTCCTCAGTTTACTGACTTAAGGAGGACGGAAGGCTGAGACAACTTTGAGCAGGTCAGGATTGAACTGCTGGCAGTCGGCAGAGTTACCCTGCAATACTGCATTCTAAACACTGCACCACAACACTCCTTGTTGTGTTGTTGTGTTGCCTTCCTTTTGAGCTGGTTCTTCAGTCTTGCCTTCAGCCTGGGCTCTCCTGAGTCTGATCAGCCCAGAGCTGCCCCCCATCCTTGGGGCAACAGCTGCCTGGGCCCATGTTCTTTGTGACGTTATTGTCCTCTTAACATCTATGTGTAGCAAGAGATGTCTCTGGCCTGAAGCATGGAGCGCTGTGGAATTTTCCACCCTTTCCTGCTGATTTTGGAAGGCATAATGGATTGTATGGAGGATCTGCCCCCTTCCTCACTAACCCCTTTTGCAGTAACTATGGTTAGGATTTCAGGAGACAACTGGACTTTGTCTTTTTCTTTGAAGACGTTTCGCTTCTCATCCAAGGAGCTTCTTCAGCTTCAACTGGATGGTGGTGAATGGGAGGATTTATATTCCTTGCAGACAGCTGGTCATTTGCGTCCTTTTAGAGGATCCTTGAAGGATGCAAATGACCAGCAGTCTGCAAGGAATATAAATCCTCCCATTCACCATCCAGTCAGAGCTGAAGAAGCTTCTTGGATGAGAAGCATTGGTGAAATCCAGCAGGTTCTGACAGGTTCTGGAGAACCGGTAGCGGAAATTTTGAGCAGTTCGGAGAACCAGCAAATACCACTTCTAGCTGGCCCTAGAGTGGGGTGGGAATGGGGATTTTGCAATATCCTTCCCCCAGGAGTTGGGTGGGAATGAGATTTTGCAGTATCCTTCCCCTGCCACACCCACCAAGCCACACCATGCCCACCAAGCCACGCCCATAGAACTGGTAGTAAAAAAATTAGGATTTCACCACTGATGAGAAGCAAAACTTCTTCAAAGAAAAAGACAAGATTAAGTCCAGTTGCCTCTTGAAAAAGCAACTTTTGGGACAACCATGACCTGGATGACTGAGAATCTCTAAAGGCTTTTATAAGTGGCAGCCAAGGCCTTTCCTTGTGGTCCTACTTTCCCGTGAACAAACCAAATAAATCAGGAGTGAAGGACGTTGCCCTGAAGGTGGAAGTAAACTCTGCAGATATTATTCCCAAGAAAATGAATTGTGGACTTCTTAGCGCTCTCTGGGCTTGGCTGTTTGCTCACAGCCCTTTCGTTACCCCAACTAGCTGGATAAGTTCAACCCTGAACCACAAATTCAACCCTGAGGCTACAGATAACTTATCTTCTATTGTGAGAAAAAGGAACATTAAGTGTTGCTGAAAGATTCCTCTGGCACTGCGGTGAATGATGAAGCTTTGAATCTTGTGTTTCTCAACTGCGTTCTCCTTAAGGGGCAGCGCAGTGGCTCAGCTGTTAAGACGCTGGGTTTGTTGGCTGGGGAGCCGTTCGAGACCCGATTGCCGCATGACGGAGTGAGCTTCCCGTTAACTTGCTCCGGCTCCTGCCAACGTTAGCAGTTGGAAAGGATGCAAAAGGCGAGTAGATAAATAGGTATACCACTTTGGTGGGAAGGTAACAGCGCTCTGCGACTTCATGCTGACCACGTGCCACAGACATGTCTTCGGACAGGGCTGGCTCAGTGGCCTTGAAACGGAAATGAGCAGCGCCCCCTACAGTCCGCAATGACTAGCGGAGTCAAATCCACCGGGGTGGGGGAAGAGAAACTCCTCCTTAAGGAAGAACAAAACCTTGAGGGTGTCAGCCATAAGAGCTTCGTGATATTAAGAGAGGTCTATCTGTCTGTCTGTCTGTCCCATCCATCCATCCATCCATCCATCCATCCATCCTCTTATATTTGTACAGCTACCCATCTCACCTAGACGGACTCTATAGAGGAGCAGCAGGCTTACCAAATTGTCAAGCATTCGCATGAGGGCTTCAAACTCTTGTTCTCCAGTTTGCCATTTGGGGTGATGCACTGTGCCCTCCCCCGCGGCAGACTCGTGGCAGTGAGGCCTGGATTTGTACTTGCTGGGATCCAACAGGACCAAATTGTCTGCCCCTCCTGCGCTGGCCAGCGTTCGTACCTGCAAAGTAAACAGCAAATAATAATTAGAAGAAATAAATCAAGCACCAACCTTCCGGTTTAATCTGGGTTGCATGCCACGTTACAAGCCCTCTAGTAGGATTTATCTCTTTAATTAAATCCACACACAAAAAAATATGGCAGGTTTTTTTTTTCCTGCCAAGCGTCAAAAGCTGCTTTTTGCTGTCGCAACTATTACCGCTTCTCAGACTGCCAACGAACTATGGGGAGAAGGAAGGGGGAGATGGAACTTAGGTTCCAGACATTGAGATGCCAGCCGTGCTTGACAACAATACCAGCAGCTCCATTGGACAATGTGAGCTGATCAAATTGGAGGGAGGGAGGGAGAACCTGAATTTTGACTATGTGGGTTTGCGCGGGAAATGTTCAGATCTGGTTTTGCCCTCATCGGTGGCGGAATGATGTACTCAATAAAGTTCTGCATTCAGAGATTGGATCATCTCGGCCGTGGTTACTTCAGTTGGGATCGTCAGTCGGGACCTTCACATGCTCGATATTAAATTCAAATTCTGCTACGCCTTTTCCACAGGCGTGATTTTGGGTTACGCGGTTTCCCAAACCAACTTGAAATAGATAAATCAAGAAATAACGTTGCTTACTTGGATCTCACACGCAACAACCAAATTGTGAATATAATAGAAAGCCTCCTCCACACTTTCTCCAACGGATACCAAGCCGTGATTTCGGAGTATGAGGACCTGGAGGAGCCGAGGACAGAGACAAAGACGCTGGGAGTCAGACAAATTCCATGTTTTCTGTCAGATCCTTGAAAATGGGATGGTGTAGATACTCACTTTACTTTTGGGGCCCAGATTCTTTTGAATCAAGACTTTCTCCTCCTCGTCCACGAGAATGCCATGGTAATCGTGGTAGGCCACTTCTCCGAGAGACAGTGCCTCTGGCGAGATGGGCAGGAGGCCACGTTTCATCGCAGATACCTGAGGATGTTATCACGGATTTTACTGACAGCAGTATATGAATCGGTTATCATCTTACCTATAAATGTCGGATCTCAAAGGAAACACAACTTTTGAGCGGGGTGGAACAATTCTCTCATCTGGAAAAGACATCTCTAAACCTCATTTCTGAGGAGGAAGCAAGTTCTCAAAAACTAACAGGAAAATAAAACCGAGGCACGTGACTGAGAGCAGCCATTTTGAAAAATCCTGATAAGATGGATAGGGATGGAGTGGAGTACAGTGGAATGGAATGGAACAGAAGAGAACAGAATGAAGAATTAGATTAGAATACTGAATATAGAGAATAGAATAGAATGGAATGGAATAGAATAATAGTGGAATGAATTAAGAACAGAACGGAATAGAATAGAAAATGGAATGGAATGGAATGGAATAGAATTAGAAATTAGAATAGTTACAGAATTAGAATAATAGCATAGAATAGAATAGAATAAAGAATTAAATTAGATTAGAATATATAATATATAGACTATAGAAATAGAATTAATAGAATAGAAATGAAATGAATGAAATAGGAATAGGAATAGGAATAGAAAAGAAAAAAAATTCTTTACTGGCCAAGTGTGATTGGACACACAAGAAATCTGTCTCTGCTGCATAAGCTCTCAGTGATAAATCACAAATAATCATAAAATACAATCATAAATCATAAGATACAACCTTCAGTGATACTCATAGGATATTAACTAAAGCAATCAACATAAATCATAAGGTACAAACAACAAAGTGATAGTCATAAGATGCTATAGGAAATAGGAAAGGGATAATAGTAATACAGCCCTACTTATTATTCTATGGTTTCAAGAAAGCATTAATACAACAAGTGATTATTTTACTGGACAGGCCAGAAGCTGTGTAGCAAAAATCCCCTTTCAACCTGTCTAGGTTGGAAATGTTTATTTCAGAGAAACAGGCTTATACGTTTTTGGCTTCCTTAATATCGAACCCATTTTAATATTTACCCAAAGTGTTAAAAAGATTATTGAAAAAAAAAGAGTAAAGTTGGGAATGCAGTATATTCTGAAAATCTGTAATCTACTGAAGTACGGAAAACTTGTGGGCTTGTGGGCTCAGTCCAGAAAATTGTTTCACTCTGCTGGGAATATCCATCTTCAAACCGTAGATGAATGGAAGGCATGGTTCATTATCATGCAGCTGATCTGGCCTTTTGGCAACTCGGCTTCTCCTAAATAAGAGGTGGAGAATTATGGCAATTTTCCAACCAGTGGACTTCAATTCCCAGAATGCCTGAGCCAGCATAGGTCTGCTGGTTCAGGCATTCTGGGATTTGAAGTTCACAGATCGTAAAATTGTCATTGCTGCCCATCCCTGTCCTATGCTGATAGCCCGTCTCCTTTGTTATGACCAGTAGTCCTCAATTTACGACCGCAACCGAGTCAAGAATTTATGTTGCTAAGTGGGAAATTTGTTAAGTGAATTTTGCCCCGCCTTACGACCTTTCTTGCCTCAGTTGTTAAGTGAATCACCGAAGTTGCTAAATTAGTAACCCGACTGTTACTGACTTAGTCTGACTTGGTTTGTCAGAAGGTCGCAAAAGAGGGATCGCCTGACCCCCGCAGACATTGCAACGGACATAAATGTGAGTCAGCTGTCAAGCACCCGAACGCAAATCAGGTGACCGTGGGAATGTCACGACGGTCATAAAGTGTGCAAAATGGCCGTGAGTCGTTTTTTCCCCCCCTAACGCCATTGTAACCTCAAACGGTCACTAAAACGAACTGCCGTAAGTCGAGGACTGCCTGCACTAGGTGGCTTGCGATGAACGTTTTTGCTATTTCCGAGCTAGAAGGACAAGAGAACTCTCTTACTGCTGCTCCTGCGGGAGTGTGGATGTGAACGATGCACTTGACTTCCGGGCGGGCGGCGTAGATGGCCGAGTGCAACGTGAAGCCAGCTGGGTTGATCCCCAGGTTAGTGCTTCCGCGATCAATGACGTCCCCTTGGAAGTTGACTTTGACCTGATAACAGAAGACGGGGTTAGAGGCCGAAGTTATTCTAACTCTCTGCCTGCAGGAGGGAAAGAGACTCCGGTCACCTGAAAGACAATAGGAATTGGGTGAGTGGGTGTGGTGGAATAGAAAAAAGAGTAGAGTAGGGTAGGGTAGGGTAGGGTAGGGTAGGGTAGAGGAATAGAGTAGAGGAATAGAGGAAAGTTGTTAACTTAATTAATAGAATAGAATAGAATAGAATAGAATAGAATAGAATAGAATAGAATAGAATAGAAAATGAAATAGAATGGAATGCAATAGAGAATATAGTAATAGAATAGAATGGAATGGAATGGAATGGAATGGAATAGAATAGAATAGAATAGAATAGAATAGAATAGAATAGAAAATGAAATAGAATGGAATGCAATAGAGAATATAGTAATTGAATAGAATGGAATGGAATGGAATGGAATGGAATGGAATAGAATAGAATAGAATAGAATAGAATAGAATAGAATAGAATAGAATAGAATAGAATAGAATAGAATAGAATGGAATGGAATAGAGAATATAATAATAGAATAGAATAGATAGAATAGAATAGAATAGAATAGAATAGAATAGAATAGAATAATGGAATGGAGAATAGAATAGAATAGAATAGAATAGAATAGAATAGAATAGAATAGAATAGAATAGAATGAATAGAATAGAATAGAATAGAATACAATAGAATACAATACAATAGAATAATGGAATAGAATGGAATGGAATAGAGAATATAATAATAGAATAGATAGAATAGAATAGAATAGAATAGAATAGAATAGAATAGAATAGAATAGAATAGAATAGAATAGAATAGAAGCTGGAAGGGACCTTGGGGGTCTTCTAGTCCAACCCCCTCCTCAAGCAGGAGACTCTATATCATTTTAGACAATATCTCTTCTTCAAAGCCTCCAGTGATGAAGCACCCACAACTTCTGGAGGCAACTTCTGTTCCACTGGTTAATCGTTCTCACTATTAGGAAGTTTCTCCTTAATTCCAGGTTGCTTCTCTCCTTGATTAGTTTCCATCCATTCTTTCTTGTCCTGCCTTCAGGTGCTTTAATTTGTCCCCCCTCTTCTTTGTGGCAGCCCCTCAAATATTGGAACATTGCTATCATGTCCCACCTGGTCCTTCTTTTCTCTAGACTAAGCAAACCCAATTCCTGCAACCGTTCTTCATTTGTTTTAGTCTCCAGGCCTTTGATCATCTTACTTGCTCTTCTTTGCACTTTTTCCAAAGTCTGAATATCTTTTTTGTAACGTGGTGACCAATACTGGATGCAGCATTCCAGGTGTGGCCTTAAATAAGGTTCTATAAAGCGGTGCTAATACTTCAAGTGATTTTGATTCTATGCCTCTGTTTATACAACCAAGAATTGTAGTAACTTTTTTTGACACCTCAGTAGTCATGCACGGCAGGGAAGGAGGGAGAGGGAGGGGGGGGAGGGAGGGAGAATGGAAGTTGAGTATTTATGATGCTGATCTGCAGAAAAGTTTTTACAGTTAGGGATATTTTTTTTCTGTTTAGATGAAACCCCATAGAGTATCCAAGGACATTTGGATAATTTATTTTTCTCACATTCTTTCTTGGCTCTAGGGCGAGGCATCTTGGAAACAGGAATCCGGTAATGATATTATAATTCAAACCACTTTTACACAATGTGTGCAATTTGACTTGGGAAGATATCTGGACTTTGAGCTCTTCCACAAGGTTTGAAAGCTTAAGTCGGGACCGCCATCAAGATGGCTTATTTTTTTCATTAGCAACAATCAAGTTATCTTTTTATGAGCCGCGTCTGTTTATTTATTGATGAGTTTATAAACCGCTTCCGTCAAGGCATAAATAAGAACAAGAGCCACAGCCCAGGGAGCAACAACAGCGGCACGTATCAACATCCAGGAGCAGAAATAAAAATACAAAATTAAGAGTAAGAATGAGAACCGGTCTCATTTGCCTGACGTTAGCAGCTCTGCAGCACTCAACCCAGAGGCCTCTTCTCACCTTCCAGAAAATTCGGAGAGGATGGTATGGTTTCTCTAGAGGAAGGGAGCCTCCCCGGTTCAGCTGCCTCCTGTCAACCCTCTAGATCAGGGCCCCCCAACCCCCCAGGCTTAAAAGAGCAGCAACGGCTCTTTGTAGGAAAGCAACATTGCTACATTTGTTTCTTGTTGGCATCTCTTGTTTCTGAACTTTGTGGGGCTTTGCCAAGAAAAGCCTTTGGCAGGATGCCAAAAGGACAAAGGTTTGTGATAAGACCAAAGGACTTTTTCTGAAGGATTTGTTTTGGAATTAATTTGGACTAAGCTGAGAATGAAGTAATTCTCAGCTGTTCTAATAAAATATGTTTGTTTAGGACTGATTTGTGTCTGGTAATAACTACTTGGGCCTAGGTGACAACAGAACCGAGCTGTACAAGCAATTGGCGAATACACAAAGCTCCATTTATGGAAGTGGCGCTATCACGCACGAAACCATCCCCTCTTCCCGCCACCGCAGTCCATGGAGTCAGAAAGGTTGGGGACCGCTGCCCTAGATACCTGGGACATCCAGCAGATATTCCCTGCTCCCTTCAAGGACAGGCTTTTGTCCTGTGAAGGTCAACATTTTGAAAGCTTCCAGAGGCTAGCACTGGCTTCATGACCAGTTGCATCCAGTTATAGATTCAGTGTGGACATTCAAACTAGACTGTGATGTTTCTTTGTATCATATTTGTGCGACATTTACTTTCTGATGCCCATGGAAGACTGACATTAACTTTAGCACGGCTCCAACTTTAGCACAGCTCCTTATCCTTCTCAAGGTGCACCTGAGCTGGGCTCCTGGAAAGACTTAAAAGTTCCCCCATCCCATTTCTCTGAGTCACAGCTATTAAAATGGTGGCAGGAGGAAAACGGGGCGAATCATTTTTAAAGGCTCCTCGGTGAAAATAAAAAATTGCATAAAGATATCACGAAGGAGGACGAGAAGAAGAAATAGAAGAACAGGACAGGGCTTCACGAATGAGCCTGAAGGAAAATTTGAAAGGAGCTCACAAGCAACAGAGGAGTCCAGGTGAATCCAGAGGGACCCCGTGGAGTAAATAGGTCCACCAGGATGCTGTGTCCCAGATGTCTGTTGGATGTTGATGGACACACGGTCCCCAGCAATTCAGTAGGCACTTAGGTTGAGCTTATCGTTAACTCATCGTGTTAAAACTATCCCCCACAGGAAGCAAAGCAGGCCGATGGCTGTCATCATGTGTAGCGTTGCCTTGGTATTTGAGAAATGAAGGCTTAAATAAGGAGGCCCCAATCCAAGATTTAAATGTGGGGGCGGGAATGGAGCGGAAATTTTCAGCATCTGGCCTTCCCTCAGGAGGAAACTCTGAAGGAAATTCTCTGAGGGCATTTCAGCTCCCCTCAGGAGATAACTCTTTCAGTCAGTCTCCAGAGAAGGGAGAGGGTCTTCTTAGCAGGTGGCGGAAGTGTGCACACTTTTCCACACTGGCATCCCCAATGATTTCGTGCAGGAAGCCAGCAGAGAAGATTGCAAGTGGCATGCACATAATTACAGAGTACTTGACAGAGTACTTGGTGGTGGTAAGTGCGAACAGGTTAGCCGAACATCCAGATCATGTGACTGCAGGGGTGGTATTTGAGAAATGAAGGCTTAAATAAGAAGGCCCCAATCCAAGATTTGATTCCAATTGGCTCAATGAGTAAGACATTCAAGGTTGTTTTTTTTAATTTTTCACTTACCAAGCTGGAAGCAGCAACTTCACTATAGAGAAGTCCAAAAGGCACAATCAGAAAATGTTCTTGCTCCATGTTTACTCTGACCTGCAAATATGAAGAAGGAAGGAAGGAAGGAGATGTAAAGCTGTGAGAGCCAAAATCTGAAATGCACACAACTCAGCTAGATTGAAAAAAATCAATAGATCTAAAAGAGTTCTGCTGATTTGCAAGCTCCCCAAGCTGACCTGAATTTCCCTTTTGGTTCCTCTGCAGAACGATGCTGGATACTCGCTAACCGCATCAGTAGTTGCAAGTAGGCTTTAGCAGAGAGGATCCCTATTTTGGATCTCAGCAGAAACAGCAAACCTAATACCTACCCTTAAGGACAAAGGCTAATGGAATAGGCCTGTTCCTCAAGAGGGAGGGAAGGAGGGAGGAAACGAAGAGGAAAAAGAAGGAAAAGAAGGAAACAAAAAGGGAGGGAGGGAGGGAGGAATGAGACAGAAAGGAGGGAGGGAGGGAGGAAGGAGAGAAAAGAAGGGGGAGGGAAGGAGGGAGGGGGGAAGAGAAAAGGGGAGGGCAGGAGGGAGGGAGGAAAGGGAATGAAACAAAGAGGGAGGGAGGGAAGAGAGAAAAGGGGAGGGAGGGAAGAAGGAAGGAAGGAGAGAAAAGAAAGGGGAGGGCAGGAGGGAGGGAGGAAAGGGAATGAAACAAAGAGGGAGGGAGGGAGAAGAGAAAAGGGGAGGGAGGGAGGCAATGATGGGTTGCCCCTGGTTAGCACCGGTTCTATAGAACCGGTAGTAAAACCGGCGGGAGAGTCCGCCCACTGACCCCCCCGTCGTCAAAATGCTTCTGCGGCCCTGTTCGAACCGGTAGTAAATGTAAGTAGAACCCACCCCTGGAGAGAGGGAGGGACGGGAGAAAAGGGGAGGGAGGGAAGGAGAATGCTATTCTGCTGTGCTTACTAGATTCCTCACCCTGAACAGGCACCTGAATACTGGACCTGGCAATTTACACCAGGAGGTGGCAATTTCTAAGGAAAGGAAATGCCCACCCACCCCCAAAACAGTGGGGCAGGTTCTCCCAGTTCATGCTCCCAGCATGAATAAGGCAAAAGACAAAACTATACAAAATTGTCTTTTGCCTTTAAAAAAAGAGAGAGAGAGAGAGAGAGAGAGAGAGAGAGAAAAGCAGATGTCCCCTATCTCTGGGCAGTCGTTCTACGTGAGAATCTGTCCCACTGGGGGTGAGGGTGCGTGGGCATTCTCACGCAGAACGACTGCCCAGAGAACAGGCTAAAGACAATTTTGTATAATTTAGTTTTATGCGGGTCATAACTTTATTGCTTTGGATGTGACTGGAATTCCCCCCCCCGCCCCCGTTTTGTTTCTCCTGGGGAACTGCAATACTCACAGTGATGTGATTGTAAATAAGCTGCGACCAGCCAAAGAGATCGGCCAGTCTGTAGAAAGCAGCCAATTTGCACCGTAGTAATTTCTCTCCTTTCTCGTAAGCGATGGAATCTGATCCCCGCAGATCGTTCACGGGGGTCACCATACCGAGGCCTGAAAGAAAAGATACCGGCAAAAACGCAGTTTAATAGGGAACGTCTCTCTCTCTGATTTAGCAATTAAAATCATTGCTAAAATGCAAAACTACTACAGTTGGTTCTCGACTTACAACAGTCCATTTAGTGACCGTTCAAAGTTACAAGGGCATTGCGAAAATAAGTGACTTAGGACCGTTTTTCCAGAGTTACGGATTTTGCAGCATCCCCCACGAACAGGGGATCAAAATTCAGAGGCTTGGCGACCGGTTCTTATTTACGACCGTCGCTTTATTCCACGGTCATGTTGAGCCCCCTTTGAGACCTTCTGACAAGGAAAGTCAATGGGGATTTCCTTGTGTTACTAATGTCTATCAACGGCAGTGATTCATGTAAGAACTGTGGCAAGAAAAGTCGTAAAATGGGGGCAAAACTCACTCCCCCCCCCTTTTAAAATGCACATTTTAATCTGTTTTTAATTATTGGGGTGTTTTAAATCTGTCTTTGGCCAAATTGTTTAATTTGGTTTTATTCTGCTTTTAAATTTTGTATTTATGTGTCTTATCTTGTGGCTGTTCACCGCCCTGAGTCCTTCGGGAGTAGGGCGGTATATAAATCAAATAAAACATAAAACAAACTTAACAACAGAAACTTTGGGCTCAACTGCAGTCGTTAGTTGAGGACTACCTGTCAGCCCTTCCCCCTCTTCTCAGACTCACTCATGTTTAAGGCAGTCATGCCTCCTTGTGGAGCTGGTGGGTAGACGTTGGGAACGCTGGCCGTCATGAAGTCTGCAATCTGTTGTAGAGCCAGCAGGCCTGTAGGGTTCTTCCCTTTCTTGAACTGTTCCTGGATCATGGATTCCAACTCTTCACAGAATGCCTAATAACAGAGCAACAGTGCATGTGAAAAGGCCGCTTGAAGGAGCCGTGGACTTGACTTGGTGTCCAACTCCTTGCGTAAAAGCCGGTTCCTTCGGTGGGTGCAGGAACGGAGCGGAAATTTTCAGGATCTGGCTTGAAAATTTCAGCTCTCCTCAGCAGGCAACTCTGAGGAAAATTCTCTGAGGGAATTTCAGCTTCCCTCAGAAGCAACTCTGAGGAAAATTCTCTGAGGGAATTTCAACTCCCTTCAGAGGCAATTCTGAGGAAAATTCTCTGAGGGAATTTCAGCTCCCCTCAGAAGCAACTCTGAGGAAAATTCTCTGAGGGAATTTCAACTCCCTTCAGAGGCAATTCTGAGGAAAATTCTCTGAGGGAATTTCAGCTCCCCTCAGAAGCAACTCTGAGGAAAATTCTCTGAGGGAATTTCACCTCTCCTCAGCAGGCAACTCTGAAGGAAATTCTCTTGAGGGAATTTCAGCGCCCTTCAGGAAGCAACTCTTTCAGCTAGCCTCCAGAGATTGGAGGGAGTCTTGTCAGCAGGTGGCAGCAGCTTACAAACCTTCCCTACTGGTTTCCCCAATAATTTTATGGGGAAGCCAGCAGAGAAGACTGCAATTGGCAATCACATAATTACAGGGTATCTGACACACAGTGGTAAGTGCGAACATGTTGCTGATCATCCAGATCAAGTGATCTCGGGATGCGTGTGCAACGTTTGCCCGATGGCCAGAAGTTGTTTATAGGCCATAAAGCATCTTTCCTGAGACAGTTGTAATTCTGTTCCATCATTAAACAGTAGTAAATCAACGAGTATCCGTAGGACTTTTCAAGGAGGGAGGGTGTCACAGAATATTGTGTAGCTTTAATTACATTGATTTACCAATCTTTATGTAGGAAAAAATTTGCCCTGTATCACCCCTTAATTCTCTAAAGTCCATGTACTGCAGTATTAGAGTGTAATATTCTGGTATTTTATCACCGCTTTGGTTCAGTAACAACAGCAAGAAGAAAAATACATAATGCTTGCTGAATGGATTCAAGAGTTATTTAAGGCTTTTTCACCCACACAGAACCATTTCCCAAATGAAACTGCATTAGAAATCTGAACTACAAAACAAGAGACAAACAGTACTTTTCAAGGGAGCACACACATGTGCACTTTAAGAGACTTTTCTGGCTTCGGTCACACATTAAATCTATCTTGTTTGAAATTTTCTTTTAAACACAGAGCATTTTAATTAAATTAATTAAATTTTCTCATTTTTTTTCTTGCATTGCTATGCATTCTTAGGATCTAACTTGTTATATAAATGCTTCTTCGTTTGGTCATGCATTGGGGGGGGGGGGAAATGATTATATATTCTTACTGGACTTTGGAGGATCATGGATACTCTCTTCTTCTGTTCCATCATGTTGAAATCCTGGCGAAGATCAGGGGCCATATTCCTCTCTCGCAAGTAGTCAGGGTTATTTTCATCAACTCTGTCAAAATATCTCTCTTTATGTGGCGCTGTTGGAGGTGGTGAAGTTACCACCTCCGCTCTTGTTTCACCATTCATAGTACAGTTTCAATAGTGCTGCAAAAGTGAACAGAAAATACATTTTTTTAAAAAAAAGATACCAAGTGGTTCCTGTTAAAGCAACTGGAAACAAATATGACCACAGCACGACTAAAATTGAAGCCAGAATTTACGTTGCTAAGTGAGAAATTTGTTAGGTGAATTTTATCCCATTTTACAACCTTTCTTGTCCCAGTTGTTAAGTGAATAGCAATAGCACTTAGACTTCTACACCGCTTCACAGTGCTTTATAGCCCTCTCTAAGCAGTTTACAGAGTCAGGCCCCAACAATCTGGCTCCTCATTTTACCCACCTCAAAAGGATAGAAGGCTGAGTCAACCTTGAGCCGGTCAGGATTGAACTCCTAGCAGTGGGCAGAGATAGCGTGCAACATTGCATTGTAACAAGTCCACCACTATGTATGGCTTCCTTCCTTCCTTCCTTCCTTCCTTTTTTTTCCCTTTCCTTCACAAGCACTAGCACTTAAGACTTATATCCCGCTTCGCAGTGCTTTTTACAGCCCTCTCTAAGCGGTTTTCAGAGTCAGCCTCTTGCCCCCAACAATCTGGGTCCTCATTTTACCAACCTCGGAAGGACAGAAGGACGAGTCAACCTTGAGCCTGGTGAGATTCGAACTGCCAAACTGCAGGCACCCAGCAGTCAGCAGAAGTAGCCTGCAGTACTGCACTCTAACCACTGTGCCACCGTGGCTCATCACTGCAGTTGTTAGACACATAGCTGTTAAGTGAATCTGGCTTCCTCAGTTGCTTATCAGAAAGTCACAAAAGGAGATTCACATGACCCCGGGACACAGCAATGGTCATAAATATGAACCAGTTGTCAAGCATCTTAATGTAAATCACATGATCATGGGGATGGTGCAACGGTCATAAGTGTGAAAACGGTCATAAATCACTTTTTCAGTGATGTAACTTCGTTTTTCACACTTACAACCATAAGTAAGCATTTACAACTGCTCTAAGTCGAAGGCTACCTATATTTAAAAAGGAGTTAAAGAAATCTGCAGAGCTCTCATTGACAACCAGTTAATTTTCATAAATCACATTTTATATTTTTTCATACAATCTCAAAAACCCAAAAGAAAATTCCCCTAGTTTCAACGATTCCACCTTGACTTACAATAGTTTAGTGACCGCTGAAAGTTACAACAGCATTGAAAAAAGTGACTTATGACCGTTTTTCGTATTATGACCGTTGCGGCATCCCCATACTCACATGTTCAAAAATTCAGACGCTTGGCAACTGACTCACGTCGATGACGGTTGCAGTCTCCCCGGGTGGGGTGGGGGGTCACGTGATCCCCCTTTTGTGACCTTCTTGGGAGCGAAGTCACTGGGGAAGTCAGACTCGCTTAACATAACCATACAGCGATTCACTTAACAACGGTGGCAAGAAAGGTTGTAAAATAGGGCAAAATTCACTGAAGAACTGCCGCACCGAGCAACAGAAATGTTGGGCTCAATTGTGGCCATTAAGTCGAGGACGACCTGATATAGATTTCCTGCACAGATAATCCACCTCAATTCTCATAACTTTTATCGATTTCCAGATCTTTCTGTGGGTTTGCAGTAGATATCTGTGTTTTTTGTATCGTCTCTGCCAGGAGGCCAACTCCCACCCTGTTGATGAATGGAGGCAACTGTCTATTTTCTGCAGGAAATCCTGGACCAGGTCTCCACCCTGAGGCTTCCTGCCAACCCTGGGGGCTCTCTGTTTAAAAGCAGAGGGAGGAAAGCTGCACCTCGCCGGGTCCCAGGAAAATGCAAGACCAGTCAAGCCCCCCCACCCTCCTTTCCCTCTGAATTGCCAGCAATGCAGAAAGGACTTTCTGGGGGGGGGGGTTGAAGATGTCTTGCTTCTCATCCAAGAAGCTTCTTCAGCTCTGACTGGATGGTGGGGAATGGAAGAATTTATACTCCTTGCAGACAGCTGGTCATTTGCAACCTTTTTTAGAGACCACTTGAAGCTTTATCTGTGTCCTCAGGGTCACCTGAGTGGTGCAAATCGGTGTGGAGCCTTCTTGGAACTGCTGAAAGGATCCGTGTTGTAGATTGGAGCCGCCCTGAGTCTCCGGAGAAGGGCGGCATATAAATCGAACAAACAAACAAACAAACAAACAAACAAATAAATAAATATCGTATTCCTCCCCCTCTTTTGAGAGAGGGCTGTTCAGTTTTGACATAGGTGGGTTTCTTTGATCCCTCTTTCAAACCAGCTGTCAAAAAGGCCATCTACGTCAAAATTGAACAGCCTCTCAAAAGAGAAGGAGGAGTACAATATCATCTACCTCCAATATACAGTACAGATCCTTTCAGCAGTTCCAAACCCATTTGCACCACTCAGGTGACCCTGAGGACACAGATAAATCTCCAAGGGGCCTGAAGGACTCTCTAAAAGAATGCAAATGACCAACTGTCTGCAAGGAGTATACGTCCTTCTATTCCCCACCATCCAGTCGGAGCTGAAGAAGCTTCTTGGATGAGAAGCGAAATGTCTTCAAAAGAAAAAAACAAGAAAGTCCACAGTTGCCTCTTGAAAAAAAGCACCATTCGGACGACCATGGCCTGGGTGACTGAGAATCTCCATAGACAGCTATGCAGAAACTTCCTTGGGGTCTCAACCAGGAGAAGTCTAGAGGAACGTAAATGAAGATCAACAGGGCTGGGAAAAGCCAGTAAAAATGGTCAAGAAACAGCAGCACTCCAGGAGTCCAAAGTTAAGAGCACAGCAGTTTTGGCTCCCTGCCAGGGTCCTCTGCCCCTCCGTTGAACCCCGTTGCCTCAACGAAGCTGGGGATGAAGAGTGACCTCTTTTGGGTACTGGCACAGAGAAGTCCAATTTGAAGGCAAAGGCAGGAAAGAACAGCCTGGAACGCTTCTGCAGCACGTGGCCGACGCACCCAAGTGTTTAGATAGAATGAATTGTTTTGCACGGAGCACATTAGTATTCTCTTTCCGTCTCTGAAACGCTGTCAAAAAAAACCCCACCCTGAATGGAGGCCAAAAGAAGTCGTAAATTCAAGAGCTCGACAAAGGGAGAGTTCAACTGAGCAAAATGCAGATGTTTTTACACGGATCTGTGCAAAACCTACCCTCCATGCAACTCTTTAAAAGTAGGAAAGCATGCCTTTTCATGAAAGCAATCATTACAGCTTTTACCTTTGGAGGTTTGAAAGGGATGGTGGTGCCCTCTTCGCCACTAAATGGACTTTAAATAGAAAGAAGAATTCCAAGAAGGCGGGGGCAAACATCTCTATTCGGTTAATGCTCTTTGGAAAATCATACTTGATGGTCTGGATGGAGGAACAAACATGTCCCGTATTTGTAGGATATTTTTCCTGAATTAAGCAGACCGTTTACTTTAAGACTGTGTGAGTTTTTCCATTGTAAACCAAGGGGAGGGACTACCCCTGTTCCACCTGGCCTTGCATGTTTGATATTATTAACGGCTGTTATCTGGCACACCTCTTATTTAGAAACTTTTTTTTTTCCCTACGCAAAGCCATTTTGGTATACCAAAATGTAAAAATGTTAAGAGACTGCACCACTGTGCTCTAAGTGAGCCACGTTCCTAGAAAGAAAACTGAAACCTGGCTGGTAAAGTTTGGCTGGAGACACCGAAGGGAGGGACCAGATATATACCCAGAGCCCAGGAACTCCCCAAATGCTTCACGTCTGCAAAGAACAGACTTAAAACGTTGGCTTTGCTCAATTTCAGCCATAAAAGCAGGAGCGCGGGAAGGCCGTTTTGAAACCTTTGACTCTAAATGAGCAGAAACGAATGAGGATTTTCTCAAAACATAAAGAGGTGGGGTGTCCCATTGAAGGTAAGCTCAGCTGCCCAGGACTGTGTGAATGAATTTTTCATGCTGTTTTCTTGGCAACTGTACATACGTTTTCCTTGCATCCTTTCAACCCCCTTCTAGCCTACAAGAGGTTTCCTGCGGGTCTCTCCTCCGAGTGGCCAGAAAGATCCTGCGAAGCGCAACACCAGATGCTGGCAAACTTATGTTCATTACATCCATCACAGGAGCAACTGCAGACCAGCAGGGAGAGAGATGACCGTGATGGGAAAAGGTAGCTTACAGATTGTGTAGGTAAAGAGAGCTGAACACCTTCCTTAAATATTAATAATAATAATAACTTTATTGTCATTGTACATGTATACACAGTATACCTGTCAGCATTCTGATGCTGCCATAAAAAGACGAGGCCTGACTTTTCACCTACTTATTTTCTCTGTAGATAATATCCCCTAGGAGATGGGATGGGAGGAGGGAACGAAATTCACTTAACACCCAAAGACCAGGTCCAACGCACATAACAATCCCCAAACACACCCCCACCCACCACAAATCTTGGGGAACCGGATAGCATTTGGAAGCCAGCCAAGCAGGGCCCTCCCAGGCTCACTGGGCAGAAGAGGGAGAGAAGGTACAGCACCACAAGCTTTGCCCAGTTCCGCTATGCCAACTTCTTCTTCGCTCGAGAAAGGAGGGCTCTAGCTTGCCAGGGCTTTGTTTCTAAGCTGGTCTACCCTGCCTGAAGGATTGGCAGTAAAAGCTTCATCCTGCACCACAGATCCAGACAATTTTGAGAAAAAGAATTAACTCTTGAAATGCGATCGATTATTGCTTTTTAAATGCTGCAGTTGCAATCTACCGTATGTTATTATTCCAGCCTGGGTTTAAATTAATCCGTCTTAAGTAAGGTTATCATAGGGTAGAAATCTATAATATCATATCAGGGCACCAATGCTTACAGACAGACATAAGGGGTATAAATTTAATGGCCTAAAGAAGAAAGAGAAGGATGAATTTTTGTCTAGACACCATTAACATATACACGTTAAATTATAACATACAGTATACACACATATGTCTCAACACGTTATATTTAGGCCTATTAGGTATCTCCAGATACTTATTTTAAAATGTTCTTGCCTCATTCATAGCATTTGGGACTTCATACGTCTAACTTTCCTATGTCAACCCTTTTTCAATGGGATAAAGGAATCCATTTTTTTTTTCTTTAAGTGAATAGAACCCACACAACTTATGTCTCTAAGGAAGGAGTAATTCAAAATACCTTCCCGCTGTAGGATTTTCAAAAAGAAAAGATGGACTATCACCTCTCACTTGGGAGGTTTGTATCCCTGTTTGAAAACACCACAATTCCTCTAGCCAGCACAGTGGGTTTTTTTAAAAAAAGGAGGAGCACAGTCACAGTCTGGCTGCAAAGAGATGATGAAGTCTGCTCAGACCTGACATGGAGACACTGCAGCAGAAGCTAACCCCAGAAGTCACCTCCTATAAATAAAAGGAACCCAAAGGAGGATGGCAACCAATTGGGTGCACTGTAGTAATTAAGCCAGTCACTGTCTCTCAGCCTTAGAAAGGAGGCAATGGCAAACCACGTCCAAAATCCTAGCAAGAAAACTGCAGGGAGTCAACGCTGACTCAGAGGCACAGACAGGAGGAACAGGCTCAATAGCCAGGGTCTTCTGCAGGTCTGCTGGTCTTCAGAAATACTTATGAGGCTCCTGGACTCATCAGCTCAGGCATGGGACCATGGGCCACAGAAGGAGCTTGAAAAAAGCCAGCGGCTGCAGGGTGCTGGAATATAACTATTGGGAAGCCAGAACTTCTGCAATCATCCTAGATTTATTAATAGCAATAGCAGTAGCATTTAGACTTATATACCGCTTCACAATGCTTTACAGCCCTCTCTAAGCGGCTTACAGAGTCATCATCTTGCCCCAACAATCTGGGTTTTCATTTTACCGACCTCAAGAGGACGGAAGGCTGAGCTGGTCAGGATCGAACTGCTGGCAGTCGGCAGAGATAGCCTGCAATACTGCATTCTAACTGCTGCGCCACCCCCTATGGTTCCTATTTATTAAATTTATATGCTGACCATCTTCCTATCCAAAGTGATTCTGCGCGGCTAGATCTTGTTTACAGGCTTTCAAATAATAATTTTTTTAAAAGTTTTAAATATGGCTATAAGTAGGATCACCAAACTCTTTAAAAATTTTAGGATTACTTGATAGCCCTTGAAGCTGATTTAACCTACATTCCATGCAGTTTAATCAATAATTTTAAAAACTGGGGGTGGATACTGATGCCACTTTGCAAAACAACGGAACTCTCGCAAAGGTGTGAGAATTAATGACTGCTGAGGTGCAACAAGAGGTGCTCCAGAACATCAGAGAAGATGATGGATGAGATCAAAGCAAGACAAGCTTCAGTCTGGAGGGCTTTGTAATGAATTTAATGAGGTTGGAGGGAAAAAAAAGACAGCCAAAGAGAACGTGAGAGGGATAGGCAGGGACAAAGATATAGTGAGTAGCAGGGATGTGTTATGTTTGTCTAACATCCACAGTACTTCTTTCAAATCATTTCTGAGATGTGCATTTTTCGAAATACTCGAAAGAAAGCAAACAGCTAGACGGAGATGGCAAAAAGCTATTAGGTAACAATGAAAAAGCAGAACTATTCAACTCCTATCTTTGCAGTGTCTTCTAGAAAAAAGGGAGCGTGCATTCCTTCTAGTCCCTGGGCAGGAAGGGATCTTGGGGATCTTCTAGACCAACCTTCTATCCATTGTGGGAATCCTCAGGCCAGGGGATCCAGTCATGACACAGTCATCATTTAGGAGTTAAGGTCCACACATCTTAAAACTTGCCAGGATTGAGAAATACTGCTCTATGCAGCAAACAGGCAGAATGTTCCCAGTCTGCCTTTTCTTCTTTCTGAGCTAGGAACAAGATGCGTTTTCTGCTTTATTTTTCACATTCAGCTGTTAATTTAATTTAAACAGCAGACCAATACAGCTTATGCTAATTCCCAGGAACGATTTACATCAAGAAGGCTGATGAGGCAATGCCAGACAGCCCCACTTGTTATGCTCAGAGCATCAACGATGTACGTTTGACAGCCGTTAAGTGCTAAGTCACCACCAGGAGATAGCCAATCACAACCCACTGATAGACACAGCATTAATTCCCTAAATGTCAAAGGGTCTATGTCAGTTCTGCTCCGGCATCTACTCTAAGAATACCAGGGAAGATACACTGCAACTCCTTTTCCTACGTGGCAACCACTCGTTCCAGAACATTTTGTACCGAACAGGCCACAGGTAGTCCTCAATTTATGATCATAATTGAGCCCAGAATTTATGCTGCCAAGTGAGAAACTTATTAAGTGAATTTTACCCCATTTGACAACTTGTCTTGCCACATTTGTTAAGTGAATATGTCGTTGTTCAATTAGTTACACGGTTAAGTGAATCTGGCTTCCCCCTTGACTTTGCTTGTCATAAGATCACAAAATATGATGGCATGATACCGGGACACTGCAAACGTCATAATTATGAACCATTCTGTCAAGCATCCGATTGTAAATCACGTGACCATGTGAAGGTTGCAACGGTCATAAGTGTGAGAAACAGTCCTAAGTCACTTTTTTCAGTGCCGTTGTAGCTTAAAACGGTCACTAAATGAACTGTTGTAACTTGAGGACTACCTGTATTCAGTCCAGAAAAAAGATCAGCACAAGTCACACCCATCAGAAAAGGCAAGGGCAAAAAACCCAAGATAAATGTTTAGAGTTCCCCAGGACCAATGAGTTTGCCAGAAAACAAGTAAGGTAATAAAAGTTATTGCACGGCAAGAGCTGTGGTGGCACAGTGGTTAGAATGCAGCATTGCAGGCTAACTCTGCCCACTACTAGGAGTTCGATCCTGACCGGCTCAAGGTTGATTCAACATTCCGTCCTTCTGAGGTCAGTAAAGTGAGGACCCAGATTGTTGGGGGCAAGAGGCTGACTCTGTAAACCGCTTAGAGAGGGCTGTATAGCACTATGAAGCGGGATATAAGTCTAAGGACTATTGATATTGACTCAGCCTTCCGTCCTTCTGAGGTTGGTAAAATGAGGACCCAGATTGTTAGGGACAAGAGGCTGACTCTGTAAACAGCTTAGAGACGGGTGTAAAGCATCGTGAAGCAATATATAAGTCTAAGTTCTATTGCTAATATATAACCAGAGGATAAGAATAGCAATAGCACTTAGACTTATATACCACTTCACAGTGCTTTTACAGCCCCCACTAAGCTGTTTACAGAGTCTGCCTCTTGCCCCCAACAATCTGGGTTCTCATTTTACCCACCTCGGAGGATGGAAGGCTGAGCTGGTCAGGATCGATGGCAGTGGGCAGAGTTAGCCAGCAATACTGCATTCTAACCACTATGCCACCATGGCGAGGGAAGGAGGGAGGGAGGGAGGGAGGGGAGGAAGCAAGCTAGCAACAACAATAGCACTTAGACTTATATACTGCTTCACAGGGCTTTACAGCCCCCTCTAAGCGGTTTACAGAGTCAGCATATGTTCCCCAACAATCTGGGTCCTCATATTACCCTTATTAGAAGGATGAAGGCTAAGTCAACTTTGAGCCTGGTGAGATTTGAACTGCTAAATTGCAGGCAGCCAGCTGTCAGCAGAAGTAGCCTGCAGTACTGCACTCTTAACAACTTTGCCTTAGGACATCAATTGAGAATCTGGCAATTTGGAAAGCTTTCCCGGCTCATTTGAAAGACGACAATCATGCAGAAAATAACAGTCCAAGCATCAGATCAAGGTCTATACTAGTCTTCCGTTACAATGGACCCTAATCCTGCAACAAGATCCTAAAAGAGAGCAGAATCCTAATTCAGGATAAAATGGAGAAGGTCCAACTCAACTCCCTAACTAAAAAAGAAAAGAGACGAGACGGCTAAACTAAAATAAATAAAATAAAACAAAACACGATTGGCCAATCCCATCCCCTCCACCCTAGTTAAAAAGTTAGACAGATGGGAGATTTCAAATCTTGTAAGGAGAAAACACACACGTACACATACACACACACACACGAATCAGTTATTTGGTAGAGATCTTGGTAGCCCACGCAGATTTGGAAAGAACGGGCACCTCTACTGAGCTAATTTATATATAAGACTAAAAGTCTATATAAGCTAAAAGTCTATATAAGATATGTATATATAAGACTAAAAGTCTATATAAGCTAAAAGTCTATATAAGATATTTATATATAAGGCTTACCCCCCACCCCCTAATTACTTGCATAGAGATTATTCTTTATACTATTTATGTATTTTTGTCATGGATTGCACCAGTGAGGCTAAAACCAATTTCGTTGTATACATGATGTACAATGACAATAAAGGCTATACTATACTTAAAGTTTATATAAGGCTAAAAGTCTATATAAACTAAAAGTCTATATAAGTTATTTATATATAAGACTAAAAGTCTATATAAGATATTTATATATAAGACTAAAAGTCTATATAAGCTAAAAGTCTATATAAGATATTTATATATAAGGCTTACCCCCCACCCCCTAATTACTTGCATAGAGATTATTCTTTATACTATTTATGTATTTTTGTCATGGATTGCACCAGTGAGGCTAAAACCAATTTCGTTGTATACATGATGTACAATGACAATAAAGGCTATACTATACTTAAAGTCTATATAAGGCTAAAAGTCTATATAAGCTAAAAGTCTATATAAGATATTTATATATAAGACTACAAGTCTATATAAGCTAAAAGTCTATATAAGATATTTATATATAAAAGTCTATATAAATTAAAAGTCTATATAAGCTATTTATATGTAAGGCTCCCCCCCCAATTACTTGCATAGGGATTATTCTTTATACTGTTTATGTTGTTTGTATTTTTTGTCATGGATTGCACCAGTGAAGCTAAAACCAATTTCGTTGTATACATGATGTACATGTATAAGCTATATAAGATATTTATATATGTCTAAAAGTCTATATAAGATATTTATATATAAGGCTATAAGCTAAAAGTCTGTAAGATATTTTATATATAAGCTAAAAGTCTATATAAGATATTCATATATAAGGCTAAAAGTCTATATAAGATATTCATATATAAGGCTAAAAGTCTATATAAGATATAAGGCTATAAGCTAAAAATCTATATAAGATATTTTATATATAAGCTAAAAGTCTATATAAGATATTTTATATATGCTAAAAGTTTATATAAGATATTTTATATATAAGCTAAAAGTCTATATAAGATATTCATATATAAGGCTAAAAGTCTATATAAGGTATTTATATATAAGGCTATAAGCTAAAAGTCTATATAAGATATTTTATATATAAGGCTAAAAGTCTACATAAGATATTCATATATAAGGCTAAAAGTCTATATAAGATATTTATGTATAAGGCTAAAAGTCTATTGAAGGTATTTATATATATAAGGCTAAAAGTATATAAGCTAAAAGTCTATAGAAGGTATTTATAGATAAGCTAAAAGTCTATAGAAGGTATTTATACATAAACTAAAAGTCTATATAAGATATTTATATATAAGGTTATAAGCTAAAAGTCTATATGAGATATTTATATCTAAGCTAAAAGTCTATATATGGCATTTATACATAAGCTAAAAGTCTATATAAGATATTTATATATATATAAGCTAAAGGTCTATATAAGGCCTTTATATATGTAAGACTAAAAGTCCATAGAAGGTATTTATATATATAAAGCTAAAAGTATACATAAGTCTATGGGCTATTGCTATGATGTGCATTTCCAACGGATTTAACGGAGGATGAGTCGCCCCCTCCTCCAATGGGCCCGTTCCAAGCCGTTCTTTTTTCCCCCCCCCCACTTTCCTTTCCTCCGGGCCAGCATCTCCCAACCCCAGGGAGCCTTTGGCAGAGATGCGGACTACAACTCCCAGAATGCCCCGGGGCAGCAAAGGCTGAGGGGGGGTCTTTCCCTCCCCCTCTTCGCCTTGCCCCCCCCCCATTCTCCCTCAGGAAGACGTCCCCTGAGGTAAAAAAAAAAAAACGTCCCTCAGGAGGGGGGGAAAAAAACAACGGGTGGGGAATCAAGGCCTCTCCATCCATCCGACGACCCCTCCCCACACAAACCGGCGAGCAACGGCTGTGGGCCTCGGAAGAGCCGCCCGCTTTCCTGACGGCCTTACCGGCGGCGGTGAGGGGAAGGAGGTAAAGGAGGAACGGGAACGGGCCTGGCCACGCAGCGGCTCACCTGGCGCGGAGAAGCGGCGGCGGCGGCGGCCGAGGCGAGTCGAGGCTGCTCCGGCGGTCCCGCCCTCCTCCGCCTCCGCGGGCGCGGCTGGCAGGTCTGCAGGCCAAAGAGCGCGGCAGCCATTGGACGGCGGCGCCCGCCAGCAAGGAGGCCGCTGATAGGACGCTTCTCTCTCTCCCTCTCTGCCAGGGCCACGCCCCCTATGTCCAGGCCACGCCCACTCTGCAAAAAAAAGCGGGACTGAGGCGCAGCCCTCACATTTGGGCCTGGCTGCCAGGCCGTGAGGGTCTCTCTTTCGCGGTCTGTCAGGCGGAGCTTCTCCGGCAGGAGAGCCTCTCAGGCGCGGTCCTCCTTCCAACCGGACCGGGGAGAAGGAGAAGGAGAAGAAGGGGTGGGGTGGGATGAGGGAGAGTTTTCCCTTCGGCTTCTCAGGCTGGTTGAGGCGTCTGAGACTGAGGGAACTGAGGGATTTCCCTCCCCTCAGGAGCCTCCAATCCGGCCCTTTCAGCCATCCTGACCGGTTAAAATAAACCAAAAGTAGGCCTCGACTTAACAGGACTTCGTTTATTTATTTATTTATTATTGAATTTCTATACCGACCTGCTCCCTGAGGACTCTTCTGACCGTTCAGAAGTTACAGCGGCGGCACCGTGCAAAAGTGACTTAGGGATGGTTTTTTTCCACACTTAACGACCGTCACGTGATTTACATTCAAATGTTAACAACCGAACTCGTCCTTACGATGGTCGTGTTGTCCCGGGGTCACGTGATCGCCTTTGGCGATCTTGACGAACAAAGCCAATGAGGAAACCAGATGCACTTAACAACTGAGTTAACTCATTTAACAACGGTGGTGGTCACGTGATCAAAATTCAGTGGGGTTTACAGTCAAATGTTGACAACTGACTGATACTTACAACAGATGCAGAGATCCAGGATCACGTGATCGCCTTTGGTGATCTTCTGACGAGCAAAGCCAATGAGGAAACCTGATGCACTTAACAACTGAGTTAACTCGTTTAACAACGGCGGTGGTCACGTGATCAAAATTCAGTGGGGTTTACAGTCAAATGTTGACAACTGACTGGTACTTACGACGGACGCAGTGATCTGGGATCACGTGATCGCCTTTGGTGATCTTCTGATGAGCAAAGCCAATGAGGAAACCAAATGCATTTAACAACTGAGTTACTCGTTTAACAACAGCGGTGGTCACGTGATCAAAATTCACCTGCGTGGCAACGGGTTCATATTTACGACCGTTGCAGTGCTCTGGGATTTATGCGATCCCCTTTTTGCGACCCCCTGACAAGAAAAGTTTGGGGAAGCCCGATTCGCTCCACCACCGGGTTATTGACTTATCGACTGCAGTCATTTGCTTAACAACCAGGGCAAGGAAGGTCATAAAACGGGGGCAAAACTCCCAAAACAAATCCCTCTCAACAACAAAAATGTTGTGTTCCATTGCAGTCGTAAGTTGAGGACTACCTATACATCACTTGCGTATCCCCAGTCTATTAAGAAAGCTGCTTGATCCAGATTAATTTGGTGGAGTTGCTTTTAACCAGCCCATCTTGATCTCTGGTTATTGGCCAGTTGTTGCTGAGATTGCTGTGGTGGTTGTGGTTACCATCACCCTCAATGGGCATCACATTCTTTGTATTTATTTTTAAAAGATTTTTTTAAATTGAAAAAAAAAGAAAAAAAAAACCCGCACAAAATTGTAAAAGAAGAAAAACAAATGGCTGCAAAAACAAAACAAAACCCCAAAACATACAGGCAAAACACTTGTTGTTAGTTGCGAAATCGAGTCCGACCCATTGTGACCCCATGGACAACATTCCTCCAGGCCTTCCTATGCTCTATCATCCCCTGGAGTCCATTTAAACTCACACCGACTGCTTAGTGACTCCATCCAGCCATCTCGTTCTCTGCCATCCCCTTCTTCATTTGCCCTCAATCGTTCCAGCATTAGGCTCTTCTCCAGGGAGTCCTTCCTTCTCATTAGGTGGCCAAAAGATTTGAGTTTCATCTTCAGGATCTGGCCTTCTAAAGAGCAGTCAGGGTTGATCTCCTCTAAGACCGACTTGTCTGATCGCCTTGCAATCCAAGGGACTCGCCAAACACTTATTTACAGGCAAACACTATGTCAATAAATATATTTAATCATGGCATTGATTCAGTAGTGGGATTCAAAGCCCGTTGCTACCGGTTCGCTTGTGGGCATGCGCAGAGACATCTGGGTGGGTGAGTGGAGCCTCCCACTATCGTCACTGCATTGATTGCTTTGGAATCTGATTTGGACATTTATCAGATGGGAAGGTCTGTGACTACTCTAGTTTCAAAACTCCATTTAATGATGGGGGACATCTCCTCTTCCAGTCATCCAGAATTTAACCAATTTAGCTTTAAGCAGAATTAAATATCGACAGAGTCCAATAGAGTAAAAATAATAATATAACATTAAAAGCTATAATAGATTGAGTCTAAATGAACAATCTGTTCTTGTTCTAATAACCTATAAAAGTATAAATTTGCACTTTAAAAAATGGTGGCAACAAGATACGAAGTTATTTTGGGCATCAAAAATCTCATTCATTAAATTTATATAGCCTCCCATCTCACACATAGGTGATTCTGGGCAGCTTACAAAAATCCAAATAATCACACAAATTGGTTAACCCTTCTCCCATAAAGAAAACAGGACATCCTTTTCAATAATAAGCATATATAATATCCTTGCAGCAATTAGCATGTACGAAGCGACAGTGGTGCTGAAACTTGCATTTTCAATATTCCTGCATAAATATATATTAAAACGTGATCTCGTCCCCACACGGCCCTAAAAGAAGATAAAGAGATCCCAATTCAGCAAACGAGTCAAAAACATCATGCTTTTTTATTTATTGAGGAAAATGTTCCAAAGCTACAGGAAAAATTTCACAGTGCAGGAAAAGGAAATGGGAGGAGATAATGGAGTGTGTGTGAAGAAGAATATTCCTTTCCTTTCTCCAGCATCTGGTAGATGTACTTTTTCAGTCCTGCTTCTTACTGTCCAGAATCCAGGATCATGAAAGCTGCTGCCTTTTCATCAATCTGGTTAGTTGGAAAAGGTGCTAACAGATTCCTGATCTTTTTCTACCCCAGACTAACACGAATCTCCTCCTATAACATCTTCCTTAGGAACTAATGAAGAACACAGAATAGAAATGCTTTTAGCATTGTCTGGAATTACGACAGGCAGTGTAAACCTCTGGGGCCTAAATCAAAGTAAAATGTTTGAGTTTCTGTTTGCAACGGAATAAAATTGCAGTCTGGTTGTCTCTAGAGCAGAGGCCTGTATACTTCTACCATGGATGTACCAAAAAGAGAGAGAGAGAAAAAGAGAGAGAGAAAGGATCCAGAACCACTGAAAAAACTTCATCGTGCATACTGTTGGAAGAAATGTCCATCTGGGTTCAGTTCCAAGTGGGGAGAAAGACACTGGAAACATGGAGGCTGTTGGGAAGGATGGTTTGAAGTCCTGGGTAACTGACCACAATGAGTGGAGAGAGAGAGATATTTATACCCTCTCTTGGGCCTTGCCCTAGAGCAGGGGTCTGCAACTCAAAGAGCCATTTGGACCCGTTTCCCACAAAAAGGAAAACACCGGGAGCCACAAAACCCTTCCTGTGCCTGACTATTTCTTCAGCGGCCACAAAACTAGCACATGTAGTTGAATTAAACGGTTTGTTTTCTTCTAAAACTTTTCTTGGATTTATCCATGGTTGGCCTACCAGGGGTTGAAAAGCTCAATAAATTGTGTGCCGGTGGTTGTGACGCATATTTTGAGTGACAGGGAGCTGCAGCAGAGGGGTGAAAGAGCCGCAGGTTGCTGACCCCTGCCCTAGAGCTTCCTGTTCCTGTGGCAAGGGCATATATCCTATTGGCTGCTCTAGGGGTTATGTGCAAATCCTAGAAATTTGTCTGAGATAAGTCTGGTTGAACTGTGCTGGGTGATGTAATATTCCCAGGTGCCATGTGGTAAACTCTTCTGCTAGATAATCCTATCATGTCCTGGAAGGTCATGTCTCAATCCCATCACCCTGGAGCTGGAGGCCTTTTGTTTGGTAGATGGGATGGCCCAGTCTTTCTGGGGCTATTAACAAATGTGGAGGCTGCTTTCCAAGAGCATGTTTCTCCTTTTCTCATCCAGGAAGGTATAATATTCTGCCTTTTCAATATTTCCTTAAAATATTTCTTTCTTCTAGGAGAGGGGTGGGTGCTAACTTTCTACAATGCTAAAGATATTTCCAGTATTTCAACTTTATTAATAAAGTGCCTGTAAATCTGCATTCAGACTTTCTTGAATACAGGGAAAGACTAGAAGGATTTGTTTCTAATTTCCATCTGTAGAAGGGACGGCTTGGGGGTGGGGGTACACTAGGGAAAAGTAGGGGAGGCAGGAAGGCATCTGCGTCACAGGGACCTTGGGATCTTTATAAATCTGGAACACCAGCTAAGCTAAAGGCGAGAAGACCTTGGGTCAGAGAAAATGGCCAATAGGAAAGGGAGTGGGGGGAGAGGACTTGGAAACAGTTCCTTCTGAAGCAGCAGAATAGCAGGGGGTGCAAATCTCACCATACCTGTCTATCTATGATGTCCTTGAAACAAACTTGGTTCCCCCTGGCAGCCAGGGCCTGTCCCCATCCCTCCAGTGAGGATCTGCCAAAGGCCCACCCTGCTTAGACTAAACATCCTCCCTCTTCAAGCAGAAGTGAGACCTTAGTGTGAGGATACTTGGAATATTGCATCCCGTCAGGGGTGAAATCCAGCAGGTTCTGACAGGTTCTGGAGAACCGGTAGCGGAAATTTTGAGTAGTTCGGAGAACTGGCAAATACCACCTCTGGCTGGCCCCAGAGTGGGGTAGGAATGGAGATTTTGCAGTATATATATAAAAAAGATGTTGAGATGCTAGAAAGAGCGGCAAAGATGATTAAGGGGCTGGAGGCTAATACCTACGAAAAACGGTCGCAGGAATTGGGTATGTGTAGTCTAAGGAAGAAAAGGACGAGGGGTGACATGATAGCTTTGTGGGTCTGCCACAAAGAAGAAGGGGTCAACCTAACATACGAAGAACATTTGCAGGAACTGGGTACGTCTAGTCCAGGGGTCTGCAACCTTAAACACTCAAAAGAGCCATTTGGATTCGTTTCCCACAGAAAAGAAAACACCGGGAGCCACAAAACCCTTCCCGTGCCTGACTATTTCTTGAGCGGCCACAGAACTAGCCTATGTAGTTGAATTAAACTTTGTTTTCTTCTGAAACTTTTCTTTTCTTGGATTTATCCATGGTTGGCCTACTGGGGGGGTTGAAAAGCTCAATGAATTGCGTGCTGGCAGGTGTCACACATTGGCAGTTGTGACGCATATTTTGAGTGACAGGGAGCTGCAGCAGAGTGGTGAAAGAGCCACATGCGGCTCCTGAGCCGCAGGTTGCTGACCCCTGGTCTAGTCTAAAGAAAAGAAGGATTAGAGAAAACATGATAGCAGTATTCCAATATTTGAGAAGCTCCTACAAAGGCGAGAGGGTCAAACTATTTTCCAAAGCACCAAAACAAGAAACAATGGATGGAAAGTAACCAAGCAGAGAAACAATCTGGAACTAAGGAGAAATTGTGAGAACAATCAACCAATGGAATAGCTTGTCGTCAGAAGTTATGGGTGCTCCATCACTGGAGGCTTTCAAGAAGAGACTGGACAGCCATTTGTCTGAAATGGTATAGGTTCTCCTGCTCAAGCAGGGGGCTGGACTAGAAGACCTCCGAGGTCCCTTCCAGCTCTATTATTCTATGATTCTATTCTCTAAAGCACCTGAAGGCAAGACAAGAAGCAATGGAGATAAACTAATCAAGGAAAGCAGCAACCAAATCTAAGGAGAAATTTCCTGACGGTGAGAACTGTGGAACAGAAGTTGCCTTCAGAATTTGTGGGTACTTCATCGCTGGAGGTTTTTAGAGGTGGAGCTCTCGCCTCACAATCAGGAGGTTGTGAGTTTGATCCTAGGTAGAGGTAGATGTAGGGTCTCCTGTTTTGAGCAGGGGGTTGGACTAGAAGACCTCTAAGGACTCTTCCAACTCTGTTATTCTGAGAGGAAAGCAGACGAGCCTATCTTCGCTCTTGCAGTCATGCCTCAGCAACCTCAATTCCAACGGGGTTCTGGTGGCAGTGCTCCTGCTGTGCTGGGGGTGGGGGGGGCTGCGTAAGCTATTGAGCCCCCCCACTCTTGTGCCAACTCTCCTGTTGCTACTCCAGGTGGCTCCGTGGAGGTGGAGAAGATGAATCAGGTGTGACCAGGTGAAGCAAGAGATGGGCAACCCTTTTTCCGGACATTAGCTGGGGCGGTGGGGGGGGGGGAGAAAAGGGAGTCCATCCCCCTCTGACCCTTCTTCGTGCTCTTCTCCACTTAACCCAGAAGGAAATTGATCAAAGACATCCAGGCGGCATAGGACTGAATTATTTAGGGCAGGGGTTTTTTTAAGACTTGTGGACTTCATCTACGGCAGTGGTGAAATCCAAATTTTTTTTACTACCGGTTCTGTGGGCGTGGCTTGATGGGTGTGGTGTGGCTTGGTGGGCATGGCAGGGGAAGGATACTGCAAAACCTCCATTCCCACCCCACTCCAAGGGAAGGATACTGCAAAATCCCCATTCCTTCCCCACTCCTGGAAGAAGGATATTGCAAAATCTCCATTCCCACCCCACTCCAGGGGAAGGATACTGCAAAATCCCCATTCCTTCCCCACTCCTGGCGGGGAAGGATATTGCAAAATCTCCATTCCCACCCCACACCAGGGGAAGAATACTGCAAAATCCCCATTCCTTCCCCACTCCTGGAAGGAGGCTATTGCAAAGTCTCCATTCCCACCCCACACCAGGGGAAGGATGCCGCAAAATCCCCATTCCCCTTCCCCACTCCTGGGGCAAGGATACTGCAAAATCTCTATTCCCACCCCACTCTGGGGCCAGCCAGAGGTGGCGTTTGCCGGTTCTCCGAACTGCTCAAAATTTCCGCTACCGGTTCTGCAGAACGTGCTGGATTTCATTCCCTGATCTACGGAGCTTCTCAGTCACGGTGTCCCATAGGTGGATTTTCAAAGGACTCGTTCCTCCGCTTTCCATGCCCACCTGGGCTGGTTGGCTGACAGGTCCGGCGGGGAGGGGCCTGCCTGCTCCGAAAAGGCGGAGGGGCCGGGGCTGGCCGTCGCCCCCCGCCTCTTGCGGGGGGTCCGCCTGACGCCTCCTCCGCTCCAGCGGAGGAGAGGGGGGGGCTCTCAGGAGCTGCGGGCGCCGTTGCTAAGGCTGGAGCATCTCTGGATGTCGCTGGCGCAGCTGCATCCTCCGCTGCTTGCGGGAAAACGGCTCGGCCGATCCCCCGGCTCCATGAAGCGGGGCCCGTCCTCCTCCTCCTCCTCCTCCTCCTCCTCTGCCGCCAAGGGCAGGGCTGCCCGGTTGGGCTGAGCGATGGCAGCCGCTCCCCCGCCGCCCTCCCTCTCCTGGGTCAGCCTGTCCGCTGCGGCTGCTGAGTAATCCGGCGGCGCGGTCAATGGGCGAGGAGACGGAGCCCCCCCCGAACATCAACCAGAGCTTTCTTCGGGATCACAACTATGTGACTGAAGGTAACCCATCCGCCGCGATCCCCACCCACCCGTCCACCCCCAGCCCCCCGCAAGCGCAGCGATCCAAACGGCGCATTGGGCTGAGGATGCGCCCACTCCTCCTTCCCCCTTCTCCATCCCTGCGGAAAAAAGCCGGAGGGAGGGAGGAAAGAAAGGTGGGAGAAATTGGGGGGGGGGGGCTTGGGGAAGGGGGGAAATATCTGCGGGATGGGGGGGCCACCCAGGGGGGTCCCTGCGGAGCCGGCTCCCCTGGGAAAGAGGCTGGCCATCTGGATCCCGCCCTCCCTGGAGGGAGGGAGGGGGTGGTGGAAAAGAGGAGAGCCTCTTGCATCCCTGGGGGTGGGGGTGGGGTGGGGAAGGGAGGTTGCGCAGGTAAGGCCAACCTGGCTGTGTTTTAAAAGCGAAGCCTGATTTAGCTGTTGCAGCATCTTTATCCAAGGGGCGGGAGGAGGCCTGGAGAGGAGAAGGGGGGGTGTCCGCCTCTCTCTTGCCCTCCCTTGCAAATGTTATGCAGCACAAGCTAGATGGCCTCCTCTCTAGGGCTCCAGGAGGTCTACTCTATCCCCAGCCCTCCCCCCTCCACACACGCACACCTGGAGATTTATGGGGTGCCGCTTTCTCTTGAAATAACGACAGAAGCCGCCAGGTTCCCCTAAAACACCGTCATTTGCTCATTCCCGGAGGAGGAAAATGCCCGACAAAGTTTGGGCATGGCTATCGTTTCTGCTTTTCTCAGGGGGAACGTTTGGATGCTCTCTCCTCGGGCATTTTCCCTTTAGGTCGAGCTTGTCTGCATGATAGCTATTTTAAAAAGCGGAGGAGGTGGGGGAAAGCATCGCGGACGGCACAGCTGCTGTGCGCCCTGTTGGAGATGCCCAGGGACGGTGGCGGGTTAGCCAGGGTCCATCTGCAGCGATCCGGTGATCCCGGAATTAAGGGGGAGAGCAGTTGGTCTGAAGGGAAGCTCTTCCCTTATTCACCTCTAAGCAAACTGGTGGTCCCATATATATATATATATATATATATATATATATATATATATATATATATATATATATATATATATATATATATTCATTTTGGATTTTGCTGAGCTTCCGCACTGCCATGATGACTCACGTCCAAGCAGCATCGCCTGAGCTTCCCACGGCAACCGATCTTGTACAACATGCCCATCCCTTACTATTCGCCTCCTGACAAAAGAGGCACGGGGTTGCCGCAATCGTGCCCTCTCTTAACTCGCCTCTGCCCTCCCCTACTTCACTGGCACATGGAGGAAACGGATAGGAGAAGGGGGGGCGCAATCCTACCGCATTGAAAAACGGGGTTTAAGAGAGAAGGCGTTTATCCCGGCCTGCTCTTCGCGTGACTTTGAAGGATGAACTGACAAGCGCCTAGAATACAAGCAAAGCTTCTGAAACTCTCTGCAAACCCCCCCAACTAAGTTTCTCCCATGGTGGGGGGGGGGGAGAGAAAATGCTCTGTCCCCTCCCAGATCCAGATAGTTTTCTGGGCCTCTGGCTCGACACCTTCTGGAACCTTCTCAGAAGCAGCCCATCGTGATCAGGCTCCTAATGGTATCTCCACCCCGGTTTCTGGTACCCCCCCGGGTTGGTTTCCCGCGGTCAACCTTGTCCGTTTAAGGTTTACTGCGCTAAGAAACCGGAACAGGTGCTGGGATTTATTGCACGAGGCATAACGTGCCTTTGAATCTTGTTTTCTAAGGATTCGTTTTACTTCGAGAGCTTAGCTTAGCTTAGCAGTTTCTCTATCCATACATTTTTGGCCTCTCTCTCTCTCAATAATATTGCTTTTTTTTCCTCTCCGGAATGGTGAAATGCTTCGTAAGACTAGATGGAATTTCAGTGCTTCTGTGAGCGATTTTAAACGCACGACTAAATAAATACGTGGGTTGCAGGATTAAAATTGCGCCTGTATTTCCATTAGGGTAGAATTTTATCTGGGTTTGGGGGTGGGACTGGGTCGTGCCACTGTAGTCAGCAGTTTCTCATAAGTGGGTCGCAATTAATCACAACTCACCAACAACAGCAGCAGCAAAAAAAGAAAAGAAAGAGAGAAAAGGATGATTTGAAAAGGCAGCCAGAAGCTCCAGAAAAAAATGACCACTGGTTGGAAAGCTTAATTTCAGCACATCAGCAACTCTCTCGGAAATGTTTAGCTGGGCTTTGCAGTTAGTTCTGCCGTTGTCACTGGGTTAAAAAATAAATAAGATCGCGTGTGCGATTGTGTTTCACAGACGGAACTGGATTCAGGATGGCTGCAAGGAAATGAAATGGGTCCCTTTTGAGTGTACAGGTAGTCCTCGATTTACGACCACAAAAGTAAAGGTAAAGGTTCCCCTCGCACATACGTGCTAGTCGTTCCCGACTCTAGGGGGCGGTGCTCCTCTCCGTTTCAAAGCCGAAGAGCCAGCGCTGTCCGAAGACGTCTCCGTGGTCATGTGGCCGGCATGACTCAACGCCAAAGGCGCACGGAACGCTGTTCCCTTCCCACCAAAGGTGGTGCCTATTTTTTCTACTTGCATTTATCACGTGCTTTCAAACTGCTAGGTTGGCAGAAACTGGGACAAGGAACGGGAGCTCACCCCGTTACGCGGCGCTAGGGATTCGAACCGCTGAACCTTTTGATTGACAAGCTCAGCGTCTTAGCCACAGAGCCACCGCCTCCCTTGCACAACTTGCACGACCACAACTGAGGCCAAAATTTCTGCTGTTTAAGTGAGGCATTTGTTCAGTTGAGTCTTGCCCCATTTTTACGACCTTTCTGGCCACTGTTGCTAAGTGAATCACTGCAGTTGTTAAGCGAATAACCCAGTTGTTAAGTGAATCTGGCTTCCCTGTTGTCCTTGCTTGTCAGAAGGTCGCAAAAGGGGATCATGTGACCCAAGGACTCTGCAACCATCATAAATGTGAGCCTAGTTGTCGAGCATCCGAATGTAAGTCACTTGGCCACGGGGATGCTGCAAAAACGCTCTGTGCATGCACAGAAGCTTCAAGGGGAGGGGGTGGGGAAAGCCAGATTGGCTGAACCACCGTGCGACTCGTTTAACCACCGCCGTAATTCCCATAACAAATGTGGCAAGGGAAGTCATAAAACGGGATGAAACCCATTTAACGGATTTCTCACTTCCCAACGTAAATTCTGGGGTCGGTTGTGGTCGTGAAGTCGACGACTTCCTGTACCACGTTTTTGCAAAAACCTACCTCTATCTCCTGAAAAAGAAACGTGGTCGTCAATGTGAAAAACAGTCATAAGTCCCTTTTTTCAGTGCCGTTGTAACTCTGAACCAGTGGTGGGTTCCGCCTGGTTCCGCCGAGCCGGTAGTGGTAACGATATGATGTCACTGAACCGGTTCTGCCCCCTTCCCCCTCCCCCCTGCATTATTCTTACCTTTTATTTGGCCCCACCCCCAATCTATTGCTGCCTCCTGAGTCCCAGCTGATGGCTAGAGGGAAAAAAACTGTTTAAACTCTTGCAGTGTTAAAAGAAAACAAATGAGTAGACCGGTGCCTGCAAAAATAAATGGGTAGACCAGTGCCTGCAAAAATACATGAGTAGATCAATGCCTGCAAAAATACCTGCAAAGATACATGAGTAGATCAGTGCCTGCAAAAATACATGAGTAGATCAGTGCCTGCAAAAATACATGAGTAGATCAGTGCCTGCAAAAATACATGAGTAGACCAGTGCCTGAAAAAATACATGAGTAGATCAGTGCCTGCAAAAATAAATGGGTAGATCAGTACAGCTCTGCAAGCAGTTAAAAGCCTGGTAGACCAGTACCTCTGCTAAATCCTAAATAATTGTCACATGACCATCAAGCCACACCCACAAAAGAAGCCACGCCCACAGAACCGGTAGTAAAAATTTTTAGAACCCACGCCTGCTCTGAACAGTGACTAAATGAACTGTTGTAAGTCGAGGACTACCTGTATTGAAATGTGAAAAGACTATGCCAGATGTGTGAAATGAGCCATGAAGTGAGTCCCCATGGTCTTTTAAGTGAACCACGATGTTATTAAGCAAATATGGCATATCCAATGGTTGTTTTTGCTGTTTTCTTTTGGACAATCGCAAAAAAGTCAGAAATTGTAGTGACGTGACTGTGGAATGCCGCAATCCATGATTGTAAATACAAACTGGTTGTCAAATGCCTTGACAGGTGATCACATGACTGCAGGTGGGGGATGCAGTAAGCATAACTTTAAAGATGGGTCAGAAGAAGTTTTTTTAAAAAATCGATCATAATTTCAAATGGTTGTGAAAAGACCAGTCGTAGGTCAAGCACTACCTTTAAAGACTTAAGGAAGAGAAGGTAAAGGGGAGACATGAGAGCAGCTCTCCAATACTTTAAGGACCATCCAGGGAAGACGGTGTGGGTGGATTCTGCAAAGGGTGGGATGAGAACCAGCAGGGGGTCTATGTCAACTCATCTTGGCCAACTCACCATGGCCAAATTGCTGAGGCCAACTTGCTATGGTCAACTCACCATGGCCAACTCACCATGGCTAACTCACCTTGGCCAATTCACCATGGCCAACTCACCATGGCCAACTCACCTTGGCTAACTCACCATGGCCAATTCACCTTGGCCAACTCACCTTGGCCAACTCACCATGGCCAACTCACCTTGGCCAACTCACCATGGCCAACTCACCTTGGCCAATTCACCATGACCAACTCACCATGGCCAAGTCACCATGGTGAAATCACCTTGGCCAATTCACGATGGCTAACTCACCTTGGCTAACTCACCTTGGCCAACTCACCTTGGCCAATTCACCATGGCCAACTTACCTTGGCCAATTCACCATGGCCAATTTACCATGGCCAACTCACTTTGGCCAATTCACCATGGCCAACTCACCTTTGCCAATTCACCATGCCCAACTCACCTTGGCCAACTCACCATGGCCAACTCACCTTTGCCAACTCACCATGGCCAACTCACCTTGGCCAATTCACCATGACCAACTCACCATGGCCAAGTCACCATGGTGAAATCACCTTGGCCAATTCACGATGGCTAACTCACCTTGGCCAACTCACCTTGGCCAATTCACCATGGCCAACTTACCTTGGCCAATTCACCATGGCCAATTTACCATGGCCAACTCACTTTGGCCAATTCACCATGGCCAACTCACCTTTGCCAATTCACCATGCCCAACTCACCTTGGCCAATTCACCATGGCCAACTCACTTTGGCCAATTCACCATGGCCAACTCACCTTGGCCAATTCACCATGGCCAACTTACCTTGGCCAATTCACCATGGCCAATTTACCATGGCCAACTCACTTTGGCCAATTCACCATGGCCAACTCACCTTTGCCAATTCACCATGCCCAACTCACCTTGGCCAATTCACCATGGCCAACTCACTTTGGCCAATTCACCATGGCCAACTCACCTTGGCCAATTCACCATGGCCAACTCACCATGGCCAACTTATCATGACCAACTCACCTTGGCCAATTCACCGTGGCCAACTCACCTTGGCCAATTCACCTTGGCCAATTCACCATGGCCAACTCATCTTGGCCAATTCACCGTGGCCAACTCACCTTGGCCAATTCACCGTGGCCAACTTACCTTGGCCAATTCACCGTGGCCAATTCACCATGGCCAACTCACTTTGGCCAATTCATCATGGCCAACTCACCTTTGCCAATTCACCGTGGCCAACTTTCATAAGAGTTGATTCTGCAGAAACCACCCCTCTGCATTAGCTTTTATTAGCTCTGCAGGAAGCTTTCCTGTTTCTTAATTAGATTGTAAATTTAGAAGTTTAGAAATTGGGGGTTAATTAGGAAAGAGGTTTCTCATTAATTCCAGGGGACAGCATGAATATAATGCTCAATTGTTCAACCCGGTTCAAGGAGAGATGGAGTTCATTGAACCGGCAGCCAATTTTGATTAAACCCTTAGCTTGTGGTTTTTTCTTTCAAAGGGATGAAATTCTTCTCGAAGATGTGACCTTTGTTCCTATAATCCCTCTAAGGGTCAAGTTATTTTCCAAAGCACCAGAAGGCAAGACAAGAAGCAATAGATGGAAACTAATCAAGGAGAGAAGCAACCTGGAATTAAGGGGAAACTTCCTAACAGGGAGGACAATTAGCCAGTGGAACAGAAGTTGCCTTCAGAAGTTGTGGGTGCTTCATCCCTGGAGGTTTTTAAGAAGAGACTGGAGAGCCATTTGTCTGGAATGGTATAAGGTTTCCTACTTCAGCAGGGGGTTGGACTAGAAGACCTCCAAGGTCCTTTCCAGCTCTATTCTGATTCATTGATTGATTGAATGATTGATTGATTGAAATGGTTTAGGGCAGTGATGGCTAACCTTTTTGCTGTCGTGTGCCAAAAGCAGGGGGGAGCACAGGGGGGTCGCGTCCACGCATGCCCACACCCATAATTCAGTGTGCCCCACCCCCCCATGCATGCACGCGCGACACCCCGGCACTCCCCCCGCTTTTGGCACGCGATAGCACAGTGGGCACAGTAGGCCCGTTTTTTGCCTTCCCCAGGCTCCAGATGCTTTCTTGGAGCCTGGGGAGGGCAAAAACAGCCTTCCCCATCCCCCTGGAGGCCGGAAACAGCCCATTTGCCGACTTCCGTTGGGACTGGAAGGCCCGTTTTTCGCCCTCCCGAGGCTCCAGAGCCTTTCTAGGAGCCTGAGGAGGGCGAAAACGGCCTTCCCCATCCCCCTGGAGGCCAGAAACAGCCCATTTGCCGACTTCCGATGGGACTGGAAGGCCTGTTTTTCGCCCTCCCGAGGCTCCAGAGCCTTTCTAGGAGCCTGGGGAGGGCGAAAACGGCCTTCCCCACCCCCCTTGAGGCCCTCCAGAGGCTGGAAATAGCCTGTTTCCCGACTTCCGGTGGCTGCGGAAGGCCCGAAAATCAGCTGGCCAGCGCTGAGCTAGGGCAACACTTGCGTGCCCACTGATATGCCATAGGTTCGCCATCACAGGTTTAGGGACTAGACTAGGTTGGACTAGAAGACCTCCAAGGCCCCTTCCAGCTCCGTTCTGATTGGTTAAATTATTGCTTGATGCTTAGTTAAAGGGGCATCCATGTTGAGGGCTGAAACGAGGCCTATTATCTTCAGAGATTTCACATCATTAAAAAGGTTCAGACTGGCTACTTAAAGAAAGTGACTCATCCTCACTTAGCCTAATGTATTTCTTGAGTACCTTTAAATCCTCAATTTTCGGTTGCTTTCGGAGGCTCATCAGACCGGAGTTTATTCCCCACCCTTTTTGTTTTTTTCCTTCTTTCTTATTTGGGCTGGAAAATCTAAAAGGCACCTTTAATAGCAAGGCATTAGTAGCAGGGGTGAAATGCTACTGGTTCGGACCAGTTCAGCTGAACCGGTAGTGATGGCGGAGGATGGTTCGGAGAACCGGTAGCGATGACGGCACGAGGCTCCTCCCACCCGCCCGGTCGTTGTTACTTCCTGGTTTTAAACAGGAAGTAACCTGTTTTTTACCCTCTGCGTATGCGCAGAAGGGTTTGTGCATGTGCAGAGGATCCATGCGCGCATGGGATGTGCATGCTCGAGCGGAGCGAGCACACACTCACGGTGAGTGCTCTTCCGAACTGGTAGGGAAGGTAAATAGATTTCACCCCTGATTAGTAGTTCATGTTTTGCTATAATCCAGACATTTACCAAGTAAATAAAGATATGCAAATAAGGGACCCGTTAAAGCAAAGGCTTGGATAAGATGAAACTTCAACGCCATGAAACGGGGGGGGGGAGCAAATAAATGAATAAATAAATAAATAAATAAAATCAGTTCTCTCTTTAAAATTTTGTTATTGGATTAAAAGATGAAACATCAACGCCATGAAAGGGAGGGAAAGCAAATAAATGAATAAATAAATAAATAAATAAATAAATAAATAAATAAATAAATAAATAAATAAATAAATAAATAAATAAATAAATAAATAAATAAAATCAGTTCTCTCTTAAAAATTTTGCTATTGGATTAAAAGATGAAACATCAACGCCATGAAGGGGCGGAAAGCAAATGAATGAATGAATGAATGAATGAATGAATAAAATCAGTTCTCTCTTAAAAATTTTGTTATTGGATTAAAAGATGAAACATCAACGCCATGAAAGGGGAGGGAAGCAAATAAATAAATAAATAAATAAATAAATAAATAAATAAATAAATAAATAAATAAAATCAGTTCTCTCTTAAAATTTTTGTTATTGGATTAAAATACGATACTCCCAATTTAGTTAGTTAAGGTGATTTATTACACAGATGGAATTTTCTCCTCACCAATTCGAATGCTGCATCAGACCCATTTTTTTTCTCCCCCTGTTTAACAGAATTTTAACAGAATAACAAGAGTTGGAAGGGACTTTGGAGGTCTTCTAGTCCAACTCTCTGCTCAGGCAGGAAATCCTATACCATTTCAGACATATGGTTGCCCGATCTCTTCTTAAAAACTTGCAGTGTTGGAAGCATCCAGAACTTCTAGAGGCAAGTTGTTCCACTGATTAATTGTTCTCATGGTCTGGAAATTGCTCCTTGTCCTGCCTTCAGGTGCTTTGGAGAATAGTTTGACTCCCTCCTCTTTGTGGCAACATCTGAGATATTGGAAGATGCTATCATGTCACTCCTAGTCCTTCTTTTCATTAAACTAGACATGCCCAGTTCCTGCAACCGTTCTTCATATGTTTCAGCCTCCAGTCCCCTAATCCTCTTCGTTGCTCTTCTCTGCACTCTTTCCAGAGTCTCAGCATCTTTTTACATCGTGGCGACCAAAACTGGATGCTGGATTCCAAGTGTGGCCTTACCAAGGCCTTATAAAGTGGTATTAACACGTCACATGATTTTGATTTTATCCCTCTGTTAATGCAGCCTAGGACTGTTTAATAACGTTGGAATTATTTGGCCGGGTTTATAGGACAAGGAAGGATATTTTGAACATCAGAGTGGGTGGAGAAGGACATATATTACTGTTACATACCAATGGTATCTTTGTTCTTTATTGGTAATGACTAATTTGTACCGAAATGTGTAGACATTGTTTAATACTTTGATAGATTTTTCAGATTATTCCATTCATCGGAATGTCAAATATACGTCATACTCATTTCAGTGGATAATTCTAAAAGTGGTCATGCATTTGACATAGATTCCTTTGTCGCATGATTGGCACATGTTTACATTTCTAATTTTCTGATTCAGATTAATAGTATTATGATGATTTAAAATCCTGGTGAATCTCTGGGGGTGAATGAATAAAAACCCAAAGAGTAACACTCATAAAATCTCAGCTCTCTTTCAACTTTTGTTGAAAAACTGTTCCACAGTTTTATTTCTGAATTATTACTACCGTGACCATAAAGTACTCACTCGTTTCCTTGCAGTAAGAAGCCTGAAAGTAGCGGTGAAAATGCATATATGTTCCTTATTTTTTGAGGTAACGCCACAGGTGCTTTTTCAAAAGGCAACTGGACTTTTTTTTTCCCTTGAAGACTTTTCGCTTCTCATCCAAGAAACTTCTTCAAGTTCTGAATGAATGGTGAGGAATGGAAGGATTTCTATTCCTTGCAGTCATCTGGTCATTAGTACTCTCTCTGAGAGTCATTGTGGCTCACATCATGGAAACGCATCATGGGTAGAAAATGGCCCTTCCCTCTTTTCCTCTCCTTCTCCCAACACTACACAGTGGATACAGAGAGATACGGCTATTTGATCCTAGTTGTGGCCCACAGGCGGCCAGCGGAGCTGGCAGCAGAGTCGGAAAGTGAGGAGGTTGGGGAGGAACATGGGCGAGTCCTGAGGGCTGGGGAAAGCTCGGATGAGAGCTCTGCATCGGAGGCAGAGAGAGAGAGCTAGACAGCAGTGAGGGAGAGGAACAGCTGGAGCCTGTTCCCAGTGTGTGCATGCACAGAGCTGCCCGAAGACAAGAATAACTCAGAAAGCAGGGTCGACTTGGGAGTAAAGCCCACACATTGGAGACGATTGGCCCCTCCCATAGAAAACAAAAGAGTGAAAGGGGAGTGGGCTTTTTCAGGAAACAATTCGTTCATTTGGTTGTTTCAAGAGTGGAAAGATCTGTCTGTAACTCTAAGAGACTCTGTGCCAAGTCTTGCCTTGCACTGCGTTTGGCAACTAGTTACAGGGCAGCTTTCCAAGCGAGATAAGGTCTGTGTTGATAAATATTCCTCTGAAAGACTGCTTGGACAGGTCTTGCTGACTGTGAATGGAAGGAATTCACAGTCGTGTAAATAAAAGGGGTTTTGCCGGGACCAAGACTCTGCTTCCGGCTTTTTAAGGGAGCTGTTGTGGTCCGCCAGTAGCCTGCAGAGCTGGCAGCGGAGTTGGACAGTAAGGAGGCTGGGGAGGAGGCTGGGAAGTCCCGGAGTTTTGCCAGGACCAAGACTCTGCTTCGTGCTTTTTAGAGAAACCACTACCTGGAACCTTGTAGGTGAAGTAGCTTTTCCTCATCCTTTCTACCAGGAAAGGAGATCGGCATTTCCAAGGTTGGAGGGGTGTTGCGCCATTTGATGTGCCCGGACCATGAAAGGTCCTGATTTGGAGCCCTGGAAATTGAGGTCCTCTCTTTCTCCACAGGAGTGGCATAGCATGGGCGGTGGCAGCCATGCGAGCTTCCTTCCACTGCCATGCCAATGAATCTCCACCCCCTGCTGAAGAGAGCACTTCTGGAGGTGAGTGGGAAGGAGTCCAGCCGCTGGGCGGAGGGACCGCAGGAAAGAGAATTAGGGGGAACCGGAGGCTGAAACGTATCAAGAACGGTGGCTGGAATTGGGTACGTCCAGTCTTCCAATATCTCAGGTGTTGTTGCAGAGGTGGATTTCAGCAGGTTCTGACCAGTTCTGGAGAACCGGTAGCGGAAATTTTGAGTAGTTCGGAGAACCGGTAGTAAAAATTCTGACTGGCCCCGCCCCCATCTATTCTCTGCCTCCCGAGTCCCAGCTGATCGGGAGGAAATGGGGATTTTACAGTATCCTTCCCCTGGATTGGAGAGGGAATGGAGATTTTACAGTATCCTTCCCCTGGAGTGGGGTGGGAATGGAGAGTTTACAGTATCCTTTCCCTGCCACGCCCACCAAGCCACACCACGCCCACCAAGCCACGCCCACAGAACTGGTAGTAAAAAATTTTGAAACCCACAATTGTGTTGTTGCCACAAAGAGGAGGGAGGATCAATCTATTCTCCAAAGTGCCTAAAGGCAGGTTCAGGAAGCAACGGACGGAAACTCATCAAGGAGAGAAGCAACCTAGAACGAAGGAGAAATTTCTTAACTTTGAGAATAATTAATCAGTGGAACTACTTCCCTCCAGAAGTTGTGAATGCTCCAACACTGGAGGTTTTTTTTTTTTTTGAAAAAGTTTTTTATTTTTATTTCTCATAAACATGTCTTAGATGTACAGCCTCTTATCCATTGTCAATCATGCACATTCTTTTTAAACTTTCATAGTAGTTCATTCTTCATCCTAAAAAATTTAAGTATGCTCGGGATTGCTCTTCTACCATTCCATCTTCCTTATTTTACAACAATCCTTCTCCTTCTCCTCTCTTTCCCTTCCCTCCCTTCTTCTATCCTCTTCTACTTTCTTCTTTCCTCCTCTCCTTCTCTTTCTCTCCCTCCTTTCCCCCACACCTCCCTTTCTAACCTTCTCTCCTACTCTTATTTCCCCTCCCTTTCTTCCTCTCCTTTCCCCTTTCTTCTGTCCCTCTCTCTCCTTCCTCTCTTCTCCCCTCCTTTCTATCCCTCTACTCCTCTTTCCATTCTCTCTCCATTGTTATATTCATTTTCAAGTCAATATTTTCCAAAATGGTATCCGAGCAACCCCGATTTTCTATTTCTATTTACTTTCTTTTCAGTTTCTTTTCTATTTTACTGATTTCACACGTATCATCATAAATGTATTAACACTGCCTTGGTGGTACAGGGGTTTAAGGCACCCTGTTATTAAGCTTATTAAGACCAGCTGCCTGCAATTACTGCAGGGTTCGAATCTCGCCAAGGCTCAAGGTTGACTCAGCCTTCCATCCTTTCTAAGGTAGGTGAAATGAGGACCCAGTTTGTGGGGGCAATAAGCTGACTTTGTATAAATATACAAAAGGATGAAGGCTATTGCTGAGCACATTGTAAGCCGCCCTGAGTCTTCGGAGAAGGGCGGCATATAAATCAAATTAAAAAAAAAAAAACACTGGAGGTTTTTACGAAGAGACTGGACCACCATGTATCTGAAATAGTATAGGGTTTCCTGCCTGAACAGAGGGTTGGACTAGAAGACCTCCAAGGTCCCTTCAAACTCTGTTATTCTAATCCAGGGGTCGGCAACCTTAAACAGTCAAAGAGCCACAAAGGTCCTAACCGGAAGCCCCCCCCTTCAATTCTGGAGCCGACTGGAAGCCCAGTTCCCCCACCATAGAGACTCCTCCTAGCACGGCGTCCTTTTCTCTCTACCTGTCCTAACTGAAAGCTCTATCAATTGTGGAGCCGACTAGTGACAGGGAGCCGCAGCAGAGGGATGAAAGAGCCACATGCGGCTCCAGAGCCCTTGGTTGCTGACCCCTGTTCTAGTCTATCTGATTGTTGTCTCTCTCATGTCGAAGGGAGTCTGTTCTAGGACCCTCCCCTCCCCCATTCTCTTGAGGGCATGCCAGAGGTCATACAGTCCCATCCTCCCCTTGCTGAGCAACCAAGATGGAGAAAGCATAAATGGGCATTTGAGGAAGGCCAGACACATTTCTCAAGGGTTTCCTAGGACAACTCGTCACAGCCAACTCGCTGCAGAACAAGAGTTACGCTAATGTCGAAGAAATGGTGGAATAGAATTATTTAAAAAAAAGATGCTAACGGAGGGACAAATGTGAATGGCACAAAATAAAATAAAGTTTTAATGATTTTAAATAATGAAATCGAAGTGTTGAATTGTCCTCGGGCGACTTGTCGTATGGTTAGTTGGCCGTGGCAAAGTGTTTTGTGGCAAGTTGCCCGTGGCAAGTTGCCCACGGCGAATTAGCCGTGGCGAGATGGCCGTGGTAAGTTGTTTCTACAAATGTCCCTCACTTAATTCTGTTTTCAATTCCATAGATATGTATTTCTGCACTTCTGGACTTACAATACAATGCTGTTGTTTTCCAACGATAGCCCAGTTATATTTGTACCAAATGTCAAATTTGTCCTGAGGAGAATTTTCTCGGCATTAAAAGTCTTCTCATTCAGACTTAACGCAAGATTTTCCTCATAGTAATTTATTAAGTGGGCTGGAATCTCATCATATCCCAGTTCTTTTATCTGTTGTAAGCCGCCCTGAGTCCCTTGGGAGTTGGGCGGCATAGAAATGCGACAAAATAAATAAATAAATCAATAAATAGATAAATAAACAAACAAACAAACAAACAAACAAACAAACAAACAAACAAACAAATAAATAAATAAATAAGGCCTAGAGCAGTGCTTATCTAATTTAGCAACTTTACAATGTGTGGATGGACTTCAACTCCCAAAATTCCCCAGCCACCTTTGCAACCATCTCCATGATGGCTGGGGAATTCTGGGAGTTGAAGTCCAACATTTTAAAATGGAGAAATACTGGTGTAGAGATAAAACTTGGGAAAGCCTCAAAGGTAACGTGGAAATGCATTGAGAAACTGCACGTTATCCTGGACTGTATTCTCACATGAACGTTTCTTACAATTTGGAAGGAAAATAGTTTAGTTTGAAACAAAATAAATATAAAAATTGAATTTCCTTTCAAGCACTCAAATATTAAAAATGGTTGTGTTAGCTTAGACAAAATGGAAATTGCTTAGAACTATTAAGTTCTAAATTACTAACTATTAGCCAGGGGTGAAATCCAGCAGCTTCTGACAGGTTCTGGAGAACCGGTAGCAGAAATTTTGAGCAGTTCAAAGAACCGGTAGCGGAAATTTTGAGCAGTTCGGAGAGCCGGTAGCAGAAATTTTGAGTAATTCAGAGAACCGGCAAATACCACCTCTGGCTGGCCGCAGAATGGGGTGGGAATGGAGATTTTGCAATATCCTTCCCCCAGGAGTGGGGAAGGAATGGGGATTTTGCAGTATCCTTCCCCTGGAGTGGGGTGGGAATGGAGATTTTGCAGTATCCTTCCCCAGGAGTGGGGAAGGAATGGGGATTTTGCAGTATCCTTCCCCTGGAGTGGGGTGGGGATGGAGATTTTGCAGTATCCTTCCCCAGGAGTGGGGAAGGAATGGGGATTTTGCAGTATCCTTCCCCTGCCACCCCCACCAAACCACACCACGCCCACCAAGCCACGCCCACAGAACCGGTAGTAAAAAAATTTGGATTTCACCACTGCTATTAGTCCTATTGGGGAAGTTGTGTGTGTGTGAGGGATTACCTCTGATTTTGTTAGCAGTTCAGGAAAATGGTTATGAAAGCAGCTTAATATCTGTTATAATTATTCTCATTGAAACCTGGTGTTTTTGTTTTGCTTTGTTTTGTTAAAAAATCAGAAAATCAGAGAAAATTTTGCAATGCAAACATCGATTTAAACATCTGGTCACAATAGGCTTACTACTATTGCTTATTATTTAACAAGAGTAGTGAGTGATACAACTCATACCGTATTTTTCGGAGTATGAGACGCTCAGGGCTATAAGACGTACCTACCTTTTGACTCACACTTATGACGGACCGCAGTGTCCTGAGGTCACCTAATCCCCTTTTGCGACCTTCTGACAAAGTCAAGGGAGAAGCCTGGCTCACTTAGCGACCTTGTTACCAATTTAACGACTGCAGCGATTCACTTTGTCAGGTTTCGATGCTATCTCAAAATAAATGAATTTCCAAACTGCCGATCTTTAAGGAAATTTTCTCTTTATTCGAGCACAGCAACCTGATCCTGACTCTTTCGCGGTCACCTTTGACCTTTGCCCCCCCAATCCCTCCCTTTCCGATCCCCATTCTCTGCTTCTCATTGGCTATCTTCCAAGTCACTTTCCTGATTCCTTCTTTGTCAGATCACAGGAATGTCTCCCCCCCTCCCATCTCTGAGGAGACAGAATCTTCAAAGGAATTTAGTAGGCAAAAGTTCAGGCTTCTCCTCCCTTTTCTATGTCAGTGCTGGGACGCTGACACACTTAACAAATGGGGCAAGAAAAATTGTAAAACGGGGCAAAATTCACACAACAACTGAAGTTTTGGGCTCAGTTGTGGTCGTAAGTCGAGGACTACCTGTATAGCTCTTTTTCATATTTTTTTTTTTATTATTGAATTCATTCCAAGGGTGTGAAATTTCTACTGAAGAAAGCACCAGACTCCTCTACCCAAACATTTTGGGAAGAGGCGTATCTGTGAAGGATGCCCACCCTACATCGCTGGCGTTGGGACTAAATTCTTATGGTTTAAGCCAGGGGTCAGCTACTCTCAGTAGCCAAGCTACTCTCAGCTCCTGAACTCTCCCCAAGAAAGGTATTGGAGGTATCCAGGTGAGACACCTCTGGGGACTCCCATATACCTTCAAGATAAGCTTCACCTGCTCCCCTTCGTGGATTCTTTCATGTGGGACTTTCCCTCCTAGGCAGAGGTCAAACTCATCAAAGGGATGGATCAGGGGTGAAATGCTCCCAGTTCAGCCCGGTTTGACTGAACCGGTAGCGATGACAGCCAGTGGTTCGGAGAACTGGTTGCAATGGCAGCTTGAGGCTCCGCCCACCGGCCCGGTCCTGGTTAAAACCAGGAAGTAGCCTGTTTTTTTACCCCCTGTGCATGTGCAGAAGGATTTGCGCATACTCAGAGAGTCGGCGCGTGCACTTCTGAATGGTAGGGAAGGTAAGTAGATTTCACCTCTGGGATGGATGGAGTATCCGATGCAACCTGCACTTGTTTTGAACACGTCCATCGCAATTTCTTATGGAGTGGAATCTCAAAGGCTCAGCTGGGTTTTGGACTGAACTGGCTGGCATCTACAACGCAACCACATTAGGAGCGCTGGAGTTCTGAGCCAGAGCTTTCAAAATGGTGGCCCTCTTGTGGTTCTTCCTCCTGGGAGAAGGCCCCACCGCGGTCCCTCCTTGCATTTACTCCAGAGAGGACGAGAAGAAGGAAAGTCAGTTGCCTAATGTTCCGCTTTGTGGAGTATCTTGAGCCATGGTGGCGCAGTGGTGGTTAGAATGTAGTACTGCAGGGTAATTCTGCTGACTGCCGACTGCTAAGCAGTTCAGCAGTTCGATCCTGACCGGCTCAAGGTTGACTCAGCCTTCCATCCTTCTGAGGCCGGTAAAACAAGGAGCCAGATTGTTGGGGGCAAGAGGCTGACTCGGTAAACCGCTTAGAGTAAAGCACAATGAAGTGGTATATAAGTCTAAGTGCTATTGCTAGTCCCTTCCTTCCTTCCTTCCTTCCTTCCTTCCTTCCTTCCTTCCTTCCTTCCTTCCTTCCTTCCTTCCCTCCCTCCCTCCCTCCCTCCCTCCCTCCCTCCATGGTGCCCAGTGGTTAGAATGCAGTATTGCAGCCTGACTATACCGACTGCCAGCAGTTCGATCCTGACCAGCTCAAGGTTGACTCAGTCTTCCGTCCTTCTCAGGTCGGTAAAATGAGGACGTAGATTGTTGCAGAAAATATGCTGACTCTGTAAACAGTTTACAGTAAAGCACCGTGAAGCGGTATGTAAGTCTAAATGCTATTGCTAGTCCTCCCTCCCTCCCTCCCTCCCTCCCTCCTTCCTTCCTTCCTTCCTTCCTTCCTTCCCTACCATTATCCTTCCTTCCTTCCTTCCTTCCTTCCTTCCTTCCTTCCATCCATCCATCCATGGTGCGCAGGTGTTAGAATGCATTATTGCAGGCTGACTCTGCCAACTGCCAGCAGTTCGATCTTGACCAGCTCGAGGTTGACTCAGCCTTCCATCCTTCCAAAGTCGGTAAAATGAGGACCCAGATTGTTGGGGGGCAAGAAGCTGACTCTGTAAAGCGCTTAGAGAGGGCTGCAAAGCCCTGTGAAGCGGTATATAAGTCTAAGTGCTATTGCTATATCTGACCATTGCCTTATCAAATGCGCAGAATATTTCTGATTGACACCGGCGGCATCAGTGTAATTTGCTCTCTCTCTCTCTCTCTTTTGTTTCCTTTCTTCCGTAGCTGATATTATTTCAACTATTGAATTCAACCAGACGGGGGAATTATTAGCCACAGGGGACAAAGGAGGCCGTGTTGTGATATTCCAGAGGGAGCCCGAGGTATGTCTTCCCCCGACACCCTTTAAATATCTCCAGATAATGTCAGAGGAACTCTTGTCTCTGGAAGCGTCGAACTACGAGTAGCTCTCCGTGCCCAAATTCTAGGTTACCCCAAAACCTTTCTCTGCGCCTTCTTCTCTCCCCAAGCGCCAAGAGTTTGTTTCCTTGTTCTCGGTGGGAGTTTTGTTTTTCACAGCGGATGACTTTTGTTGTGTTTGTTGCCGATCCTGTACAGGGAAAAAAATACGTCCCTTGACCGATTTCCTTTTGAAAAGCTCGCAAAGAATGGTTTGGCTGTGATTGTGCTGCGCGGCCCTTTTTCATCGAAGGAGAAGCGAGCTGGGGTGGGCAGGAATTGGCACGGATCCTGCAGTGAAAGGATCTTGCATTTGTAAGAAGAGCTTATGCAACGCTCCCGGAGTTCGAGGAACGGCTCCCGCACAGAAGGCAGGAGAAGAATGACTTACGCCAGGGAGCGTTTGAATAACCTCTAGAAAGGCAGAGGCAGAGGGGGTGTCAGGTTTTCTGCCCGTCTTCAAATAAATTGCGTCTCAAACAAAGTCTTTTTTGAAACAAACTTCCATTTTATTTAGCACGGCAACTTTTACACTGACTCCATGCAGCCAGGACTGACGTGCTGACCCAAAATCCCTCCTCTTCCTTCCCACACTCCTCTGCATTCATTGGCCATCTTCCCAATCATTCACCCCTAATCTACTGCTCCAATTCAAAGAATTTCCCCCCTCCCATCCATCTCCTTGGGGACATTATCTCCAGCTAAAATAAGTAGGTGAAAGGCAACCGTCCCATTGCAGACACTTGCGTTCTCTTTCTTATGTCAGCACTAGGATAAATGCATCTTGACACATCAAGTCCGAGGGGTGGGGTGGGGGAAGGGACCAGGTTCTGATTCATTAATGCGGATTTGAAGCCAAGATCTTGGCCAGAGGTCCTTAGTGCTCTCCGAGCTTGGTTGCTACTGATGACGTTCCTAATTTGGGTCATGAAACTTCTCCAAGAGAACCGCCAAGCTCAGACACCATCAAGGACCCCACAGTGGTCGTCACCCTCCTCTCCTCCTCCTCCCCCCACCTCCTCCACCCTCTTCTAGCACTGATAATGTTACCTAGTTGGGTCGTGAGACATCTGCAAGAGAACCACCAAACTGAGAGAGCACCAGGGACCCCTCATGTCAGCCCAGAGCTACACATATTCTTCTTTAGAAGATCTTGGTGTTCTTGGAGCAACACATGAAGGCCAGTAGATTGGAGATACTTGGTGGCTTGCAGATAATGTTCAGTGTGACTGCTTCCTTCCATCTACAGAGAAGTCTGGAGGGACCCACTGAGCAGAGTTTTGGTCCCATCCAGGAGGGGCTCTTTATTCAACCCTCTGTTTGTTTTTTCAGCATGGATTTTATCTTACTCTATTGTGCAGAAGAACAGGGAGAGTGAGTCATGGTTTTCTGAAAGATAATAGAGTAGGGTAGGGTAGAGTAGAGTAGGATAGAGTAAAGTAGAGTAGTGGAATGGAGAGGAGAGGAGAGGAGAAGAAGAGAAGAGAAGAGAAGAGAAGAGAAGAGAAGAGAAGAGAAGAGAAGAGAAGGAAGGGAAGGGAATGAATGGAGTGAGGAGAGGAGAGGAGAGGAGAGGAGAGGAGAGGAGAGAGAGAAGAGAAGAGAAGAGAAGAGAAGAGAAGAGGAGAGGAAAGAAGAGAAGAGAAGAGAAGGAAGGGAAGGGAATGAATGGAGTGAGAACAGAAGAGAGGAGAGGAGAGGAGAGGAGAGAACAGAGAAGAGAAGAGAAATCTCTATTGGCCAAGTGTTGATTGGACACACAAGGAATTTGTTTTCGGTGCATAAGCTCACAGTGTACACACAAACAACAAGGTGATAGGTGATAGATCATAAATCATAGCTGCAATCATTAATCATCAGATACAAGCAACAGGTGATAATTCATGAGATACTCACAGGAGAAGATAGTAGGAAAGATGACAAGACGAGAAGGATGAGAAGGATAAGAGCAAGACAGCACTACTACATGGATAATTATCTTGAGGCCTAAGACAGTGCTGTCGGGAATTAGGTGTTTAGCAGAGGGATGGACACGGGGGGAAAAAGACATATAGTTGTGTCTAGTTGTTTTGGCGTGCAATGCCTTGTAGCAGCGTCCAGAAGGGAGAAGTCGAAACGGTTGATGTCCAGGATGTGAGGGGTCTGTAGATATTTTCTCAGCCTGCACAATATATAGATCCTCATTGGATGGAAGGCAGACTGGTTCCCATTGTTTTTTCTGCCGTCCTAACTATCAGTTGAAGTCTGTACCTCTCCTGTTAGGTGGCTGGGCCAAACCAGACAATTCAAGAGGTACAAATGGACAGATTTGACTATCCCTCTATAAAACTGTATCCTCGGCCTGATCTGAGTCTACATAAGGGAATTCCATTTCCGAATCAAAACATCCAGGCTGTCCTTGAGTGTGTTTATCAGCAAGACGACACCGCTTAGAGGGGAGGTAGAGGAAGGTGCACGATCGGCTGGGAGGGGGGGTGGGCAAGGTCAGGCAGGTAAGACGACTCGGTTTCTGTGCTCATGCCAACCGGAAGTTATGCGTTCGACGGAGCTGAAAAGCTGCATTGCAGTGCTTAGTGTGCGTTCACTGGGGGAACCTTCACGCTAGCAAGGTACACAATGGAAAGTCTCAAGGCGTGCGTGTCGGTTTGGACACTTTCTTCCACGCACAGTCATAAATAGAGATGCCATCTGTCGGCCTCCCATCCACCCCCGTCGCTGCCCCATTTCTCAGACTTGGCCTGAACAGATGAGTATCTGTCCCCTAATATTCTTCCTTGACAGGCTGCCTCACCTCCCACCCCCTATCCAGAATATATCATGTCTTCCAACATCGGTGAAGCGAGACTTCTGTTTCTAACACATCTGCGGACCTAGAAATAAAGAAAAGCTCAAGCTGCCCAATGAGTTGCTGATCCAGTTCTACAGAGGAATTGTTGAATCTGTCATCTGCACCTCCATAACTGTCTGGTTTGGCTCTGAAACCCAACAACACAGACACGGACTTCAAAGGATCATTAGAACGGCAGAAAAAACAATGGCTACCAACCTGCCTTCCATGGAGGACCTGTCTACTGCACGAGTCAAAAAGAGGGCTGTGAAAATATCTACAGACCCCTCACATCCTGGACATAAACTGTTTCAACTCCTACCCGCAAAACGACGCTATAGAGCACTGCACACCAGAACTACTAGACACAAGGACAGTTTTTCCCCGAACGCCATCACTCCGCTAAACAAATAATTCCCTCAACACTGTCAAACTATTTACTAAGTCTGCACTACTATTAATCTTCTCATCGTTCCCACCACCCATTTCCTCCCACTTATGACTGTATTCAGCTAATCTAAGGTAAAGGTAAAGGTTCCCCCTCGCACATATGTGCTAGTCGTTCCTGACACTAGGGGGCGGTGCTCATCTCCATTTCAAAGCCGAAGAGCCAGCGCTGTCCGAAGACGTCTCCGTGGTCATGTGGCCCGCATGACTCAATGCCAAAGGCGCAGGGAACGCTGTTCCCTTCCCACCAAAGGTGGTCCCTATTTTTCTACTTTCATTTTTTACGTGCTTTCGAACTGCTAAGTTGGCAGAAGCTGGGACAAGGAACGGGAGCTCCCCCCGTTACGCGGCACTAGGGATTCGAACCGCTGAACTGCCGACCTTTCGATCGACAAGCTCAGTGTCTTAGCCACTGAGCCACCGTGTCCCCTTACTAGAATTAAACTACACTTAAACTAGAATTAAACCCCATTAAATACCCTGTTTCCCCAAAAATAAGACCCAAGTGCAAAAAAGAAGGCCTAGCATGATTTTTTCAGGCGGCTCGTAATATAAGCCGCCGTTAAGCAATATAATATTGCTTAGCGCATTATAAGCCGCCCTGAGTCTCCGGAGAAGGGCGGCATATAAATCAAAATAAAAAAAAAAAAAAAAAAATCCCTACCCCAAAAATAAGCCCCAGTTAAGATCGTCAGCAGATGGAGGCGTTTAATACTGTATTTCCCCCCAAAATAAGACCTAAGCTCACCTGGTTACATGGCACTAGGGATTCGAACTGCTGAACTGCCGACTTTTTGATCGACAAGCTCAGTGTCTTAGCCACTGAGCCACCATGTCCCTTCACTTAGCTAACCTAGCAGGTGGTAAATGCCATCTATAAAACATTCTATATGCATTTTCTTTATAAAATGTTCTTGATCCGAAATGCCAGCTTTCTGTCCTGGCAGTCGGTCCAGCTGGAAGGCAGAGATTTATTATTATTATTGGTTCGATTTATATGCCACCCTTCTCCGGAGACTCAGGGCGGCTTATAATGCTTTTAAGCAATAGCCTTCATACTTTTGTATATACCTGCTGAGTAGGGCTTTCGGCCGGTCCTCATTTTACCTACCTCGGAAGGATGGAAGGCTGAGTCAACCTTGAGATAAACCCTGATTCTCGTATTTTCTTGTTTGCAGAGCAAAAATGCGCCTTACTGTCAAGGCGAGTACAATGTTTACAGCACCTTCCAGAGCCACGAACCTGAATTTGACTATCTGAAGAGCTTGGAAATAGAGGAAAAAATAAACAAGATAAAATGGTTGCCACAGCAGAATGCAGCCCACGCTTTACTGTCAACAAACGGTAAAAAAAAACAACGTATGGTTAACCCTGATCAGAGTCTGGCAGCAGTGGTGAAATCCAAATTTTTTTTTACTACCGGTTCTTGGTGGGTGTGGTGTGTTGTGGCTTGGTGGGCGTGGCTTGGTGGGTGTGGCAGGGGAAGGATACTGCAAAATCTCCATTCCCACCCCACTCCAGGGGAAGGATACTGGGTAACAGTAACAGTGAGTTGGAAGGGATCTTTGAGGTCATCTAGTCCAACCCCCTTCTCACGCAGGAGACCGTCGAACTGCTGACGGTCGAACTGCCGACCTTTCGATTCGAACCGTCGAACTGCCGACCTCTCTGATCGACAAGCTCAGCGTCTTAGCCACTGAGCCACCTAGTCAGGGGAAGGATACTGCAAAATCTCCATTCCCTCCCCGCTCCAGGGAAAGGAGATTGCAAAATCTCCATTCCCACCCACTCCAAGGGAAGGATACTGCAAACGAAGTGGGGGGGGGGGAGCGTTCAAGCTATTCTCCAAAGCACCTGAAGGCAGGACAAGGAGCAACGGGTGGAAACTCATCAAGGAGAGAAGCAACTTAGAACTAAGGAGAAGTTAGAACAATTAACCAGTGGAATAACTTGCCTCCATAAGTTGTGAATGCTCCAACGCTGGAATGCGTTGGAAAGATGGAATGCTCCATCTTTTAAGAAGATGTTGGATAACCATTTGTCTGAAGTGGTGTAGGGTTTCCTGCCTAAGCAGGGGTTGGACTAGAAGACCTCCAAGGTCCCTTCCCACTCTGTTATTCTATTCTATTCTATTCTATTCTATTCTATTCTATTCTATTCTATTCTATTCTATTCTATTCTATTCTATTCCATTCCATTCCATTCCATTCCATTCCATTCTATTCTAATCCTTCTCTAATCCTTCTCTAATTCTATTCTATTCTATTCTATTCTATTCTATTCTATTCTATTCTATTCTATTCTATTCTATTCTATTCTATTCTATTTATTCCATTCCATTCCATTCTATTCCTTCTCCTATTCTATTCTATTCTATTCTATTCTATTCTATTCTATTCTATTCTATTCTATTCTATTCTATTCCATTCCATTCCATTCCATTCCATTCCTTCTCTAATTCTATTCTATTCTATTCTATTCTATTCTATTCTATTCTATTCTATTCTATTCTATTCTATTCTATTCTATTCTATTCCATTCCATTCTATTCTATTCTATTCTATTCTATTCTTCTCTCTTCTCTTCTCTTCTAATCTATTCTATTGACACAGCAGGATATACATACTTGAGGATGAAAAATAAAATCAGAAGTGCTTTGAAAATGCAAAAAAACCCTCCCAAATCCTTCAGGTGTTCCCGTACATTTCCCATAGATTTATTTCTAGCCATGACTAATGAACGTCTGTTCTAGAAACATGGTTCTAATTTAAAAAAAAAAAAAAACCCTATTTAAAACAGGCGATAAATAAAACAAGCCATATGTTTGTAAGATAAAAAAATAAGTTTCACAAGTACAGATGGTTTTCGGATTTCGACGGCAATTGGAGGCCAACATTTCCGTTGCTAAGCGAGACAGTTGTTAAGTGAGTGTTGCCTCGTACGACCTTTCTCGCCACTGACGTTAAGTGGATCAATGCCGTTGTTATGTAAGCAACCCAGTCATTAAGTGAATCTGGCTTCCCCAAAGGTGAAGGTGATGACATAACCCCGGGACAATGCAATTGTCATAAATATGAGTCAGTTGCCAAGCGTCCAAATTTTGATGACATGACCACGGGGATGGCTGAATCGGTTATTGGTGCGAAACACGGTCATAAAATGGAGTGCAAGTTGGCGTTTCAACTTTTCCCAGTGCCGTTGTAACTTTTGGTCCATAAACGAACTTTCTCGTCAAGTCGAGAAATTCCTGTACGATGTTAAAAACGAAGTGATGACAAAGTGACTAAAAGATGAAACGTCTCCCTTTTTCATAACTCCGATGGCTTTTCGGTTTGTTTGAAGATAAAACGATTAAATTGTGGAAGATTACCGAGCGAGACAAGAAACCGGAGGGATATAATTTAAAAGATGAGGAAGGAAAACTCAAGGAATTATCTATGGTGACCTCACTTCAGGTAGGTGCTAGGAATAATTTTTCGTTTTTCCACCCCCCCCTTGTTTAGATTGTAATTCTTTCTCTTATTTAAAATATCTCTTGCATGGCTTGAATTCAGGGGCACAGGGGTCTGCAACCTTAAACACTCAAAGAGCCATTTGGACCCGTTTCCCACAGAAAAGAAAACACCGGGAGCCACAAAACCTGGGTGGGCGTGGCCAACTCGATGTCACTCACTTCCACCAGTCACATGACACTCCCGTAGCCACGCCTACCCAGCCGGTCATTAGGGCAGAGAACCAGTTGTTAAAAAACACCGGGAACCACAAAATCCTTTTGACATCTCTCTCTCTCTCTCTCTCCCTCGCTCCCTCCCCCTCCCTCTCTCTCTGTATCTCTCTCTGTCCCTGTCTCTCCCCCTCTCTCTGTATCTCTCTATCTTTCTCTCTCCCCCTCTCTCTGTATCTCTCTCTATATATCTCTCTCCCTCTCTCTATCTCTCTATGTCTCTTTCTCTCTCCCCCTCTCTGTATCTCTCTCTATATATCTCTCTCCCTCTCTCTGTATCTCTCTGTCTCTCTCTCTCTCTCCCTCTGTATCTCTCTATGTCTCTCTCTCTCTCCCTCTCTCTGTATCTCTCTCTCTATATCTCTCTCCCTCTCTCTGTATCTCTCTGTCTCTCTCTCTCTCTCCCTCTGTATCTCTCTATGTCTCTCTCTCTCTCCCTCTCTCTGTATCTCTCTCTATATATCTCTCTCTCTCCCTCTCTCTCTGTATCTCTCTATGTCTCTCTTTCTCTCCCCCTCTCTATCTCTCTATGTCTCTCTCTCTCCCCCACTCTCTGTATCTCGCTGTCTCTGCCCTGGCCACTTCTCCATCCTCCACCGTCACCCTTACCTTCTCAGGCCAGGCGAGGAGTGACTGGGAGGGGAAGGCGAGGGACGGGGCCAGACAGTGGTGGGATCACGTGACAGGGAGCCACAGCAGAGGGTCCAAAGAGCTGCATTTGGCTCCGGAGCTGCAGGTTGCTGACCCCTGCTCTAGCAGAAATGCCATAGCACCTGAGCAGGACTTCTGTGAATAAATATTCACATATTTATTCACATATTTTATTTGTTATTCTTATTGCATGGATGTATCTCTGTACCGGGACCTGGGAATCAGCCGGTTCGGACCAATTCACCCGAACTGGTAACAAAAATTGCGGATGGCCCAGCTCACCTGCCCCAACTCTATGCCATCCTGTTTAGGCATGTTTTTGAGGCTGGGTGCATGTGCGAAAGGTGTGCATGCCAGCAAAGCACATGCGTGGAAGGCCGGGTGCACGCGTGGACATGCACGGGCTCACATTTGCGAACCAGAAGGGAAAGTAAGTGAATGCCACTCCTGCCGGGAATGTGCGTGTTAGCGTCTCACCGCTGGCATAGAGAGGAGAGAGATAAGCCCTGAACTTTTGCCTGCTAAATCCCTTTGAAGCCTGGTCGTCGTGGAAATGAGGAGGAGGGAGACATTCCTGGGAAATGACGAGACAAGAAGTCAGTGGAGTGACTTGGAAGATAGCCAATGAGAAGCAGTTAATTGGGGATTGGAAAGGGAGGGATTGGGGGGCAAAAGGTCAGTCTTGTCCGCATCGAGTCATGATCCGGTTGCTGTGCTCAATTAAAGAGAAGATTTCCTTAAAAGATTGGCAGTTTGGAAATTCATCTTTTATGAGATAGCATCAAAGTCGGACAGTGCGCTTAACTCCTCCTGCTGATCACTGATCCATTTAAAAGCAAACTGATAGCTTACTGCAAATTGTATTCCCTGGAAAAGTTGGTGGCACCAAATTTAGCAAAAATCTCTCCGTTATTCAACCCATTATTTATGGTGGGACGGGATGGCACTCCCACAAAATGGCCTCAGATTCAACGTATTTCACTCTTATTTATTTTTTTGGAACCATCAAAACATCGCACACCCTGACTTGTATTTTCACGCGCCTCTTAGAACGAAATTCTTCTTGTTTTCTCCGATTCGGTTTTCCTCACGGAGGAGAAAGATCTCAGCTTCTGCACAAAGACCCTGAGGATGCATCCAGGACAACTCGGTGACAATTCATGTCGTCCTTGACTTACAACAGTTCATTTAGTGACCGCTTAAAAATACAACCTCACTGAGAAAAGTGACTTAGGATCGTTTTTTCCACACTTACGACCACGTTTCTTTTTTTCAGGAGTTAGAGGTAGGTTTTTGCAAAAACGTGGTACAGGAAGTCATCGACTTCACGACCATAACCGACCCCAGAATTTACGTTGGAGAGTGAGAAATCCGTTCAATGGGTTTCGTCCCGTTTTACGACTTTCCTTGCCAACTTTGTTAAGGGAATCACGGCGGTCGTTAAACGAGTCGCACGGTGGTTCAGTGAATCTGGCTTTTTTCCTCCTCCCCCCCATTGACTTTGCTTCTCAGAAGGTCGCAAAAGGGGATCCCACCGTCATAAATAGAGGAACTCAGGGGCCAAGCATCTGGATCACGTGTCCATGGGGATGCATGCAGCAATGGTTGCGCGGCCAAAAAACGGTCGTAAGTCAGGATATTTTCCCAGTGACGTTGTAACTTTGAACGGTCACTAAGCGAATATTGTTGAATCGAGGGCTCCCTGTATGGTACGCTCCCTTCCAAAGGCCCCCTCAGAGAAGAAACCTGTTGTATTTATTTCTACAGGTGCCTGTGCTGAAGCCGACCGACTTGATGGTTGAGGTCAGTCCCAGAAAAATATTTGCAAATGGCCACACCTACCACGTGAATTCCATTTCGGTCAACAGCGATTGTGAGACGTACATGTCTGCAGACGATCTCAGGATTAACCTTTGGCACTTAGCCATTACCGACCGGAGCTTCAGTATCCTTTGGCGTCGCTTCCCTGATCGTGTGGGAGGTGGCATCGCCCGTAGAATTCGGGCACCTCAGATGCCAACAAACACCTGTGTCCCATGCAAAGCATTTTTCATTTCTCCGTTATGCGCATAAACAGTTCGACTACGAGCCGCGGTGGCGCAGTGGTGAGAGTGCAGTACTGCAGGCTGCTTCTGCTGACTGCCGGCTGCCTGCAATCTGGCAGTTCGGTCCTGACGGGCTCCAAGGTTGACTCAGCCTTCCGTCCTTCCTTCCGAGGTCGGTAAAAGGAGGACCCAGATTGTTGGGGGCAAGAGGCTCTGACTCTGTAAACTGCTTAGAGAGGACTGTAACGCACGATGAAGCGGTATATAAGTCTAAGTGCTACTGCTATTACTATTTGCCCTTCCTTCCTTCCTTCCTTCCTTCCTTCCTTCCTTCCTTCCTTCCTTCCTTCCTTCCTTCCTTCCTTCCTCCCTTGCTCCCTCCCTCCCAGTGGTTAGAATGTAGTATTGCAGGTTAATTCTGCCCAGTGCCAGCAGTTCGATCCTGACCGGCTCCAAGGTTGACTCAGCCTTCCATCCTTCCTTCCGAGGTCCGTAAAATGAGGACCCAGATTGTTGGGGGCAAGAGGCTGACTCTGAAAACACTTAGGAGAGGGCTGGAAAACACTGTGAAACGGATATAAATCTGAGTGCTATTCCTTCCTTCCTTCCTTCCTTCCTTCCTTCCTTCCTTCCTTCCTTCCTTCCTTCTTCCTTCTTTCCTTCCCTCCCTCCCAGTGGTTAGAATGCAGTATTGCAAGTTAACTCTGCCCAGTGCCAGCAGTTCGATCCTGACCGGCTCCCAGGTTGACTCAGCCTTCCATCCTTCCTTCCAAGGTCGGTAAAATGAGGACCCAGATTGTTGGGGGAAAGAGGCTGACTCGGTAAACCGCTTAGAGAGGGCTGGAAAGCACGGTGAAGCGGTATATAAGTGCTATATTGCTACTCCCCTAAAACACGACTGCCTCTTTTTTCTCACACACTTCAAAATTCCAAAAAAAATCTTCCCTTGGCCTTTCCGTGTTCAACTGCCTTTTCTGCTCTTCTTTCAGACCCCTTTGTCTCTCTCATGGAGGGTATCCCTTTCTCTGGAACACTTGATTCCTCCTTCCATACGGACGACCTACTCTATTTTCTCTCAGACACACCAAAAGAGAGATAAGGAAATGCCATACTTCTCCCCTCCGTGACCCACATATGAAAACATTGCTAGAAAAATGAACAGTTGTAGACCAGGAGTGGGAAACGAGGGTCCTTTTATGACTTGTGGACTTCAACTCCCAGAATTCCTGAGCCATCAGGAGTGGGGAACTAGTCCCAGAATTCCTGAGTCAGCAGGGGTGGAGAACTAAGTATGGCCCATATGTAGAACTATGTATGGCCATATTAAAATAACCGGCTCGGGAATTCTGGGAGTTGAACCGGCTACTCCTGAGCCATCGGGGTGGGGAACAACTCCCAGAATTCCTGAGTTAGCAAGGGTGGAGAACTAAGTATGGCCCCTTTATGACTTGTGGACTTCAACTCCCAGAATTCCTGAGCCATCAGGAGTGGGGAACAAATCCCAGAATTCCTGAGTCAGCAAGGGTGGAGAACTACATATGGCCCCTTTATGACTTGTGGACTTCAACTCCCAGAATTCCTGAATCAATGAGGTGGGGAACTATCACTCTTTTATGACTTGTGGACTTCAACTCCCAGAATTCCCGAGCCAGCATTACTGATCATGGCTGGCTCACGAATTCTGGGAGTTGAAGTTACAAAAGAGATCATAGTTCCCCACCTCTACCTTAGAACCTGAGTCTTATATATTAAGATAGCCGGCTCGGGAATTCTGGGAGTTGAAGTCCACAAATCATAAAGGGACCATATTTCCACAATTCTGTTCTAGGCAACAAAGCTCTATGATTGCGGTGGAATAGCCGGCTAGGCTGGAGAGAAGGCGTGAAAAAGCGGGCTGAGTTTGGAGTCCTTGCGTTGCAGGGAGTGGCATCCAGAATCCCCGAAGCCTTATCCGACCGTTCTCAAGAGGTTGCAATCAGTCTGGCAAGATTCTCGTAATACAGGCACCAAGCAATGAAGCTTCGGTTTGAGACTGGTCATGAGAAAGTCTTGGTTGCTGGTGTCGTGGCGCAGTGGTGGGTTGCCCTTGGTTCAGACCGGTTCGCAAGAACCAGTAGTAAAACCGTCGGGAGGCTCTGCCCACCGACCCCGGTGTAATCAGAGAGCTTTTGCGCATGTGCGCGGCCCGTTGCGAACCGGTAGTAAAGGTAAGTACAACCCACCCTTGGTCTGGTGACGATTTTCCTTAACTGGCCTTCCCAACGCAGACATTGTGGACATCAAACCCGACAACATGGAGGACTTGACCGAAGTCATCACGGCCTCGGAGTTCCATCCCCACCACTGCAACCTCTTTGTCTACAGCAGCAGCAAAGGGCCCGGTCCCTCCGACTGTGCGACATGAGGGCCTCGGCGCTCTGCGACAAGCATTTCAAGAGTAGGTTACGGAGCCGCCTTCTCCCCGAGCTTTCGGTGGGGCGGCAGGGGACGGCGAGACATTTTGTTGTGGGGAGGATATCCAAAGGGTGTCTTCTCGGGTTAATTTTTTTCTTCCTGTGGCTTGAGAAGGACAAGGGTAGCCGAGTCTCTCTCATCTCAGCCGCAAGACGGGGGGACAGCCAGATTTGCAATAATTGCAAATGTCTTACCAGCAGGGTTGGGTTCCAGATCTTTTAGCAATGGGTTTGCTGCCCCATTGCTGGGCGGCATGGCCATTGGTGGGTTGGCCACCTGCACCACTAGGGGTCATGGTGGTGTTTTTTGCCCTCCCCAGGCTCCGGAGGCTTTCCTCAAGCCTCCGGGAGGGCAAAAACTGCTTCTTCCGGAGGCTGGAAACAGGCCCGTTTCTGGACTTCCGGAGGGCCCATTTTTCACCCTCCCAGACCCCTGCACTTACCTGGAATGATGAACGGGCCGCATGAAGACTCCTTGGAGGGGTGGGGTGGGGTAGGCAGGGTCAGCCACAGGTGGCATTTGGGGGTTTGCCGAATCCCGACGATCCTTGGCTAGAGGATCACCCGAGACTCTGCCGAACCCCCAGGAGCTCACCCCGGCTCACCAGGTTTAGCTTTGTTTAGACAGGAGGCTTGCAACAGCCAGCTGTTGAGCAGAGATCCAGGTTTACCTCCTCTCTTGTGGCCAAGAGACAGACATATTCTGTAGAACAGGGGCGTCAAACTCACGGCCTGGGGGCCGGATGCGTCATGTGCTGGCCACGCCGTCCCCCGTCACGATGCATCACGTGACGACGACACGACGACACGAGTTTGACCCCCCCCTGCTGTAGAATGATGGGATGGGTTTGTCCGTTATGATAACTGGACTTTTGACGAGAGACGGACTCCACCCCACAAGGAAAGGATGAATTGGAAGAGAGGCTTCCTTTTACGCGCATTGCAAGTGGAAATATGCAAAAGACGTCACAAAATGAGAAATGTTAAATGTCACAGGAAAAGCAGCTGTGTAGAAATGTGACATACTTCTAAATTTCCTTTCCTTTCTTCCTTCCTCCCTACTCTCTTCTTCTTCCCTCCTCTTCTCCCCATCCTCCATCCCTCCTCTCCTCCTCCCCCCTTTCCTTCCCTTCCTTTCTCCTCTCCTCCCTCCCTCCTTCCTTTTATTCCTTCCTTCCTTCCCTTTCTCTTCTCTCCTTCCTTCCTCCCTCCCTCCTCCCTTCCTTTCATTCCTTCCTTCCTTCCTGCCCTTTCTCTTCTCTTCCTTCCTTCCTCCTCCCTTCCTTCAATTCCTTCCTTCTCCCTTCCCTCCCTTTCTCTTCTCTCCTTCCTTCCTCCCTCCTTCCTTCCCTCCCTCTTCTCTCCTTCGTTCCTCCCTCCCTCCTTCCTTCCTTCCCTCCCTCTTCTCTCCTTCGTTCCTCCCTCCCTCCTTCCTTCCCTTCCCTTCCTTTCTCTTCTCCTTCCTTCCTCCCTCCCCTCCTCCCTTCCTTTCATTCCTTCCTTCCTTCTCTTTCTCTTCTCTCCTTCCTTCCTTCCTTCCTCCCTCCCTCCCTCCTTCCTTTCATTCCTTCCTTCCCTCCCTCCCTTTCTCTTCTCTCCTTCCTTCCTTCCTCTCCTCCCTCCCTCCCTCTCCCTTCCTTTCATTCCTTCCCCAGTTTATGAAGAACCAGAAGATCCCAACAGCCGTTCCTTTTTCTCCGAAATTATTTCTTCGGTGTCCGATGTGAAATTCAGCCACAGTGGGCGCTACCTGCTAGCGAGGGATTACCTCACTGTCAAAGTTTGGGATCTGAATATGGAAACAAAGCCTATAGAAATATATCAGGTATTTCCCCCGTGTCTTTCTATGTACACATACCATGAAAGCGATGGGAGTGTGTTGCTGCGCCATTGGGCCACGGAGATCTGGCTACGTAAGAAATGTTCTCTCCCAGAGGGGTTGGGAGGGGGGCTGCTATTTTTTTCACCAAAGCCCACCTACCCAGGAGACCGTCCGACTCATCAACCCTTGGCCGGACTCCACCTCTCTCTTCCTTCCTCTCCTTCACTCTTTCTCTCCCTCCCTTCTTCCCTCTTTCCCCCTCCCTCCCTCTTTCCTTCCTTCCCATTCTCTCCCTCTCTCCTTCTCTCCCTCCTTCCCCCCTCTCCCTCCCCCCCCCTCCCTCCCTTCCTTTCTCTCCCCTCCCTTCCTCTCCCTCCCCCTCCCTTCCTGCCTATCTACCCCTCCCTTACTCTCTCCCTCCCTTTCTCTCTTCTTCCTCTCCTTCACTTTCTCTCCCTCCTTCTTCCCTTCCCCCTCCCTCCCTTTCCTTCCTTCCCATTCTCCCTCCCTCTCCTTCTCTCCCTCCCCCCTCCCTTCCTTTCTCTTCCCTCCCTTCCTCTCTCCCCTCCCTTCCTGCCGATCTACCTCTCCCTTCCTCTCTCCCTCCCTTTCACTCCTTCCCTTTCCCTCTCCCTGCCTTCCTTCCCTCTCCTTCCCTCTTTCTCTCCCTCCTTCTTTTCCCTCCTTCTCTCCCTCCTTTTCTTGCTCTCTCTCTCTCTCTACCTCCCTCCCTCTCTCTATTTCTTATCTAGACATTTTTAAAAATTACATACAGGGAGTCCTTCACTTACAACAGTTCGTTTAGTGACCATTCAAAGTTATAACGGCATGGGAAAAAGCGACTTATGACCGTTTTGCAAAGTTACAACCTGTGCAGCATCTCCATGATGCAGCAGGTGGAGCTCTTGCCTCACAATCAGGAGGCTGTGAGTTCGATCCTAGGTAGAGGCAGATATTTCTCTCTCTGGGCACGATGAGAATATATCTGCCGAACAAAACTCCGTACTGGCAACAGGAAGGGCATCCGGACAGTAAACACTCAGCTCCATTCAGTTGCCCAGACTCCATCCTGCAAGGGATTATGAGGGTCATTAAAAGATGATGATGTAAGGCTGCAATGGCTACTGACGAATAGTCTGATCTTGAATAATGACATGCTTCTTTTCTGTACCAAACAGGTTCATGATTACCTTAGAAGCAAGTTGTGTTCACTCTATGAAAACGACTGCATTTTTGACAAATTTGAATGTGCATGGAATGGGTCCGACAGGTAATAGCTATAGCACTTAGACTTATTTAATGTTTCATAGTGTTTTACAGCCTTCTCTAAGCGGTTTACAGAGTCAGCCTCTTTCCCCCAACAATCTGGGTCCTCGTTTTACCGACCTCGGAAGGAAGGATGGAAGGCTGAGTCAACCTTGAGCCTGTCAGGATTGAACTCCAGGCTGTGGGCAGGATTAGCCTGCAATACTGCATTCTAACCACTGGGAGGGAGGGAGGGAAAGAAGGAAGGAAGGAAAACGAAAGAAAGAAAGAAAGAAAAAAAGAAGGAAGGAAGGAAGGAAGGAAGGAAGGAAGGAAGGAAGGAAGGAAGGAAGGAAGGAAGGAAGGAAGGCAAAGGGACTTGTATACCGCTTCACGGTGCTTTGCAGCCCTCTCTAAGCGGAGGGCTTACAGAGTCAGCCTATTGCCCCAACAATCTGGGTCCTTTTTTTTACCAACTTCAGAAGATGGAAGGCTGAGTCAACCTTGAACTGGTTAAGATTGAACTTCTGGCAGTTGGCAGAGTCAGCCTGCAATACAGGGTCCTGGGGGGTGGGGGGAAGGGGCGCTGCACAACCTGCCCAGCTGAGTGCAGCTTCCGTGCTCATGCTGGGGAGGGGTCTTCCTCCTCCCCTCCCACAGTGGCTTCCCAGGAAGGCCGTGTGCAAGAGAACTTCTTTAGATGGCGGTCCTAGCTCTTCTTCATGATGGCCTTACAACAGGAGGTGTCAAACTCAATTTCATTGAGCGCTACATCAGGGTGGTGCTTGACCTTGGAGGGCTGGGGAGGGACGAATTGCCCAGGGGTGGGCGTGGCCATGACAGGCAGAGTGCTGCTGGAAGCCGACGAGGCTGAAAACGGGCCATGTGGGGGCCTCCTGGGACCTCTGTGCAGCCTGTTTTTGGCCAGCAGAGTGTGCTGGAGGCCGGGGAGGCCGAAAATGGGCCGCGCAGCCCCATTTTGGTTTGCAGAGGCACCACAGGCCGATCCTTTGATATTTACAGGCTGGTCTTCCGGGCCAGATTTAAGCAGGCCTTGACACCTCTGCCTTACGGTGTCAGCATTTTCTGCCTGCAGACTTCACCCATCGAAGCGTTATGCATAAATCACGCTGGCAGCTTTCCGATACGGGGTGAAGGCTGCAGCGCAGGGAATTTCCCCTCCTTCCTGGCCAGCTAACTAACCTCCCTGTTCTTCTTCTACCGCAGCGTCATCATGACCGGGGCCTACAACAACTTTTTCCGAATGTTCGACCGAAACACGAAGCGCGACGTGACTTTGGAGGCCTCCCGCGAGAACAGCAAGCCACGGGCGATCCTGAAGCCTCGCCGTGTGTGCGCCGGGGGCAAGAGGCGGAAAGACGATATCAGCGCCGACAGCCTGGACTTCACCCAAAAAATTTTGCACACCGCCTGGCACCCCACGGAAAACATCATTGCTATTGCGGCCACAAACAATCTGTATATCTTTCAAGACAAAATGAACACGGAAGTGCATTAGGTCCCACTGGAGAGAGAGAGAGAGACATGTCTTTGGACTGATACCGCTACTTGCTTGATGAAAGAAAAACCTTTATTGGGAAGTAAACACCCTGCAAATCGAACGGAGCTTACTCCCCAATAAATGTCTGCAGCAATAAGATGTATGTGGATTAATTATTCCATGACCCACCACTGTCCTTTGGCGACCACTCTATATTTTAATTCATTGCAACCGCCATACAGTCATCTCAAAAATAAATTCTCCTTATGACCAGGTGGCTGACGTGTTCCGTTACTCATCATTTTATTCCGGTTTTATGTTCGACATGATCCTTGTGATCAGATGTCATAACCCCAGAGGTGGAATTCAGCCGGTTCGGACCAACCGGTAGTGCCAACGGCCAGTTGGTCCCACCCTCACGCCCCTGTTCTATCCTGTCCTTTATTTCCTGCTTTGTAGCTCATCTCAATCACGTGGCACAGCTGATTCCCCCCCCCTCGCTGTTCTACTTACCGTTGCTGACTTGGAAGATAAGCAGGTAAGCAGCTGAGCTTCTAAATGCTCCATTTTGAGCGCTGCGCACAAGTGCCTTAAGCACACGCTCACCGAACCAGTTGTTAAACTGGCAGCATTTCACCACTGCATAACCCCAACGTGATGCTGGGGTAAATATACATCACTCAGCTTCATCCTGCTGCCCCAACCAGCCTTGAGAAAAATCTTAAAAACAGGGAAACTAAACTCTTAAAATATAAGTTGCATTTAGGCTGTCGGTTTGAGCTCCGAGCTTGGCGATTTGGCTGCCAACGTTTTGTCACCATTCGAGGAGACGTCGTCGGTGCGTTTTGAATTGTGTTCGTCTGTACAGACGAGCACAATTCAAAGCTCACCGACGAGGTCTCCTCGAATGGCGACAAAATGTTTGCAGCCAAATCGCCGGGCTCGGGGCTCAAACCGACAGCCTAAATACCAACTCAAGCTACTAATAGCAGGGGGTTGTACTAGATGATCTCCAAGGTCCCTTCCGACTCTGTTACTATTATTATTACATTTCAGAATTGGTATCCTCAATTTCAAAGAGCAGAGGTTGCAGCTTGGGATGTTGGTGGGCTTTTGCAAATTTCTTCTATTTGCTGTCCTCCCAATCTCGGAGAAACCCTGATAATTAGGAATAAAGATGAATAATTGGGCAAGGCCCTCTCCTTATTTAAACCAGGCTGATAAAAGATTCAGCAGGAGATGGGGAGGAGGATCCATTAGCCCAGAACTGAGGACAATTTACTTGACCCCAAAGTAAAGTGAGGCATGCTACAAAATCTCCAGTGGCTATTCCATGCACGATGCGGAATCTGGTATGTTAACATACTAAGTGCATATAAAGAAACAACAACAACAACAAAAGACGGCAAAGTGTTTGTCATATTTTTAAATCATTATTTTATGCTTGTGATCAGAAGGACAGATTTATATCCGGATGGTTCATTACCATTTCCAGAGCTAAGCAATCATGTTTATTCGCTTAAACCATTTCCTCTCCGCCTTCTTTCTGGAGGAAAAGAAAAACGGGGACTGAACGAAGGCCCTTTCCTCTGGAAAAAAAAAATAATCACCCACTCGTACCGCTGAATTACTTCAATTCTGTTCGCAGGATTTAATTATTGGCAGAGAATTTATTTCCTCCGGAATACGGTTCCTCTGCAGTCCATGGGGCTTAGGAGCAAAGGGAGAACGGAAGGTCATCTCCACACCAAAACCCTGTTCTCTTGGCGCCTGGCACAAGTCTTAAATTGGAGCATTTTTGCCCGGGCTTCATCACGCACCCTCATTTTGACATTTTTGTCAATGTTACAGCTGTCACCTGTGGAATACAGTCGATTATTGAGAATAAATAGAAGGCAAAGTTGTGTTTTTAGCATCTTTGGTTAGATAGATTAATCCAGCGCTGGCGAACCTTTTTGGCACCGAGTGCCTAAACCAGAACGTGCGTGCATGTGCTGGAGTGCCGGAAACCCAAAAACTAGCTAGCCGCCAGAGTGGGCTTTGCGTCCCACTTCTGGCACGCCTGCCATAGGTTCGCCATCACGGAGTTAGTCCTTTAGAAAATCCTGCTTCTTATGCTTTCCATCAATACGCGGCTAGGCGTCCTTTTAGATGTAGAGATCATCGTGCAAGGCAGAAAAAGTATTAGGACCGCATGACGTACCGCGCTACATGCCGTTATATCTGACTGCGACCAACCAAGAGCAGGTGTTACCGTGTTTCCCCAAAAATAAGACCGTCTTATATTTTTTTTTGAAGCCTGAAATAAGCGCTTGTTTGCCTTATTGCCATGTGGCTCAAAAGCCCAATTGGGCTTATTATCAGGGGAGGTCTTATTTTGGGGGGAAACAGGGTAGCAAGCGGAGCTCAATAGGCAACGGACAGGAAAGGGGAGAACAGAAAATTGAAGGCAAATCTGAACGCTTCATGAACGGTGTTTCGCCAGTCGTGTTCTACTTTCACGTGCCGGCCTGCCGGGGAGAGTTTCGACAGGCAGTTCAAGCAGGAAAGGGCCTTCAACTCAAAGACCGGCCACTTGCTCCCCAGGCGGCCTTCCAGGATGGTGCTGAACTCGACCAGGCTGCCTTGCCTCAGGTTCAGCAGAACCTGCTTGAACTCATTGCTGGCCTTCAGCACAATGTCCTTGGTGACATCGTCTTCCTCGGGGGCCCGGTTGCCGTTCCCGCCACTGAGGGGCATGCCCACTGTTATTTCGAATTTATACCGGTCGAACCTCTTGATGTGACAGTTGTGCTTGGTCAAGTACTTCAAGCGACAGAGTTCCTCCTCTTCCAGGGTGGTGTTTTTGGGGTCACACGCGGGGTACGTTTCTCCGTACAAACATCTCAGCCAGTCCCCAAGGAAAAATGGAAGCATATTTATGGCGGACTCGGCGCTGTTCTCAATGCTGGTCACTCGGACGTACTTGAATCGCCCCGTCCAGGTGACCCGATGGCCTTCCAGATGACTGCATATAATTTGAGTTCGCGCCATGTTGGTTTCTTTCCAAGCCCGGGGCCCGCAGAGAAACCCGTACTGATTCCACGTCAACGTCGAATTGTACACCTTCATCCCTTCCGAGCGGTAGACGTAAAACCAGCAGAAGAGCACAATGGCAGAAAGCCAGACCAGAATAAGCTTCACAATGGAACTCTTGGTTAAGGACTTCACCATTTCGACTGCGGAGAGTCTGGCCCGCGTGCACAAGTGGAAGACCAGAGGGACCGCACAGAGGACGAGCGTGACCACGATCTTGGTCAGCTCCAACGTTACCAGCCATCTTAGGAAGTGGAAAAAGCCCATCAGGGCGATGCCCAACATTAAGATCGGAAGGGCGAACAGGAATAAAAAGTAGCCCACGGAAGCCCGAAGGAGACCAAGGCCGGTTGATTCCTGGAGAATCACGACCGAGAGTTCACACCACATGAAGCAGACCAAGTAAGGAACCAAGTAGCAATAGACGCCCTTCCATTTCTTCAGTCGTGCCATGCGATAGAAAAGGTAAAACAAGTACAGGAACAAGAGACAAGGGAGGCTGAGGTTCAGCACCAGGACGCTACCGAGAGGAAGGGTGTAAAATGTTTTACCCAGGAGCTTCACGTGACCCCAGTGGTTGGGGGCCCCTTGCAGCAGGCAGAGGGCCCCCGCAGTCACCTCGGTCAGCAGGGCCCTTCGCGTGTAAGGCTCTGCGCTGGTGCACAAGCTCATGTAACTTGTCACCATGAAGAAAACGGAAACGGTGGCCAGCTCGGAGCAGGGCATCCATTCCTTGCTGGCAATCGGGAAGGAGAAAAGGACGAAGAGGACCGAGAGCAGGAAGTGGAAATAGGGCTCCAGGTGATTCCAGCCAAAATTCCCTTCCGCTTCGTCAACATCCAGATCGGGCTCGAAACGAAGCAGGAGGTCCGTGAGGGTGCGGAAGTTCTCCCACGCTTTGCTGTCCTGGAAGACCTTCAGGGTGCAAATCACCATGGAAATGAAAGAGAGGTAGAAAATCACGAGGGGAATGAAGAAGGCGAAGAAGTCAATGGTCAGGTTGCTGAGGACGAAGAAGAAGAGCAGGGCGTTGATCTGGTGGGTCGGGACGATGGTGGACAACCAGTGCATGCCAGCTTTGGAGGCCACCTCGATCAGGTGCTCTTTGACTTCCATGATGGCATGGAGGGGATACTTGATGATCTGGAAAGAGAAGGCCATGCACAGGTCATCCCAAACAGAAGAGGGGACCAAATGAACCCCAAAAGTCCCTTTTGGAGAAGACTGGTGGGCTGACTAGGACAGGAAACAAACTTAAGTTTGTCAAGGCCCTGTTTTGTCCCTTCAGACAAATAAACGTGTTGGGAGTGACTGCAAAGTTATCTTCCCAAGAGACAGAGAGGCCCAACTGCACCTCTTTACACCAGTGCAGGGGTCTCCAACCGTGGCCACTTGAAGACTTGTGGACTTCAACTCCCAGAATTCCTCAGCCAGCTTTTAAACCAGTCTTAAAGCTTTGCTGTCTGAGGAATTCTGGGAGTTGAAGTCCACAAGTCTTAAAGGGATGGCTTCCAATGGTGGCTGAGGAATTCTGGGAGTTGAAATCCACAAGTCTTAAAGCAAAGCTGGCCGAGGAATTCTGGGAGTTGAAGTCCACAAGTCTTCAAGTTGCCAAGGTTGGAGACCCCTGCTCCAGTGGCAAGCCACAAGAGATCAGAAAAAGCCTAGGTAGGTAAACCTGCAAAGGGGCTGCAGCCAAGGCCCACCCACTCTAATCTGTTGCCCAACCAAGGTTGGGAAGTGCATTTGAAGTGGTACACAGATCTCTGGAGGGTGCTGCCCAGGAGCTGAAGACCACACAACTACGTGACCAATGGGCTGAATCTCAACAAAGCAAGCTCTTCCCTTTTTCACTACAGTTGGGGAGTCTCGATAAGACCCACCTTTGGCTCCGCACCTGAGTCTGGGTGGTCCCAGTGGCCCCACTACCTAAGACCTGAAACTGGGCCTTCTGGAGACTCTCCAATGGAGGGGTTCTTTGGCCCACCTGGTCCATGCTTGCCATGCTCTCCCTCCTTTGTGGACTGCCCTCTGGGAACCTTTTCAGGGTCCTCTGTGTATCCTTCGCCCACCCTGAGCAAATGGGTGGGAGGAAAATATGGCATTGAAGTCCTCCAGCCGTTCACCTTTTGTTGGAAGGGGAGTTCCTCGGGGCTCTTTCCTGTCAGCTCATCGTCCTCATCGTCTTCATCCTGAGGGATCATACTTGATGGGATGATACCCTTGGCGTACTTCTTGGTTATTTCAACGAAGTCATCAAAGGCGATGTAATTCTTAGCTAAAAAGCATTCAAGAGAAAAAAAATCTCTATGAGCAGAAGGTGGCAGAAGGGTCTAAAGAGGAGAGGGTCCCACCCAGGCAGCCCTCCCCTACCTTCGCTGCTGACCAATCTTTCCAGCATCCTTCTCTGCTTCTGGACGGTCTTTGGAAGAGGTCCCGGACGCTGGTCTCCCTGGCCTGTTCTCGGAAACACAGGTAGGTGTGAAGAGTTTTAAAGAGAAGCGGGACACAAAAGGGTTAAAACAAATGAATAGCCCCCTCCCACGAAGCCCCCAAACACATAGAAAGCCCCCATGTCTTTCCCCATAGCCAGGAACCCCACTCATTGGCAGGCCCCGAGGTCATCTCAGCCAGGGTGTCTCAGCTTCAGCAAACTGAACTGAAGAAGAATTAAACTGAAGAAGCTTTTTGGATGAGGAGCGAAACCAGAGGTGGAATTCAGTCAGTTCGGGCGAACTGGTAGTGCGGATGATCAGTTGTCCCACCCACCCGTCCCCGCTCTATCATGTCCTATATTTCCTGCTTTGTAGCTCCTCTCAATCGCGTGGCACAGCTGATTCCCCGCCCCCTCACTGTTCTACTTACTGACTTGGGAGGTAAGCAGCTGAGCTTCTAAACGCTCCATTTTTAGTGCTGTGTGCAAGCGCCTTAGGCGCACGCACATGCCCTCACCGAGCCGGTTGTTAAACCGAAAGCATCCCACCACTGAGCGAAACGTTTCCAAAGAAAAAGAAAATTAAAAAAAAGTCTTTTGGGAAAAAAGCCAGGGGTGAAATGATTCCGGTTCGAACCGGTTCGGCCAAATTGGTAGCGATGGCAGCCGGTGGTTCGGAGAACCGGTAGCGATGGCGGAGCAAGGCTCCGTCTACCCGCCCGGTTGCTGTTACTTCCTGGTTTTAACCAGGAAGTAACCTGTTTTTTACCCTCTGCACATGTGCAGAAGGGTTTCAAGTGCATGTGACATGCATGCACTTCCGAACCGGTTGGGAAGGTAAGTAGATTTCACCCCTGGAAAAAGCACCTTTGAGACAACCAAGATCTGGAGGATTGAGAATCTCCACAGACATTCAACCTCAGCCACTTTTTGGATGGGTGGGCTTCAACCTTCTCCCCCCTCCCCAGAATTCCTCAGCCAGCATGGATGGAGTTGAAGCCCACCTGTCGAGACTGACTCAACTTTCAGCTATATTCCGCTTTGCTCACAGCTTGACGAAGAATAAGGGTGCTGGTGAATTGGGCTGCGAGGGGGCAGGGATGGCATCCAAGCATCGTGGTTCCCATGAGATACGGCTCCCCCTTTCAAGGATACCCGGGGCAGATGTTCCAGAGTGGCAGACTGGTTCCCATAACAAAAGGAACAGAAGGGATTGGTGGACGCAGTGGAGTGTGGGTGGCCCGTGGAGAAAGGGATTGGAATGAACTATGCGTGCTTTCGCACGGGAAATCCAGAGCTGGTTTTGCTGCTTCTGTGCCAATTTATTCAGTAAAGTTGGTAAAGGAGTTTCTTTTTCAGGATTCGCCAACTGGACAGTTGACATGTTCAAGATGCTGAGATTGAGATCTGGCCAGGCAGAGCTGGGCCAACATGAACTCCTGAACTCATCCAGACAAGATAGCAGTCTTCCTCCAGGCTGGCCCACAGGCAATGGGGGTCAGGGAACGGACCAGAATAACTACGCTGTAGATAAGTTAGACAACTCTGTTCAGAAACCCACAAGAGTGTGCAATTAGCTGAAAATGACCGTGGATGGAGAGTTGGCCCGAGGACCTCTGCTGCCAAGAAATACTACAGCAGCAGGAGGAAGTCTTCAGGAAGGATGGAAACCGCCTTAATATAAATGAAGCTAAGATTGTGATTTCTACACACTTTTTTTGTGAAGCGCTTCCACACATCCTCGGCCATTCGGAAGCGTGTCTAGAAAGGGGAGAAGGTCGGCCTTCTACCCTGAAACGGAAGTACACGTAGTCCTCAACATACGACCACAACCGAACCCAACCTTTCTCTTGTTCAGTGAGACGTTTGTTAAGTGAGTTTTGTCCCATCTTACAACCTTCCTTGCCGCTGTTGTTAAGTGAATCACTGCAGCGGATTAGTTAAGTCACCCCGTTGTTCAGAGAATCTGGCTTTCCCCCTTGACTTTGGCTGTTGGAAGGTCAGCAATGAGCCTGGGAAACTACGACCGTCATAAATATGAATCTGTGGCCAAGTGTCTGAATTTTGATCGCCTCATCGTGGGGAAATGATGAAAAACAGGTCATTAAGTCACTTGCTTCAGTCCCGTTGCAACTTTGAAGGGTCCCTAAAAACTGTTGTAAGTCGAGGAATACTTATAAGTTTTTTATTAAAGTTATAAACCACCCATCTCGGCTATCCCAATCCCCTCTGGTTAAGCACACAGATTTAACTTGCAAATAAACGATAACAAACCTTCTCTGTCCACTTCGCCAACGTTTTCTAATAGTTCTGAAACAGCCAGTTCCTTTTTCTTCTTCGGATTTAATTTCCAGTAGATGACCAAAGCAGCTTTTCTCACGGCTCTTTCCAAATTAGTCTCGGATGATAACCTCTTCACCTCTTCCACGTTTTCTGACGTGATGCCTCAAGGAGAAGAGAAGGGGAAATGGCCAAGGTTAGATCTGACTTCCCCCAGTTGCAAAACCCAACACTCTATGGAGGTTTTGTATCCTGCTTCTACAGAATGGAAAGTGGGTCTCTGACGGAAGAAGAGACTAGAAGCATTTTGGCCGTGTGATCACACGGAATGCCGCAAAGGTTAAAAAAGGCCGCGAGTCCCCGTTTTCAACTTTGAACGGTTGCGGACCAAACTGTTGTAAATCGAGGACCGCCCGTGTGCGTGAAAGTGTGGGATCCTACCTTTTCCTTCGGCCAAACAGGTTCGCAGGATCTGGAGCGCTTCCTTCTGCCCCTGTTTGGCCGCCAGGATCAACCACTCCAGGGCGCTGCAGCTGTTCAGCTCCTCATCCTGCTCTTCGGCCAGCTTCAGGTAGTGCTTCCCCACCTGTGAAAAACGGAAGGTTTAGCCCACGTTTCGATCGGGAAAATGCGTTCCTCACTTAACGACTGCAGTGATTCACTTAACAACCAGGGTAAGAAAGGTCATAAAATGGAGCAAAACTCACTCAACAAATGTCTCGCTTAGTGACAGACATTTTGGGCTTAACTGTGGTCATAAACTGAAGACTACCTGTAATATCTAGGAAGACTGTCATCTCCATGACCTTCTAGAACCCTTGTTATAATATAATATAATAAATATAATATAATATAGTATAATAAATATAATATAATATAATAATAAATATAATAAATATAATAAATATAACATACATAACATAACATAATATAATATAATATATGATATATATAATACATATAACAATAATATAACATAACATAAACATAACATAACATAACAAACATAACATAACATAACATTACATAACATTACATTACATAATATAACATACTACTATACTATACTATACTATAATAATATAATATAATATAATATAATATAATATAATATAATATAATATAATATAATATAATATAATATATATAATATCATCTTCTTTTAAAGACCCTGTAATTCCTTGCAGGGTGAAGTCTGGGCAACTGAATGCAGCTGAGTGTTTACTGCCCGGATGCCCTTCCTGTTGCCAATGTGGAGTTTTATATATAATATATAAAATAATAACAGTTATTATTTTACTCTTGTACAGGTAGTCCTCGACTTACAAACAGTTCCTTTAGCGACTTTTCAAAGTTACAACGGGACTGAAAAAAGTAACTTAGGACCATTTTTCACACTTCCGTGATCAAAATTCAGACGCTCGGCAACTGGTTCATACTTATGACCGTTGCAGCGTCCCAAGATCACATGATCCCCTTTTTGCGACCTTCAAAATCAACAGGGGAAGCCAGATTCACTTAACAACCGTGTTACTAATTTAACATCTGTGGCAATTCTCTTAGCTCCCCGGGCGAGAAAGGTCATAAAGCAGGGGAAAACTCACTTAACAAATGTCTCGCTTAACGACAGACGTTTGGGGCTCAATTGTGGTGGTAAGTGGAGAATTGTGGAGAAGTACCTGTAATATGATGGGGTAAACTGATGGGGTAGTATATTTTAAATTTTTTTTAAAAAAAAAACTTTGATTTTTTTAATGTATATTCGTTGTTTTTAACAGTCGCTTGGTCGACTGTTGCTATGAGCCGCCCGGAGTCCTTGGAGATAGGGTGGCATGCAAATTTTATAAAATAGATAAATAAATACATAAATATCTAGGAAAAATGTACTCCCCACAACCTTCTCTAGAGCCCTTGTTTACTTACTTTTTATTTTGTATTTCTTTTTCAATGCCTCCTTGTCTATATTATTTCCTTAAAATGTTTAACGAAAAAAAAAAAAGGCAAGGACGGACTTTTCGTCGGGCCCTAAAAACTTATCTCTTTCAATTAGCTGGTCTCTCTTGATTTTATGATTTTATGGTTGGTTTTAAATTTTGATATGGATTTTGAAATCGATAAACTTTAAACTACGGGCCAAATTTAATGATTTTAAATCTATTTTTTAATCGTACTTTATGTATAAATGTTTTTATTTTGGCTGTTCACCGCCCTGAGTCCAAAAGGAGAAGGGCGGTATAGAAATTCAAATAATAAATAATAAAATAAATAAATAACCTCTGTCTGCGACTTCGGCTCTCCCGCTTTTGCTCTGGCCAACAGTTCTTCAAAATTCGGGGCATCCATCGCGATTTCTAGAAAAGCCAGAGAGAGAGAGAGAGAGAGAGAGAGAAGAGAGAGAAGAGAGAGAGAGAGAGAGAGAGAGAGGGAGGGAGAGAGACGGGTAGGGGGAAAGAGAGAGAGATTTTCCAGCTTTACTCCCAGCCCGGTGATCTCCCCACCGCAAGGACAGGAGACTTCTCGAATCCAGTGTCACCAAGAGGGCAAAACAGACAGCTGGCCCGGGTGTCAATCTATTCAGCCCGGGGTGCCAGTCTTCGGGCAGGGCTTAGCAACTTGTGACAGTTCTCCTTGGGTGACACGCTCCTTGGAAAAGACGTCTTTTAAGCAAAATATTTTCCTTGAGTAGCGAGGCAACTTGAGTGCACACCGAAAAGTAGACTTGGTTTAGGATCCTAAGATACGGCCAACACCCTTAAAGGGAGAAAATCCAGTCGTTTGTTGTCCTTGAAACAACTTGGCACGTTAATTCCAGGACAGAAATTCCAATATAGACAATAATTTAGGGAGTTTAGCTGCTACCGCCTCTCTAGACTAGGGGGGGTCAGCAACCTGCAGCTCTGGAGCCGCATGTGGCTCTTTCCACCCCTTTGCTGTGGCTCCGTCACTCAAAATATGCGGCACGACTGCCAATGTGCGCCACACGATTTATTGAGATTTTCAACCCCCGGTAGGCCAACCATGGATAAATCCAAGAAAAGAAAAGTTTCAGAAGAAAACAAAACATTTAATTCAACTACATATTCTAGTTTTGTGGCCGCTCAAGGAATAGTCAGGCACGGGAAGGGTTTTTGTGGCTCCCGGTGTTTTCTTTTCTGTGGGAAACGGGTCCAAATGGCTCTTTGAGTGTTTTAAGGTTGCAGCCCCCTGATCTAGACCAAGTTGTGAAATTTAGAAATGCAATATACTGCCATTTCAAAACATTAAGCAATCTCCATTTCTTTTGCGACGAGGTCAATCGTTTAAATATTTGACCCGCAATATGTAACTTGATCTAAAGTGTTTAACGATCTCCGCTTCTCTCACTTCAAACCATCTCCAAAAGGACAGGATTATGGAACGACCTTGGAAGTTTAGGTTAAATGAGGACCCGATTGTGGGGGCAATAAGTTGACTTTGTATTTAAAAAACAGAACACCGCTTAGGGGGACCCGAAAGCCCTACTAAGCAGGTATATACAAAAGTATGAAGGCTATTTTAAAATTGGCCAAAGTATATAATTCTTTTAAATAATTTTAAATTTTGTATTGTTATGTGTTTTAGTTTTGGCTGTGCACCGCCCTGAGTCCACTAGGAGAAGGGCGGTATACAAATTGAATAAAATAAATAAATAAATAAAAATAAATATTGCTTAACGCATTGTAAACCGCCCTGAGTCTCCGGAGAAGGGCGGCATATAAATCGAACCAATAAATAAATAAATAAATAAATTAAAGGAGGGGTTACAACGCAGATAGAAACGGAGCTCTTTTCAGCCGAGGTGCAAGGGGCTCTTCCTTGGGGAACCCCCCACCCCAAAAAATAGCATCTGAGCTGCTCTTAAGAAAGCGCATTATGTCCTAAGATTGGGATGCCAAGCTTCAGCCAATGGCTGCAGCCATCCAAAAAGAGCATCCTTCGAACCCACCTTTAAGCAGTTGGCTAGGCATCAAGCCATGTTTTTCAACTGCTCGGCTGAAATGAAGCTACCTTGGTTATAAAACAGTAGCTAAAATAAAATAATAAGAAGCGGAAGGACCATGAAATGTAGAAATATTTAGGTTAGTAATTGGGGAAAACAAACGAAGGGAAGGGGAGGAAGCATCACTAAAAGTTGTTAGGAGGTGTTTTTAAAATAAATAAATTCCTGGGATGGGTGTGTCGATTTTTTCTGGCGATGGCCTTCAGCTTCTGCTATCTTTTCATCCTTGACCTTCCCAGCCGGGCGCAAGGGGAGGGGCTGAAAAGGGCTCTGGCCCCGGGTCTAAGAGTGGCGGAAGGGCCCAGCCAGAGAGTGGGGGAGAAGGCACCGCAGGGTCATTTACACAAGGTCTGGCTGCAAGAGATCCCTTCAACAAATAGGGCCAGAAATATTTTTTTTCCTTCCTTCCTTCCTTCCCCCTCTCCTTCTTCCATCCTTTCTTTCCTTCCTCCCTCTCCTTCCCTTTCCTTCCTTCCTTCTCCCTCCTTTCCTCCCTCTTTATTTCGTTCCTTCCTCTCTCCTTTCCTCCCTCCCTCTCTACTTTCCTTCCTTCTCCTTCCTGTCCCTCCCTCCCTCTTCCTTCCTTTCTTCCCTCCCTCCCTTCTCCCTTCCCTTTCCTCCCTTCCTCTCTTTGTCCCTCCCTCTTTCTTCCCTCCCTCATTTCCTTCCTTCCTCTCTCTTTTCCTCCTTCTCTACTCTCCCTCCTTCTCCTTCCTCTGTCCCTCCCTCCCTCTTCCTTCCCCTCTCCCTTCCCTCCTTCCCTTCCCTTCCCTCCTCCTTCCTTCTTTCTTTCCTTCCTCTCTCCTTTCCTCCCTCCCTCTACCCTCCCTCCTTCTCCTTTCTCTGTCCCACCCTCCCTCATCTTCCTCCCTCCCTTTCTTCCTTCCTCTCTCCTTTCCTCCCTCCCTACCCTCCCTCCTTCTCCTTCCTCTCCCTCCCTCCCTCTTCCTTCCCCTCTTCCTTCCCTTTCCTCTCTCCCTCCTCCTTCCTTCCCTTTCCTTCCTCTCTCCTTTCCTCCCTTCCTCTCTACCCTCCTTCTCCTTCCTCTCTCCCTCCCTCCCTCCCTTCCCCTCTCTCTTTCCTCCTTCCCTTTCCTCCCTCCCTCCCTCCTCCTTCCTTCTTTCTTTCCTCCCTCTCTCCTTTCCTCCCTCCTTCTCTACCCTCCCTCCTTCTCCTTCCTGTCCCTCCCTCCCTCTTCCTTCCCCTCTCTTCCCTCCTTCCCTCCTCCTTCCTTCTTTCCTCCCTCTCTCCTTTCCTCCCTCCTTCTCTACCCTCCTTCTCCTTCCTGTCCCTCCCTCCCTCTTCCTTCCCCTCTCTCTTCCCTCCTTCCCTTTCAACCCTCCCTCCTCCTTCCTTCTTTCTTTCCTTCCTCTCTCCTTTCCTCCCTCCCTCCTCCTTCCTTCTTTCTTTCCTTCCTCTCTCCTTTCCTCCCTCCCTACCCTCCCTCCTTCTCCTTTCTCTCTGTCCCACCCTCCCTCATCTTCCTCCCTCCCTCTTCCTCCCCCTCTCTCTTCCTCCTCCCCTCTTTCTCTCCCTCCCTCCCTCTTTTGCGCACCACCTCTCTTCCTGTTTAGAGATTTTCTAGTGTCAGCGGGTGCCAGGAAATCCCAACCAGGATCCAAAACATCTCAGTCTTGGCCAAATATCTCCAGGAGGTTTACTTTGAGTGTGTAACTCTCTCTCTCTCTCTGGCCCTTTTAAGGGTGTGCTGGGACAGGCTGTTTATCCAGCCCAGCAAAGACCCCCCCTCCGCCCCCCTCCTTCTCCCTAAGTGGAGCTGGGCGTCATCCTCCCTCCCTCCCTCCCTCCTCTGCAGCTGCCCGGTCCAGTCACAAGGCCGGCCGGAAGGATGGGCTCAAGATGCCCACTCATCATCATCTTTTATTAAAAAAAAAAAACCTCCTTGTTTCTCTCCAGCCCCCCAATATTCAGCCCTGCGTCCATCCCAGGGGGAGGGGGCTTGTGTCACCCCTGATTTTGCAAACATGGGAATTGTTTCTTGGGACTTGGGGGGGGGGGTGTTGCTTCGGGCCCCCTTACCCCCCCCCCCCCGCCACTCCGCTTGGTTGCAAAGAGGTCTGCAACTTTTTGCCAGATGCCAGCTGAGCAATGCAAGGAAGAGATGGAGGGGAGGGGCGGGGATGATGGGGAGGGGGCTTTCTCTGCCTTTCTAGGGAAGGGGGGGGAATTAAAGTACCTGCAGCTTCGCATCCCCTCCCCCCCCCCACTCCATCCCACCCGGCCAGCCCAAGCCCCCCTTAACTCGGCTTGGAGTTTCCCCCCACAAGGGATGGGGGGAACCCAAAGCCTCGCGGGGGTCTCTCGCGACCCCCGCCCCTCCAAGACGCCCAACCCAACCCTGTAGAGACCCCCACCCCCCACCCCACCCAGCCAGCCCCCCCTTAACCCCGCTTGGAGCTTCCCCCGCAAAGGGGGACAAACCCCCCACCACCAAAGCCCAACGGAGGGAGGGTCTCTCGCGACCCCTCCCCAAACTCCGCCACCCACCGTTCCCGGACACCAAGGCAGTAAAAGACTCGGGATCCCGCAAGCGCGTGCCCGAGCTCGGCGGGGACGCGCATCCAAGGAAGAGAAGCCGGGGGGGAAGCGGAGAGAGAGAGAGAGAGACCCCCGCCCGCCCGCCAGCCCACCGACCCACCGTGCCTGCCTGCCTGCTTGTTTCCCGGCTGCAGGGCGGCCGCGATCCTGGCCCGCCTCGGCTGCCCCTGCGCGGACGGGAAGGAGGCGAGCGGGATCCCCGGGGAGGAGGAGCCGCCGCCGCTGCTGGGTAGCTCTGCCTTCCCCGGCTGGGACGGCCCTCGCGGCGGGCGGGCGGGCGGGACGGAAGGCGGGCAGGCGGCGGAGCCTCCAAGCCCGGCTGGGGAGGGCTGAGTGGATGGGGGGGTCCGAGCCTTCTCTCCTCTTCTCAGCCTTCCTGGAACATTCATTCATTGAGTTGTTATTGAGTTATTTATTTAGTTATTTAGTTATTTAGTTGCTTCCCTGGAACATTGATTGATTGAGTTATTGAGTTATTATTTAGTTATTTAGTTAGTTAGTTGCTTCCCTGGAATATTGATTGATTGATTGAGTTATTGAGTTATTATTTAGTTATTTAGTTAGTTAGTTAGTTGCTTCCCTGGAATATTGATTGATTGATTGAGTTATTGAGTTATTATTTAGTTATTTAGTTAGTTAGTTAGTTGCTTCCCTGGAATATTGATTGATTGATTGAGTTATTGAGTTATTATTTAGTTATTTAGTTAGTTAGTTAGTTGCTTCCCTGGAATATTGATTGATTGATTGAGTTATTGAGTTATTTATTTAGTTATTTAGTTGCTTCCCTGGAACATTGATTGAGTTATTGAGTTATTATTTAGCTATTTATTTAGTTATTTAGTTGCTTCCCGGAACATTGATTGATTGATTGAGTTATTATTGAGTTATTTATTTAGTTATTTAGTTGCTTCCCTGGAACGTTGATTGATTGAGTTATTGAGTTATTATTTAGTTATTTATTTAGTTATTTAGTTGCTTCCCTGGAACAATTGATTGATTGAGTTATTGAGTTGTTATTTAGTTATTTATTTAGTTATTTAGTTGCTTCCCTGGAACATTGATTGATTGAGTTATTGAGTTATTATTTAGTTATTTATTTAGTTATTTAGTTGCTTCCCTGGAACATTGATTGATTGAGTTATTGAGTTATTATTTAGTTATTTAGTTAGTTAGTTGCTTCCCTGGAATATTGATTGATTGATTGAGTTATTGAGTTATTATTTAGTTATTTAGTTAGTTAGTTAGTTGCTTCCCTGGAATATTGATTGATTGATTGAGTTATTGAGTTATTATTTAGTTATTTAGTTAGTTAGTTAGTTGCTTCCCTGGAATATTGATTGATTGATTGAGTTATTGAGTTATTATTTAGTTATTTAGTTAGTTAGTTAGTTGCTTCCCTGGAATATTGATTGATTGATTGAGTTATTGAGTTATTTATTTAGTTATTTAGTTGCTTCCCTGGAACATTGATTGAGTTATTGAGTTATTATTTAGCTATTTATTTAGTTATTTAGTTGCTTCCCTGGAACATTGATTGATTGGTTGAGTTATTATTGAGTTATTTATTTAGTTATTTAGTTGCTTCCCTGGAACGTTGATTGATTGAGTTATTGAGTTATTATTTAGTTATTTATTTAGTTATTTAGTTGCTTCCCTGGAACAATTGATTGATTGAGTTATTGAGTTGTTATTTAGTTATTTATTTAGTTATTTAGTTGCTTCCCTGGAACATTGATTGATTGAGTTATTGAGTTATTATTTAGTTATTTATTTAGTTATTTAGTTGCTTCCCTGGAACATTGATTGATTGAGTTATTGAGTTATTATTTAGTTATTTAGTTAGTTAGTTGCTTCCCTGGAATATTGATTGATTGATTGAGTTATTGAGTTATTATTTAGTTATTTAGTTAGTTAGTTAGTTGCTTCCCTGGAATATTGATTGATTGATTGAGTTATTGAGTTATTATTTAGTTATTTAGTTAGTTAGTTAGTTGCTTCCCTGGAATATTGATTGATTGATTGAGTTATTGAGTTATTATTTAGTTATTTAGTTAGTTAGTTAGTTGCTTCCCTGGAATATTGATTGATTGATTGAGTTATTGAGTTATTTATTTAGTTATTTAGTTGCTTCCCTGGAACATTGATTGAGTTATTGAGTTATTATTTAGCTATTTATTTAGTTATTTAGTTGCTTCCCTGGAACATTGATTGATTGATTGAGTTATTATTGAGTTATTTATTTAGTTATTTAGTTGCTTCCCTGGAACGTTGATTGATTGAGTTATTGAGTTATTATTGAGTTATTTAGTTAGTTATTTAGTTGCTTCCCTGGAACATTGATTGATTGATTGAGTTATTGAGTTATTATTTAGTTATTTATTTAGTTATTTAGTTGCTTCCCTGGAACAATTGATTGATTGAGTTATTGAGTTGTTATTTAGTTATTTATTTAGTTATTTAGTTGCTTCCCTGGAACAATTGATTGATTGAGTTATTGAGTTGTTATTTAGTTATTTATTTAGTTAGTTAGTTATTTTTACAGAGCGGTGAATTCTCCAACACTGGGAAACATCTCATCTTCTCATGCTTCCCTGGAACATTCATTGATTGATTGATTGATTGATTGATTGATTGACTGACTGATTGATTTTTTTTTAAATTTGATTTATATGCCGCCCTTCTCCGGAGACTCAGGGCGGCTTACAATATGCTAAGCAATATTTAGTTAGTTAGTTAGTTTGTTAGTTAGTTATTTTTACAGAGCGGTGAATTCTCCAACACTGGGAAACATCTCATCTTCTCATGCTTCCCTGGAACATTGATTGATTGATTGATTGATTGATTGATTGACTGACTGATTGATTGATTTAGTTAGTTAGTTTGTTAGTTAGTTATTTTTACAGAGCGGTGAATTCTCCAACACTGGGAAAAATCTCATCTTCTCATGCTTCCCTGGAACATTGATTGATTGATTGATTGACTGACTGATTCATTGATTGATTGATTTAGTTATTTAGTTAGTTATTTTTACAGAGCGGTGAATTCTCCAACACTGGGAAACATCTCATCTTCTCATGCTTCCCTGGAACATTGATTGATTGATTGATTGATTGACTGACTGATTGATTGACTGATTTAGTTAGTTAGTTATTTTTACAGAGCGGTGAATTCTCCAACACTGGGAAACATCTCATCTTCTCATGCTTTGCTGGAACAATGATTGATTGATTGATTGAAAACGGGCGTGCATAAGTGCACCAGCGTGCCTACCGTCCCTGTCCTAATATTCCTTTTTTATTTACTCTTTTCATGTATTCAAATTATGTTGATATTTTTACCTGTTATCTTATATATGCTTGACAAAATAAATAAATTGATTGAGTGAGTGAGTGAGGGAGTGAGTTATTTAGTTATTTAGCTATTTAGTTATTTATTTAGCTATTTAGTTATTTATTTAATTACTTATTTAGTTACTTATTTATTTTTTAGCTTTTTAGTTATTTAGTTACTTATTTATTTAGTTATTTAGCTATTTAGTTATTTATTTAATTACTTATTTATTTATTTAGCTTTTTAGTTATTTAGTTACTTAGTTATTTATTTAGTTATTTAGCTATTTAGTTATTTATTTAGCTATTTATATATTTATTTAGTTACTTAGTTAGTTATTTAGTTATTTACTTATTTACTTAGTTGCTTAGTTACTTAGTTATTTAGTTACTTAGTTATATAGTTATTTAATTATTTCGTTTTACAGGGCGGGGAATCCTCCAACACTGGGAAAAATGGTCTTTGCCCCTCTTTTTTTGGGGGGGGGTAAATGAAAAGTGAATGAAATGAAAAGTGGTTTTCATGCTGGCCTAAATAAATTCTCTCTTGAGATTTAGCCGTAGCAATAGCACTTAGACTTATATACCGCTTCACAGTGCTTTTACAGCCCTCACTAAGCGGTTTACAGAGTCAGCCTCTTGCCCCCCAACAATCTGGGTCCTCATTTTACCCACCTCGGAAGGACGGAAGGCTGAGTCAACCTTGAGCCTGGTGAGATTCGAACTGCCAAATTGCAGTCAGCCGGCAGTCAGCAGAAGTAGCCTGCAGTACTGCACTCTAACCACTGCGCCACCTCGGCTCAATTTATTGTACAAATGGCCATGCTTGATGCCAGAGGCTCCAGATACCGGTAGTGCTTTTCTCTAGCCGTAACTCACTAAAGCAGTGGTTTTCAACCTTCCTAATGCCACGACCCTTTAATACAGTTCCTCATGTTGTGGTGACCCCCCAACCATAAAATTATTTTCGTTGCTCCTTCATAACTGTAATTTATGCTACTGTTATGAATCGTAATGCAAATATCTGATATGCCGGATGTATTTTCATTGTTACAAATCGAACATAATTAAAGCATAGTGATTAATCACAAAAACAATATGTAATTATATATTGTGAAATATTTATTTCTAATTACAAATAAATGAAACCCCCAGAGTTTCTTTCTTTTTTTTTTGTTTTTAGAAAACTTTATTGAGTTTAAAAAGACATAAATATATTGACATTTCCATTAAAATCAGATGTGCAGTGGTTTTAACTATATACAGAATATATTTCTGGTGACATTTTAAATTACTTTTTACTTTTATTTAACACACCTTTTTCTCTTCCTTTCATTTTATCATACAGCCATTCATACCACCTTCCCCACACAGTATAGTATTCTGAATTCTCATCATCATTTATTTCATGAGTTAGTTTAATCATCTCTACGCACTCCAGTATTTTCCTAATTATAAGCTCGTCTGGTGGCTGGGTTTTCTCTTTCCAATATTGTGCATAAACTAATCTGGCAGCTGTAATTATGTGTATCATTAAATGAATCCTTTCCTTTCCATATGGCTTCTTTACTATTCCCAGGAGAAATATTTCCGGTGTTAATTCAATATCTTCCCCAATTATTTCTTGTAACCATCTCCTGATCTTACTCCAATATCCTTTCGCTTCCGGGCACGTCCACCACATGTGAAAGAAGGTGCCTTGACCATGGCCACATTTCCAACAATTGGGGTGCATATTGGGATATATCTTTGCTAGCCTAGCCGGGACGAAACCCCCAGAGTTTCATAGAGGATGATCACTGTTCAGAGGCCTAACCCTTCCCAAATTCCTGCCCAGGAGATGCTACAAAATCCGAGTTGTCGGCAGAGAGCTGAGGCATCAAAGAAAAAGAAAAAGAAGAAGAAAAAAAAGCACACCGATGCCTTGCCGAACTTGGTAGCATGCAATGCAGCAGCTTCATTGGCTGGATCAGGAGAAGGGCTCCTCCAAGAGCTTCTAGTCCACCCCGACCCCACCGGACTGGTACCACTCGCCGAGATGGAGAGTAAGATTCATGGTATTGGGGTACTGGACAAAAATGCCCATATTTAGTCTATAAGACACACCAAAATTTTCACCCACTTTTAGGCGTGGGAAGTGCATCTTATATTCCGAAAGATACCGTATTTTGTGGTAATATAAGAGTTAGCGTATTATAATATTAGTAATATTAAATAGCAATATTTAATTAAAAATACAGGTTGGGATGGAAATTCATCGTTCAGAAATTGTTTAAATGATTTTCCAAAATCCTTTAGTTTTACAGCATTGCCCCCAAATAAGGGAGTCCTTGACTTACAACCCTTCATTTAATGACAGTTTAAATTTTAACCGTTTCAGAAAGAGTGCTTTACAGACCCTAAAGTATGTACGGATGTCCCAAAAAGTTGCACCGTCACCTTTGCCTTCCCATGACCCACAATCTGAGTGCGCTCGTTCACACACACATCTGGTTGCCCAGGGCCCTGGATCGCAGGATTACCACTGTTGTGACCCAGGCCCAAGTAGGTAGTAATCGACGCAAACAGTTCCAAAACACACAGACTTTATTAGAACATTTGAGGATTAACTCATTCTCAACGTAGTCCAAACTAAATCAAAGCAAATTCATCATAACACAAATTCTTCAGTCTAATCACCAACCTTGGTATAATTAGGCAACCTGCCAAAGGCTTCTCTTGGCAAAAGTTCAGAAGCAGAAGACGCCGACCAGAGATAAGTGCAGCAAAACTATCAACGTTGTTTTCCAACAAAGAGCCCAAGAGCCATTGCTGGTCTTTTAAGCCTTATGGGAGGGGCCAATCATCTCTTGGCCTTACTCCTGAGTCGTCCTTTTTGTTTCAGCTGCTCTTGCCTTCTGGCAGCTCTTTGTATGCGTGCACTAGGAACAGGCTCCTCCTGTTCCTCTGCCTCTCTGCTATCTGCCTCTGGAGGCTCTGGAGTCCTCGCATCGCTCCCAGATGGCCCTGGCCCCATCTCTGCCTCCAATGCAGAACCCTCATCCGAGCCTTCCCCAGACTCCAGGACTGGCCCATGTTCCTCCCCAGCCTCCTCACAGTCCGACTCCACTGCCAGCTCCGCAGGCTGCTGGCGGACCACAACAGCTCCCTTAAAAGCCGGAAGCAGAGTCTTGGTCCCGGCAAAACCCCTTTTATTTACACGACTGTGAATTCTTTTCATACACAGTTAGCAAGGCCTGTCCGAACAGTTTTTCAAAGGAATATTTATCAACACAGACCTTATCTCGCTTGGAAGGCTGCCAGGTAACTAATTTCCAACCGCAGTACAAGGCAAAACTTGGCACAGAGTCTCTCAGAGTCACGGAACGAACAAACTAATTGTTTCTTGCAAAAGCCCACTCCCCATTCGCTCTTCTTTTGTTTCCTATGGGAGGGGCCAATCACCTCCAAGGTGTGGCTTTACTCCCAAGTCGACCCTGCTTACTGAGTTGTTCTTGTCTTCTGGCAGCTCTGCGCATGGGCACACTGGGAACAAGCTCCAGTTGTTCCTCTGCCTCACTGCTGTCTAGCTCCCTCTTTGCCTCCGATGCAGAGCCCTCGTCTGAGCTTTCCCCAGCCCCCAGACTGGCCCAAGTTCCTCCCCAACCTCCTCACTGTCTGACTCTGCTGCCAGCTCCATTGGCCGCTGGTGGGTCACAACAGGTCTGTGCCAGAGGAGAGACTACAAGAAGCTATGATTGCTAAGTAACTGTTGCTATGTTATCTTTCATTAGGCAGCTTGTTTGTTCTCGTGGGACTCTCCAAAGAAATGTTTTCTTCTTTAGCCCAGAAGCCGTGCCCTGGGGCACGAAGGAGAAGAAGCCTTGAGTGACAACGGAACAGAATAACAGTTGGAAGGGACCCGGTAGGTCATCTAGTCCAACCCCCTGCCCAAGCAGGAGACTCTACCTACACCATTACTGTCCAGTCTCTTCTCGAAAGCTTCCAAGGATGAAGCTCCCACCACTTCATCGTAAGAAGAAGCACCTGACACGGTTTTTACATTCTTCACCTTAAGAACTTCGCGGAATGTTAAACCTCAATGAGGTTCGATTTAAACGGGAATAACAAACCCCTGGCAATGTGCCTCTAACTACTAACTCTGGAATTGAGTTGCATCCGATGACCTCGTGGGGATTTGTTGTTTAGGAAAGAAATTATACTGATTATAAACAGGGCGTGATCAACAGCTGCTCCTTCGATATGGAATTCCTGTTTCTCACCTTGTATTTCTCTTTCTTCGTCTCGCTCTGCGCCCTGGTGTGCCTTTATTTTTCTGGATGCCAAGAAATGACTTACAAGCACGAAGGTAAGCAGCTCTTAATTCTTCCTGGTTCCTATTGTTTTAATGGAAGATTTGCCCTTCTTGGTCTCTCTTCGGCTTATTACCCTGTTTCCCCGAAAATAAGACCTACCTAACCTTAAAATAAGCCCTAGCATGACTGTATTGGCTTTTTTGGCTGCTGTCGCACTTGGCCGGCTCATGTTTAAGTAATCGTCCATTAGGACTCCAAGGTCCCTCTGACAGTTACTGTTGTTGAGCCAGCTTTCGCCTAATCTGTACTTGTACCTTTGGTATAATACATATATACCAAACGTATATATGGTAGCTAGGAGTTGAAAACAATTTGATATACATAATCCATTTCTCAATCGTAACAGAATCTTGAAAGTTTGATTGTGCTGTATGCTTTCCTTTGTTTTATAGTCCAGGGTATCAGGGAATTGTCCGTTTTGGATGCTTTCAAATATTATCTGTCCACTATGGACTCAAGAGAAGAGAAGAGAAGAGAAGAGAAGAGAAGAGAAGAGAAGAGAAGAGAAGAGAAGGAAAGAGAATAATGAATAGAATAGAATAGAACAGAATAGATAATAATGGTACATGTATAGACATAATTTTGCGACTATAAGTTGGCCAGAGTTACCCTATGGTAAGATGGGTGACCAATGAAATAGATAGATAGATAGATAGATAGATAGATAGATAGATAGATAGATAGATAGATAGATAGATAGATAGATAATAAATAGGATAGGATAGGATAGGATAGGATAGGATAGGATAGGATAGAATAGAATAGAATAGAATAGAATAGAATAGAATAGAATAGCATAGAATAAGATAGAATAGAATAGAATAGAATAGAATAGAATAGAATAGAATAGAATAGAATAGAATAGAATAGAATAGATTGGCCAAGTGTGATTGGACACAAGGAATTTGTCTTGGTGCATACTCTCTCAGTGTACATAAAAGAAAAGATACGTTCATCAAGAATCATAAGGTACAACACTTAATGATAGTCATAGGGAACAAATAAGCAATCGAATCATATTAGGAAACAGTCAATATAAATCGGAAGGATACCAGCAAGAAGGTTACAGTCATACAGTCATAAGTGGGAGGAGATGGGTGGTGGGAACGATGAGAAGATTAATAGTAGTGCAGACTTATTAAATACTTTGACAGTGTGAGGGAATTATTTTTTTAGCAGAGTGATGGTGTTCGGGAAAAAACTGTCCTTGTGTCTAGTTGTTCTGGTGTGCAGTGCTCTATAGCGTCGTTTTGAGGGTAGGAGTTGAAACAATTTATGTCCAGGATGCGAGGGTCTGTAATATTTTCCCAGCCCTCTTTTTGACTCGTGCAGTATACAAGTCCTCCATGGAAGGCAGATTGGTAGCCATTGTTTTTCCTGCAGTTCTAACTATCCTCTGAAGTCCGTGTCTGTCTTGTTGGGTTGCAGAACCAAACCAGACAGTTATGGAGGTGCAGATGACAGACTCCATAATTCCTCTGTAGAAATGGATCAGCAGCTCCTTGGACAGTTTGAGCTTCCTGAGTTGGCGCAGAAAGAACATTCTTTGTTGTGCTTTTTTGATGGGTGATTCTGGGTGGCTCTACCTCCCTCTTGCTTTGAACGGAAGTGGCTTCGTAGTGGGAAGAAGAGCGATCCGTTCCGATCTTTCTAACCAGCAAATTTGATCTTATTTCAGATGCATGTTGTGGGGATATATTTTGGATCTGAAACGAACTTTCTTGGCTCGGAAGTTTACTCAACCATGGATAAAATGAACAAAATTCCAGCAAACCCTGGAGAAATCTTGCCGAGGTCAGTGCTACTACTTTAGAGGAAATCCGCGAAATGTACGGCCACAACTGAGCCCCAGATTTCTGTTGTTAAGCGAGACATTGGCTAAGTCAGCTTTGCCCCATTTAAAGACCTTTCTTGCCACAGTTGTGAAGTGAATTACCCCAATGGACAACTTGCTGCGTAGCTTCAATAGAAAGTTTTTTTAGTCTTTTGGATAATGATTGGTGCTGTTTTGTTAAGGATACGGTTAATGCATCAATCTCTTGTAAAGATAATTCATTCAGGTTCAAGGATTCCATGTTAGGAAAAATCGTTCTATGATTTTAAAATTTACAAAAAAATTCATAGACCTGAGCAATAATTTTTCATCCTCTGCTACCATTTGTCAGATATATATTGATGGTCATGCTCATTTGGTTCTATGAGGAAGTTATTTGGTCAATACAGCTTCAGGTTCAAAAAGTTGTTTTATTATTTACAAAATATATACATGCATACAATAATGAACAGGGTGTCCTGTTGCACCTTTTACCCTAACTGTATGACTCAGATGTTGAGAGGAGAGATAAGTTCACATGTTGTCTTGCTGAGAGATAGATGAGAGAGAGAGAGACAAAACAGGGAAGATGTCCAAGTGGTTTCTGGGTAAGAGTCCAATTAAAGAGTTCATTGGCTGATATAGTGACATGTGATGTCTGTAAAGTCTCTGGTGCATCATAAGCAGGCAATATTCTGACATTCCCGTTGATTTTGCTCGTCAAAAGGTTGCAAAAGGATCCTTGAAAGGAACCGCGATGGTCATAAGTAGGAGTCAGTTGCCAAGCATCTGACTTTTGATCACATAATCGGGATTCTGCAAAGGTCGTAAGGGTGAAAAACCGTCATAAGTCACTCTTTTCAGTGCTGTTTAACTTTGAACGGTCACTAAATCATCCTCTTTTAACGACCCCATAATCCCTTGCGGGGTGAAGTCTGGGCAACTGAATGGAGTGGAGTATTTACTGGCCGGATGCCCTTCCCTGTTGCCAATACGGAGTTTTTTTCCCCCCAGCAGATATATTCTCATCGTGTCCAGAGAGAGAGAAATATCTGCCTCTACCTAGGATTGAACTCACAGCCTGCTGATTGTGAGGCGAGAGCTCTACCTCTAGGCCACTGCATCAAGGGCTACCTGTATTATATACAGAGTTTTAGGGGCTTTTAATTTTCATTTATTCATTTCAGAATTATGCTTATAGGTTAATTAAGTATAACAATTGTCTCAGCCCAGCTTTTTGATTAATTCCTCTGCTAGCTGAATAAATAAATGGATTTATGCTTAATCCATGTTTCTGAAACATTTTTCTAAGCAGGTGCTCAACAAATCGTTGTGATTTGCTTTTATTCCCGAATTTCCAAATGGATCTATCTTGCTTTGTTTTCATTCCTGCCTACATATCCTGGGGCAGATTTTTCCTCCCTGCAAAATAGTGCACCATTTTACAAAATATTTAAAAATAGCAACGTTAAAAATACCACTGACTTAAGACAGAAAATGCAGGGGTAAATGTAATGCGCCGAACACACCACTAGATGGCACTGGTCTGATACAAGCTTTTCATCCCTCAGAATATTACAGATCTTCAGAATATTCCATAGAAAACTTCAATTCCAAAGATTTTAAAATAAAAAAAAAATTAGGAGCACAATCTTAAATGTACAAACCTTTATAGACAATTCAACAACTCAGGAAATTTAAAAACTATTTATTTATTTATTTATTTATTTATTTATTTATTTATTTATTTATTTATTTATAAATTTGTATACTGCCCTTCTCCCTGAGGACTCAGGGCGGTGAACAGCCAAATAAAAACATAAACTACAAACATTAAAATACAATTAAAAAGATTATATATAAATATTGACCTAGCTTAGCATAATACAGGGGAGGAAAGAATCAATTGAATATTCCTTCTGAATATTCTGGAATATTCCTTCTGGAATATGCATTTAATTCAACAGCAATAGCTATTTTCCTTGAAGCAAAGGCCCTCTGCTTCCTTTTATTAGGACTTCCTTTTTCTCTGGAAATATCGTCTGTGGTTGGTTGGGGACAGCATTAGGCCCTGGGCCTTCCAGAACCTTCCTTTGTAGCTTCCTTTAAATTTGCTTCTTCTTTTAAAAAGATCAATCTTTTTGTCCCATTTTCCAACAGATGAAGAGCTGGGTCATCTGACTTTCAGTAATGGAGTGCCTAATCTTGGCAACTTTAAGACACATGGACTTCAATTCCCAGAATTCCCCAGCCAGCTAGGCCGGAAGTTGAAGTCTATAGGTTTTACAGTTGCCAAAGTTGGATATTTTTGATTTATAACTGAAGACACCTGTCTTCTACCTGTCTGGCATGGAAGCCGCAGGCACAATAGTACAGTAGTGGCCAAAATTGTGGAAATCTTTTGGGAAAAGTATAATTTTTGAAGTTTGATGGCTAATAACACCCCTTTTTTTTGGAGTTTCAAGATAATCCTATTCCACTGCTGGAATGGCCTGGGAATAGCCCAGACATTAACCCAGTGGAAAATCTATGCAGCCGACTAAAGAAACTTGTTAGTCAGAAGCGACTCAGCAATAAAACCCAGTTAATAGAAGCCATCATTCCATCTTGGTTTCACATGATAACAGCTGCAGAACTTAAAGGCTTGGTTCACTCCATGGGAAGACGTTGTAAGGCCATCATGCTAAAAGTTACCCAACGAAGGATTCACTGACTATCAATTTTTGTATATCTCATTTTTTCTATGGTGATCATTTTGTATATCTCGTTTTTTCTACGTGTTTCACTTTTCTTCTTTATACTGTAATTGCTATTCTAATAGCAAATCCTTCCTAAAAGTTATTGCATGACATTCTTGATGAAATCATCTTGCCATGGATATATAATTTTATGGTACTACTCCAAAAAAAAAAAAGAAGAAGAAGAAAGAGAAGAAGAAGAAGAAGAAGAAGAAGAAGAAGAAGAAGAAGAAGAAGAAGAAGAAGAAGAAGAAGAAGAAGAAGAAGAAGAAGAAGAAGTAGTAGTCTTATTAGCTAGTTTAAAAAATACACTTTTCCCAAAAGGTTTCCACAATTTTGGCCGCTACTGTATCTTTCCCACTAAAGTCTCTAAAATATTCCTTCCAGCATTGCTTCTCTTCAGTTTCATATCCAATAATTTCATCACTTTTATATAACGTCATTCCTGTTGTTGGAGCTTCGTTGTCCATCCCCTTTCCTGAGGTTTTTCATTTTGCTGGAGTCTTTGCGCATTAAATATCCTTCTTTTACCCTGTTGAAAAACTGAGTGGCATTTATTTTCTCTGACTTCAATTTGTAGACTAGAACGAGAAGAAAACCAGCTGAAGAACAAAATGCACAGTGATCAAGAAAACGGAAGATGCTCGAATTCCAACTCTTAGAACTCTGGATTTAAAGGATTATCTAAACATGTCGATGGAGATTCTCAGTCATCCAGGTCATAGTTGTCCCAAAGGGGCTTTTTCAAAAGGCAACTGGACTTTCTGGTTTTTCTCGGAAGACATTTCGCTTCTCATCCAAGAAGCTTCTTCAGCTCTGAGTGGATGGCGGGGAATGGAAGGATTTATATTCCTTGCAGACAGCTGGTCATTTGCATCCTTTTAGAGAGTCGTTGAGGCCACTTGGAGGTTTGTCTGTGTTGAAAGCATCATCTGAATAGTGCAAATGGGTGTGGAGTCTTCTTGGAACTGCTGAAAGGACCATGTTGTAGACTGGAGATAGATGATGTCATATCCCTCCCCCTCTTTTGACAGACGGCTGTTCAATTTTGACATAGATGGCCTCTTTGACCCTTCTTTGAAACCAGCGGTCCTCCCTGTCCAAAATGTGGACTTTGCTGTCTTCAAAAGAGCAGTCTTCGTCTTTGAAACACAGGTGGACTGCTCAATCTTGTCCTGGTGGGTTTGTTCTCCTCTGCTCTGCCATGCGTTTGTGAAGTGGTTGTTTTGTTTCCCCTCTCCAAGAGAAAGCAAATGGCCAGCTGTCTGCAAGGAACATAAATCCTCCCATTCCCCACCATCCAGTCAGAGCTGAAGAAGCTTCTGGGATGAGAAGCGAAACGTCTTCAAAGAAAAACCAAGGAAGTCCAGTTGCCTCTTGGAAAAAAAAAAATCACTTTTGGGATGATTATCTGAAGAGTAAACTCAGATGGATCTTAAGTGGTTTTTGAACTCAGCCCAGCTTTTTGATCATCATTCCGTGTGTGGTATCCTGGTTTTAAAATGGATTTGCCTGCAGAAGTGGCATCAAGGCAGACATCTGGTCTGCTTTTCACCTCTGAAGCCCAACCAGAACTGAGATTGTTGGTTTACAATCATGGCATTCGCTTAACCACGGACGCAGAAATGTTATAAAAATTGATCCGGTCACATGATACCCTGCGTTATGACTGTCATGCCTTATGATCATAATGGGTTAGTTCAATTATGGACATTAGTTGAGGATTAGCTGTACGGCAGCAACCCTTGCAACATTGCAGTGGCACAAAGGTTAGAGTGCAGTACTGCAGGCTACTTCTGCTGACTGCCGGCTGCCTGCAATTTGGCAGTTCGAATCTCACCAGGCTCAAGGTTGACTCAGCCTTCCATCCTTCTGAGGTCGGTAAAATGAGGACCCAGATTCTTGGGGGGAAAATATGCTGATATTGTAAACTGCTTAGAGAGAGCTGTAAAACACTGTGAAGCGGTATATAAGTCTAAGTGCTATTGCTAGTCCTTTCCTTCCTTCCTTCCTTCCTTCCTTCCTTCCTTCCTTCCTTCCTTCCTTCCTTCCTTCCTTCCTTCCTCCTTCCTTCCTTCCTTCCTTCCTCCTTTCCATGGTGGCACAGTGGTTAGAATTCAGGATTACAGTCTTAATCCTGCCCACAGCCTGGAATTCAATCCTGACCGGCTCAAGGTTGACTCAGCCTTCCACCCTTCTGAGGTTGGTAAAATGAGGACCCAGATTGTTGGGTGGCAATTTGCTGATACTATAAACCTACTGTATACTTAAACAAGCATTATCAGTACCACATTTTCAACAAAATGCTGTCTTTGATTGTCTTTTTCTATATAAGTGTACTGGAATTCAATAAACTCTAAATATTACTTTTTTGAGGCCCATTAACACTCTTGATATAGTAATTTGAGTAATTTGACTCTTGATAAGGAAGTTAAGATACTCTCGGAAAATGTAGGAGCCCTGAATCAACTTATGGATGACTTGGGTGAATTTTTAACACACACTGTTGTTAAAAGAGAAATATTATCTATCGGATATAACACATCTTGGCACACCAATTCTGTTTGATTGAATATTTTAATGCACGGACAAAAGAATTCTATACAGGGAAGAATAGTCATTTTGGGAAATAGTAATTTGTTGTTAGTTGCGAAGTCGTGTCCGACCCATCGTGACCCCATGGACCACGTTCCTCCAGGCCTTCCTGTCCTCTACCATCCTCTGGAGTCCATTGAAGCTTCCGCCGACTGCTTCAGTGACTCCATCCAGCCACCTCCTTCTCTGTTGTCCGCTTCTTCTTTTGCCCTCCATCGTTCCCAGCATTGGGCTCTTCTCCAGTGAGTCCTTCCTTCTCCTTAGGTGGCCAAAGGATTTGAGTTTCATCTTCAGGATCTGGCCTTCTAAAGAGCAGTCAGGGTTGATCTCCTCTAGGACTGACCGGTTGGATGGCCTTGCAGCCCAAGGGACTCGCAGGAGTCTTCTCCAGCACCAGAGTTCAAAGGTCTCAATTCTTTGGCCTTCTCAGCCTTTCTTACGGTCCAACTTTCACAGCCAGACATTGCAACTGGGAAAACCATCAACTATACACACTTTTGTTGGCAGGGTGATGTCTCTGCTTTTTAGTATGCTATCTAGATTTGCCATAGCTTTCCTCCCTAGGAGCAAGCGTCTTTTAATTTCTTATAGTAATAGCGTGTGCCAAAAATTGCTTTCTGGCTGTTTGTGCTGATTCTTTTATCTGTAAACATTGTTGCAAAGCCATGTTCCTTCAAGAAATAAAAAAGACGCTTTCTTTAGTATTCAAGCACCCGCGAACAGTATATTTCTTAAAATATATAGGACAAGTTGAGATTGAAGGAGGCTATTGAAAGGTTTCTAGCCACTTTTAAATTCAAGCCATAGTTTGTGTTGATAATATCATTGGAAATTATTTAGATAAACAGTATATTTTTCTTCGTGGTTAGAGGAGTCCTTTACATGGAGTGCTCAAAAAAGAAAGTAAGAAAGAAAGAAGAAAGAAAGAAAAAAGAAAGAGAAAGAGAAAGAAAAAAGAAAGAGAAAGAAGAAAGAAAGAAAGAAAGAAAAAGAAGGAAGGAAGGAAGGAAAAGAAAGAGCCTTGGTAGTACAGTGGTCTAAGGCACCCTGTTATTAAGCTGTTATTAACACCAGCTGCCTGCAATTACTGCAGGTTCGAATCTCGCCAAGGCTCAAGGTCGACTCAGCCTTCCATCCTTTCTAAGGTAGGTGAAATGAGGACCCGGTTTGTGGGGGCAATAAGCTGACTTCGTATAAATATACAAAAGTATGAAGGCTATTGCTTAACGCATTGTAAGCCGCTCTGAGTCTCCGAAGAAGGGCGGCATATAAATCTAAATAAAATAAAATAAAAAAAAAAAAGAAAGGAAGGAAGGAAGGAAGGAAAGGAAAGGAAATAGTTTAAAATTTGTCTTTAGTTGATGAATGTATAATACACTTATAATGTATGACTGACAAAATATGTTGTGTATGCCATAGGTTCATATCGGTTAGCAGATTGGCAGGGATAAAATACAGTCTTCAGGTTTGAAGACGGAGGAATCGCATGACCACATGGATGCTACAATGATCCTAAGTGACCCCTGGGGACACTGCAACCGTCATAAATGTGAAACCAGTTGCCAAGCGTCTGAATTTGAATCACAACGAGTGTGTGTGGATGCTACAAAGGTCGTAACTGTGAAACACAGGTCCTAAATTCCTTTTTTCAGTGCCGTCACAACTTCGGTCACTAAATGAACTGTTGTAAATCGAGGACTACCCGTACGTGGTCCGAGCCAGGGCAGGGGGCTCTCCCTCCCTCTCTCCCCCCTCCCCCTATTCCAGAGGGTTTTTTTTTTAAAAAAAAATTGGTTTTATAATTGGGGTGTTTAAATCTGGCCAAAGCATTTAATGTATTTTAAATGGTTTTTAACGTTTGTATTATGTATATTTTACTTTCCGGCTGTTCACCGCCCTGAGTCCTTGGGAGTAGGGCGGTATATACATTTAATTATCAATAAATAAAATAAATAAAAATGACAAGTTCTGGAGAACCGGGAGCAGAAATTTTGAGCAGTTTGGGAGAACCGGCAAATACCACCCTCTGGCTGGCCTCGGAGTGGGGTGGGAATGGGGATTTTGCAATATCCTTTCCCTGCCACGCCCACCAAGCAGCACCACGCCCACCAAGCCACGCCCACAGAACCGGTAGTAAAAAAAAAATTGGATTTCCCCACTGCCCTATCCCCCAGGTGACCAAAGCAGGGTCTCGAACGGAGCTGAGCTCCAGCGTTCTCCGCCCGTGGTGCTGAAGGACAGCTCCCTTCGCCAGGGAACGGCGCGCTAAGCAGACGAGTCTCGTTTTGGGCTGCCCCGGGCCTGGGCCGCTTCCCCCTTGCTCGGCTGGATTTGAACCCAGCACCAAAGGGCAAGCTGGGGATGTGCCGGATGAAACAATAGAAGCCACGCGTCCTTTTTCCACGCCTTCAAGCAGCAGCAAAGAGAAGGAAGCACAGCCGGGAAGCCAGCGCGCACAACCGCAGAAGCAGCTAAACGCCTCTCCTTGGGTACCCTGGATCGGGGTGACAACAAGCCAGGATACCCCGGGCATTCCACGGCCGCCTCCTCGGTCCCGAAGCCGCCCCTCGGTCCCCCCCCCAAAAAGCCACGGGGCTTTTTCTACGGCAAGAAGCTACCGGAGCTGGGCAAGGGGCGTTTGCCCACCTCCTGAGATCAGGCAAGGCCATCCAGACGTGTTTAAAGCCCCTCCACTGCGGGGGATTGTCCCCCGCGAGGGTCTGACCGGGGAGGGGGGGGAGACTGGTCTTCCCAGGCCGCCCCTCCCATCTGCCACTTTCCTCGCCCACCCACCCCCTCCCAACAGCATCTGGACCCCTCCCCCCAGCTGCAAGAGTTAAAGTTGGGGGCGGAGGGCTGAGCGCGTGGGAGGGGGCCCTGCTCTTTCCCGGCCTCCGAAGCCCCCCCCGACCCTTCCCCAGCCTTAAATCGCGGCGCCGGCTCGGATGGGCTGCCCTGCGGGCGTTTCAGCTGGAGGGGCCTGCCGCTCGGCCGCGCCCGGAGCTCCAGAGCAGGGACTCGCCCGTTCCGCTTGGCCCGAGAAAGGGCCGGTCTCCGCTCGGCCGCCCAAGCCGGCAGGCGCCGCTTCTTGAAGACAGACAGGCCGGAGGGCCGCCGTCTCTCCAGCGCCACGAACCGGGCTTCCCAGCTCAAGGCTGCCCGGAGAGGCTTTCCTGCTTTCGGCCTCGCTGGTTTCTGACTCGCCCGGCTCCATCCTCCCGAGGAGGCGGCTGAAACGCCCCGGAGCCAGCCAGCCCCCCAATCCCCCCAGCCCCCCAGTCAGCCCCCCAGCCTCCCAATCTCCCAGCCCCCAGCCAGACCCCAGTTCCCTAGTCAGGCCCCAGCCCCCAATCTCCCAGCCCCCCAGCCCCCCATTAAGCCCCCCAGTTCTCTAATCAGCCCCCAACCCCCAATCTCCCAGCCCCCAGCCCCCAGCCAGACCCCCAGTTCCCTAGCCAGGCCCCCAGCCCCCAATCTCCCAGCCCCTCAATCTCCCAGCCCCCCAACCAAATCTCTAGCCAGGCCCAGCCCCCCAAAAATCTCCCAGCCCCCCAATCTCCCAGCCCCCCAGTTCCCTAGCCAGGCCCCCAGCCCCCAATCTCCCAGCCCCCAAAGCCAGCCCCCAGTTCCCTAAGCTAAGCCCCCTAGCCCCCCAATCTCCCAGCCCCCAGCTAAACCCCCAAGATCTCTAACCAAGTCCCCCAACCCCCCCAACTCCAACCCAATCTCCAGCCCCCCCCCAGCCCCCCAGCCAGCCCCCAGTTCCTAGCCAGGCCCCCAAGCCCCCCAATCTCCCAGCCCCCCAGCCAGCCCCCAGTTCCCTAGCCAGGCCCCCAGACCCCCAATTCTCCAGCCCCCAGCAGCCCCCAGTCAGCTCCCCAGCCCCTCAATCTCCCAGTCCCCCAGTCATCCCCCCAGTTCCCCGACCCCCCAGTCTCCCAGCCCCCAGCCAGTCAGCCCCCCAGCCCCCAGTCAGCCAGGCTTCCAGCCCCCAGCCAGTCTGCCCCCCAACCCCGAGTCCCCGGCCAGCCAGGCTCCAGCCAGCCAGCCCCCTTGCCCACCCACCCCCTCCAGTCCCCTAGCCAGGCTCCCAGCCCCCCCCCCAGCAGCCCCCGCCGCGGCTGCGCTCGTCATCTCTTCCCTCCCCTCCCTCCCCCCTCCCTCCCCCCCCCGCGGGCGCATTTGCATGGTCCCGGTGCCCGGAGCGGCCGGGTGGGCGGAGGGCGAGGCATGGCCGGGGGCAGCGGCAGGGCGGTCGGAGCGGCGAGGACGAGGACCTGCCGGTTTACCTGGCTCGGCCGGGCACTGCGGCTCAGACGCCTCGGCAGAAGTACGGCGGGATGTGTTCGCGGCCGTGGAGGGCGCCTTCGAGAACAAGACCATCGACTTCGAGGCCTACAGCGTGGGCCAGAAGGGAGCCCGCACCCCGCGCAGCGGCAGCCGCTCCGAGCTCCTCGACCGAGCCGGCGAGAGCGACGGAGCCGAAGGGTGCGGCTCCGGAGTCGGCTCCCCAGGCGGGGAGACCGACCGCGGGCGGCCCCTCTGCCTCGAGCTCCGCACCCCGCTGGCCCACGAGCTCTGGCGGGGCCCGAGGGACGCAAGGTAAAGGCCTGGGGGTGGGGGGGGCTTCGGGAGACCTGGGGAGGGGGAGGGGGAGGGAGGGTCTCTGGGTCTGGGGTTTTGGGTGCCCCCCCCCCCGAGGAAGGGCCTTTGGGCAGAGCTGGGCGGCCGGCTCCCCCTTCTTAGCCCGGGGTCGCCTTCCCCACGGACCCCTCCCCAGCTCTTCCCTTCCCCCCCTCCCTTCCTTTCCACCCACCTCCCCCATCTCCCGTGTGTCGGGTCTCGAACACAGTGTAATCCTGGGGGTCTTCTGGCCAGATGGCGATGTGATGGGCAAATCCCACCCTGGTTTTTGCGGGTGGTTGGGCAGAAAGTCTCCCAATTCTTCCTCTTCTTCTTCTTCATCGCCTTCCTCCTCCTCCCTCTATCTTCTTCTTCCTTTCTTCTTCTTCTTCTTCCGCCTCCTTCCTCTTCTTCCTCTATCTTCTTTTTCCTTTCTTCTTCTTCCTCCTCCTCCCTCCTCCTCCTCCTTCCTCTTTCTCTTCCTTCTCCTCCTCCTTCCTCTATCTTCTTCCTTTCTTCCTCCTCCTCCTCCTTCCTCTTCTTCCTCTATCATCATCATCATCTTCTTCTTCTTCTTCCTCTAAACTCTTCTTTCTTTTTTCTTCTTCTTCCTCCTCTATCTTCTTCCTTTCTTCTTCTCCTCCCTTCTCCTCCTCCTTCCTCTATCTTCTTCCTTTCTTCTTCCTCCTCCTCCCTCCTCCCTCTTTCTCCTCCTCCATCTCCTCCCTCTATCTTCTTCTTTTCTTCTTCCTCCTCCTCCTCCCTTTCATCTTCTTCCTCCTCCTCCTCCTTCCATTTCTTCTTCCTTTCTTCTTCTTCTTCTTCCTCCTCCTCCTTCTTCCTCCTCCTTCTTCCTTTGTCTTCTTCTTCCTTTCTTTCTCCTCCCCCTCCTCCTCCTTCCTTCTCCTCCTCCTCCTTCTTCTGGTTTAACACTTTTATTGATTTATAAGATAAGATACAAAATACCAAAGAAGGGTGGGGAGGAAGAGGGGGGAAGAGAAGTGAGGAAAGATAAGAAAAAAGAAAGAAAGAAAGAAAGAAAGAAAGAGAAAAAAAGAAAGAGTAACGTTGACTTCTGACTCTCTCTGTGGCAGTAAAATAAGGCATTAACATCAAATCACAACTTTTTGGTTTTTTCATAATAATATGAACAAGTCATTTCTATAAAGATCTATTGATCGACTCGGTAAAACCCAAAATCCAAGCTTCATTCTTGTCCACATTAAGCACAAAATTCAGAAGTGGTTTCCGTGTGAGAACAAAAGTACTTATGTTCTTTTCTTCAATCAAAATGGTCAATTTTGCCCTTTCGGCCAACTCTCATCAGCTTCTGCAACCGTTTCTTCCATGGTAGGGACTGAAGTGTCCTTCCATTTTTCTGCGTACAATATTGTCAACATATATAGTGTCAAAAGTTCCAATTTTTTTCTGCAGGTCATTTTCCATGAGGCCCCAAAGGAAAAATTCTAGTTTCATCTTTATCTCCGTTTTCAAAATTTTCTATATTAAAATAGGAATAATACTCCATTTTTTGGGGGCTTTATCCCATGTCCACCATGGGGGAGGGGTTTCGCTTCTTCTGACATGCCCCCTCCCGTTTTTCTCCTCCTCCATGCAGAAAAAATGTGTGATCCACGAGTTGTGTGGCTTGGTTTCTTCCATGGGGGGCAAATGCATCCTTTGGGAGGAAATGGGGGAATCTGGGTTTGGACCCCTGCCCCTCCCCCCCCAGTCAAGCCCACTCCTAAATTTGGGGCCTCCGTTCCAAATTTCGAAGGACAAGAAGTAATTTGGGTCTTACTAATTGTAGCAATCACCTCCAAGATCACCGCAGATGGGGACTGCAGCCAAGAAATTAAAAGACGTTTGCTCCTGGGGAGGAAAGCCATGGCAAATCTAGAGAGCATACTAAAAAGCAGAGACATCAACCTGCCAACAAAAGAGCGTATAGTCAAGGCGATGGTTTTCCCGGTTGCAATGTCTGGCTGTGAAAGATGGATCATATGAAAGGTTGAACGCCAAAGATTTGAGGCCTTTGAACTCTGGTGCTGGAGAAGACTCCTGCGAGTCCCTTGGACTGCAAGGCCATCCAACCGGTCGGTCCTAGAGGAGATCAACCCTGACTGCTCTTTAGAAGGCCAGATCCTGAAGAGGAAACTCAAATCCTTTGGCCACCTAATGAGAAGGAAGGACTCCCTGGAGAAGAGCCTAATAATGCTGGGAACGATGGAGGGCAAAAGAAGAAGGGGACGGCAGAGAACAAGGTGGCTGGATGGAGTCACTGAAGAAGTCGGTGTGAGCTTCAATGGACTCCAGAGGATGGTAGAGGACAGGAAGGCCTGGAGGAACGTTGTCCATGGGGTTGCGATGGGTGGACACAACTTCACAACAACAACAACTTTACTAATCTGAGCAGAATGGAATCACTGAGAAAACATAGGGATGGGGAATTAGCTGACACCTAATACAGGTAGTTCTCCACTTACGACCATAACTGAGCCCAAAATGTATGTTAAGTCAGGCATTTATAAAGCTTCCCCATGGACTCTGCTTCTCGGAAAGTCGCAAAAGGAGAATCACGTGACAAACCTCCCCCCCCACCGGGAGTCTGCAACCGCCATAAATGCGAGTCGCTTGTCAAGCCTCCGAATGTAAATCCCATGGCCATGGGGGATGCTGCAATGGTCGTAAGGGTGAAACACGGATATAAGTCCCTCGTTTTGGTGCCGTTCGAATGGTCGCGACATGCGCTGTCGTAAGTCGAGGACTGCCTGTAATAAAGCACGAAGAGGGCGGTTCCTTGGCATTTGCCTGGAAAGGTTCTTGCAACTTCCTTGGCAAGGTTTTTCAGGAGTGGTTGGCCATTGCTTCCTTCCTAGGGCTGAAAGAGAGTGACTGGCCCAAGGTCATCCCATTGGTTTTGTGCCTAAGGCGGGACCAGAACTCCTTGTCTCCTGGTTCTAACTCAGGGCCTTTAACTGCAGCCCCAGACAGTCTCTGGCGGTGATCTAACCTTTTTTTCTCCATGACTGGGCACACATAGTTGAAGATACCACTTGCACTGATGATGTTCCCTAGCTGGGTCATGAAACGTCTCCAAGAAAACCCCCAAGCTCACAGAGCACCAAGGACCCTCCAGTCGTCCTCCCTCCTCCTCCTCCTCCTCCTCCTCCTCCTCCTCCTCCTCTCCTCCTCCTCCTCCTCCTCCTCCTCTCTGCAAATCTCACTCCCTTCTAGCACTGATGATGCTACTAGTTGGGTCATGAAACATCTGCAAGAAAACCTCCAAGCTTAGAGAGCACCAAGGATCCTCTAGTTGTCGTCGTCCTCCTCCTCCTCCTCCTCCTCCTCCTCCTCCTCTCCTCCTCCTCCTCCTCCTCCTCCTCCTCCTCCTCCTCTCCTCCTCCTCCTCCTCCTCCTCCTCCTCCTCCTCTCTGCCAACCACACTCCCTTCTAGCACTGATGACATTCCCTAGCTGGGTCATGAAACATCTGCAGGAAAACCACCAAGCTCAGAGAGCACCAAGGACCCCACAGATCAACTCTGAGCTACAAATATTCTCCTTTATTGAAAGCACCTATTCAAGCACAGTTGTGTTACTCTCCGGCTGAAGGCACGAATGCTTTAAAACCGTTTAAACCAACGCTCAACATTCAGTCATACCTGCGCGTTTTCCACGCAAGTCCCAGAAGCGAAGAGTGCAAGAAATCTTAGCAGTCTGTCTTTCTTTCCTTCCTTCCTTCCTTCCTTCCTTCCTTCCTTCCTTCCTTCCTTCCTTCCTTCCTTCTTCCTTTCCTTCCTTCCTTCCTTCCTTCCTTCCTTCCTTCCTTCCTTCCTTCCTTCCTTCCTTCCTTCCTTCCTTCTTTCTTTCTTTCTTTCTTTCTTTCTTTCTTTCTTTCTTTCTTTCTTTCTTTCTTTCTTCGATTTATATGCCGCCCTTCTCCGGAAAACTGTTTTAATTTTAGGAATGAGTTTGATTTGCAAATCGTTTTGATGACGGAGGGCTCTGCGTGGAAAGGCCACTCCTGTTCCACTTTTAATTCCTTTGGAAATCTTTGCTTCCCACGTTTTTCTGTGCTTGGCACAAATCTTAACTTTACCCAGGAGCGGGGAAAATGCTGTGATGGGAGGTTATTATTGGATTATTTTATTCTTTTTATTCTTTTTCTTTCTTTTAAGTGATGTTTTTAGATCCTTGTCGGCCGCCTTGAGTCGCCACGGGCGAGTAAGTAGTAATATACATTTTTCTAAATGATTTACTTATTTATTTATTTATTTATTGGTTCGATTTATATGCTGCCCCTTCTCCGGAGACTCAGGGCGGCTTACAATGCGTTAAGCAATAGCCTTCATACTTTTGTATATACCTGCTTAGTAGGGCTTTCGCCCCCTCCCCCCAAGCGGTGTTTTTTTTATACAAAGTCAGCTTATTGCCCCCACAATCCGGGTCCTCATTTGACCTACCTCGGAAGGATGGAAGGCTGAGTCAGCCTTGAGCCTGGTGAGATTCAAACTTGCAGTGATTGCAGGCAGCTGGTGCTACTTAACAGCACTTTAGTCTGCTGTGCCACCAAGGCTCTTGGTCCCTGATCATCCCTGATTTTACAAAACTTACTGGAGAAGGGCATGGGATTTCTTTGCAGTCTTGAGACAAGATTGTCCAGTACTCTTATTGACTTGGGAATGTGAGCTTTTGTTGTTGTTTGTTCTCCCCTTTGACCGTGAAAACTGTTTTAATTTTAGGAATGAGTTTGATTTGCAAATCGTTTTGATGCGTTGAAAGGCCACTCCTGTTCCACTTTTTATTCCTTTGGAAATCTTTGCTTCCCACGTTTTCCTGTGCTTGGCACAAATCTTAACTTACCCAGGAGGGGGAAAATGCTGTGATGGGAGGTTATTATTGGATTATTTTATTCTTTTTATTTTTTTTCTTTCTTTTAAGTGGTGTTTTTAGATCCTTGAGTCGCCATGGGCGAGTAAGTGGCAATATACATTGTTCTAATTTATTTATTTATTTATTCATTGATTGATTGATTGATTGATTGATTCATTCATTGATTGATTGATTTATTGGTTCGATTTATATGCCGCCCTTCTCCGGAGACTCAGGGCGGCTTACAATGCGTTAAGCAATAGCCTTCATACTTTTTGTATACACCTGCTTAGTAGGGCTTTCGGCCCCCCCAAGCGGTGTTCTTTTTTTTAATACAAAGTCAGCTTATTGCCCCCACAATCCGGGTCCTCATTTTACCTACCTCAGAAGAATGGAACGCTGAGTCAACCTTGAGCCTGGGGAGATTTGAACTCGCAGTAATTGCAGGCAGCTGGTGCTAGTTAACAGCACTTTAGTCTGCTGCGCCACCAAGGCTCTTGATGTTCCCTCGCTGGGTCATTAATTGATTAAATGATTGCATACATATCTAGGTAGCAATAAAGGAGAATATTTGTAGCTCAGGGTTGACATATGAGGGGGGTCCTTGGTGCTTTCTGAGCTTAGCTGTTTTCCTCCAGACGTTTCATAACCCAACTAGGGAATATCATTGATGCGAGGAGGAGGAGGAGGAGGAGGAGGAGGAGGAGGAGGAGGAGGAGGAGGAGGAGAACTGTGGGGTCCTTGGTGCTCTCTGAGCTTGGCTGTTTTCCTGCAGAAGTTTCATTACCCATCTAGGGAACATCAGTGCTAGAAGGGAGGAGGAGGAGGAGGAGGAGGAGGAGGAGGAGGAGGAGGAGGAGGAGGAGGAGGAGGAGGAGGAGGTGGTAGAGAAGGAAGTAGAGGAGGAGGACAAGGACTGTGGGGTCCTTGGTGCTCTCTGAGCTTGGCTGTTTTCCTGCAGACATTCCATGACCAAACTAGGTAACAGCATCAGTGCTAGTACGAAGTGATGTTTACTGTCAGTTTATATTCTGGTGACTTGCTTGTCTGTGTGGTTGGTTTGTGTGTGTCTGTGTGTGTCTTAGAGATTCATCCCAACCAAACAATTTCTAAAACCACCCCGACCCCCACAGACAGGCAAGACAACAGAATATAAACTGACAGCAAACATCACTCCTTACTAGCTGTTGATGCCGTTACCGAGTTGGGTCGTGAAACGTCTTGCAAGAAAGCCACCGAGCTCAGAGAGCACCAAGGACCCTGCAGTCCTCCCTCCTCCTCTCCCCCTTCCCCTCCCTGAAAAATCCCACCCCGCTCTAGCACTGATGCTGTTACCTAGCTGGGTCGTGAACCATCTTCAAGAAAGCCACCAAACTCAGAGAGCACCAAGGACCGCCTTGTATCTAGGTAGAAATACAAATATCTATGTTGGACCCCCAGAAAGGCAGTTCAGATTAAGGTGGCTTCCCCACAACCAGAATGGCCAAGACCGTGGGGGGGAGGGGCCTCGGGGGGGGGGCTCTGTGTGTGTCGAAGAGACCGAGGGCTGAGTGTAATGGAGGCAGTGGGAAGATGGGGGGCTGGTGGTGGAGGAGAATCTCCCCACCCCCATTGCTTCTGGGCAGAAGAAAGCCAGAGGAGGGAGAGATGGGGTGGGGCGAAAGCAGAGGTTAGAGGGGGTTGGGGTCAGTGGTGAAATCCAAATTTTTTTACTACCGGTTTTGTGGACGTGGCTTGGTATGCATGGCAGGGGAAGGATACTGCAAAATCCTCATTCCCTCCCCACTCCTGGGGGAAGGATACTGCAAAATCCCCATTCCCACCCCACTCCTGGGGGAAGGATACTGCAAAATCCCCATTCCCACCCCACTCCTGGGGGAAGGATATTGCAAAATCCCCATTCCCTCCCCACTCCGGGGGAAGGATACTGCAAAATCCCCATTCCCTCCCCACTCCTGGGGGAAGGATATTGCAAAATCCCCATTCCCTCCCCATTCCTGGGGGAAGGATACTGCAAAATCCCCATTCCCACCCCACTCCTGGGGGAAGGATATTGCAAAATCCCCATTCCCTCCCCACTCCTGGGGGAAGGATACTGCAAAAATCCCCATTCCCACCCCACTCTGGGATCAGCCAGAGGTGGTATTTGCCGGTTCTCCCAACCGCTCAAAATTTCCGCTACCGGTTCTCCAGAACCGGTCAGAACCTGTTGGATTTCACCCCTGGTTGGGGTCCCGTTCTTGTTCGCAAGGAAGCCGAGCAGGTGTCAACCTCTTCTCGGTCTTTTGGCTGCTGGAGACCCCCTCCCCGAAACTTTTCTCTGTCCAAGAGTCGGGGGTCTCAGCTAACGCTTTGCATTCCCCACCCACCCACCATCCCAAATCACGGGAGCCCTTTGCGGGAAGGCTAAGAGAGCGTGGGAAGAGGCTCCTTGAGTTACGGGGGTCCAGGGGGTGGGATAGGGTGGGGGTCCCGGCGAGACCCAGGTGATATTTGGGGATGGGGGGTGGAAAGGGGGTCTCTGGGCAAGCCCCTTGCGGGAGAGAGGGGGGGGTCCTTCCTTCTGCATAGAGGCAGGTGCACCGTCCGGGGAAGGGTCGGAAGGCGAGGGACCCATCTGGTGCCAGGGGGGGGGCTTTTTGGGGGGGTGGGTGGGCAGGCAGACCTATACCGGAGAACGTGCCGGTGCGGGTAGGGAAGGAGATTGGGGGGGGGGGGCTCAGCCTTTTCCGCTTCCTGGGCTGCGCAGGGCGGGGTCGCCAGTCCCCCCCCCACCCCAGCCAGCCAGCCCGCCCCTCGCTTCGTCGTGGGGAAGGGGCGCCCGCCGCCTCTCTCAACCCCACCTCCCCGCCCCGAGAGACCCCCTTCCTCGGCATGGCTCGCGCCCCGGACCCCGAGGGGCTTCCCCGGCAGGTGAGCGGGGTTGGAAGGAGGGGGGGGGGGAGAGGGTGGGCTGGGAGAGACGGGAGGATGTGGGATTGGGGGTGGGGGTCTCTCTGGCAGAGGCGGCTTTGTCTGGCTGCTCGCTTGGCTCGGCTCCGCCGTGGGAAGGGGAAGCGGGCGCGGCCGGGAGAACCGGTGGGAAGGGAAGGCTCGGTCCAACGGCACGGAGGGAAGGCTGGCAGCTCCGGGCAGAAAGGAAGGAAGGAAGGAAGGAATGGATGGAGAAGGAAGGAAGGAAGGAAGGAAGGAAGGAAGGACAGACAAGCAATAGCATGTAGACTTATATAATGTTTCATAGTGGGAGGGAGGGAGGGAAGGAAGGAAGGAGAAAAGAAGGAAGGAAGGAGGGATGGAGGGAGGGAAGGAGGGAGGGAGGGAAGGAAGGAAGGAAGGAAGGAAGGAAGGACAAGCAATAGCATGTAGACTTATATAATGTTTCATGGAGGGAGGGAGGGAGGGAGGGAAGGAAGGAGAGGGAGGGAGGGAGGGAGGGAGGGAAGGAAGGGAGGAAGGAAGGAAGGAAGGACAAGCAATAGACTTATATAAGGTTTCATAGTGGGAGGGAGGGAGGGAAGGAAGGAAGGAAGGAGAAAGGAAGGAAGGAAGGAGGGATGGAAGGAGGGAAGGAGGGAGGGAGGGAAGGAAGGAAGGAAGGAAGGAAGGAAGGACAAGCAATAGCATGTAGATTTATATAATGTTTCATAGTGGGAGGGAGGGAGGGAAGGAAGGAAGGAGAAAAAGAAGGAAGGAGGGAGGGAGGGTGGGAGGGAGGGAAGGAAGGAAGGAAGGAAGGACAAGCAATAGCATGTAGACTTATATAATGTTTCATAGTGGGAGGGAGGGAAGGAAGGAAGGAAGGAAGGAAGGAAGGAAGGAAGGCTGGAAGGCTGGATCCGAGCTCCTCGCTTTCTTCCCGGGTCAGGAAGGGAATGGGGGGGGGGAGAGACTACTGATGCTCTTCCCTATTTTGGGTCAGGAAACGTCTTGCAAGAAACCTCCCCCTCCCACTCCAAGCACTGAGAGCATCAAGGACCCACAAATATTCTGCTTTATTGAACCCCCCCTCTGGTAGAAGGCATTGAATTGGGCTCCATCGGTTTCTATTGCTCAAAATGTAGAAAGATGCCCAGCGTTTTGGGGGCTTTGAAGCGTGTTTCGAACCCGCCTTGATTGGAGGGCCAGAAAAGAGGGTTTCACTGTTTTTTTGCAAACCGCTATGATTTGTTGAGCGAAGAGCTTAGAAGGATGGATGGAAGGAAGGGAGGGAGGGAGGGAGGGAGGAGGGGGTCTTTTTGACAAGATAGAGCGAGGGGCAAAAAAATTGGTTATTTTACAGTAGTGGGATGTGTGTGTGTGAATGAGAGAGAGAGAAAGAAAGAGGGAGGGAGAAAGAGGGCGAGAGAGAGAAAGAGAGAGGGAAAGCAAAAGAGGGAGAGAAAGAGGGGGAAAGGGAGAGAGGGGGGAGAGAGGGAACGGAAGAGAGAGGAGGAGGGAGAGAAAGAGAGAAAGAGAAAGGGAGAGAGAAAGAGGGAGAGGGAGAAAGAAAGAGAAAGAAAGAGGGAGAGAGAAAGAGAATGAGAGAATGAGAGAAAGGGAGAGAGAAAGAGAGAGAGAAAAAGAGACAGAAAGAAAGAGAAAGAGAGAGAGAGAAAGAGAGAGGGGTGAAAGGGAGAGAAAGGGGAGGAGGGCAGAGAGAGGGGGGAGAGGGAGAGAAAGAGAGAGAAAGAGAAAGGAAGAGAGAAAGAGGGAGAGAGAGAAAGAGAGAGAGAGAGAGAGAAAGAGAAAGAAAGAGAGGGAGAGAGAAAGGGAGAGAGAAAGTGAAAGAAAGAGAGGGAGAGAGAAAGAGAGAGAAAGAAAGAAAGAGGGAGAGAGAGAAAGCAAAAGAGGGAGAGAGAGAAAGAGGGGGAAAGAGAGAGAGGGGGAGAGAGGGAGGGGAAGAGAGAGGGGGAGGGAGAGAAAGAGAGAGAAAGAGAAAGGGAGAGAGAAAGAAAGAGAGAGAGATAGAGGGGGAGGGAGAGAAAGAGAGAAAGAGAGAGAGAAAGAGAAAGAGAGGGGGAGGAGAGGGGAGATAGATAGATAGATAGATAGATAGATAGATAGATAGATAGATAGATAGATATGGGATCAGTCACTAGATGCAATCTGGAAAAAAGCAGTCCTAAATTGCATTCCCAAAACGAGACCAGAACAAGCCATGGCTTCTTTTCATTAGGCATCGTTCAGATCATAACCCAAAATAATTGTTGAGAGCAAGGGACTTGGAAGGGAGTGCCTGGCCATCCAGAGTCACACAAAATGGTGCGATGAGCAGCACATAAATTTTAATAATAATAACAACAACAATAACAATAATTTCGAATCCAAACAGACCGCTATCTGGCCTCATAACACGCCTGGCATCGCTATTGTGGTTAAGAAGAAGAAAAAAAAACTCTGGTTGATTGATATTGCAATACCAGGGGATGCACGAATTGAAGAGAAACAGCTGGGAAAAAAAATAATTCAGGGGTCAGCAACCTGCAGCTCTAGAGCCACATGCGGCTCTTTGGGCCCTCTGCTGTGGCTCCCTGTCAGGTGATCCTACCACTGGCTGGCCCCGCCCCTTGCCCTCCCCTCCCACTCACTCCTCGCCTGGCCTGAGAAGGTAAGGGCGACGGTGGGGGATGGAGAAGCGGCCAGGGCAGAGACAGAGAGATACAGAGAGAGGGGGAGAGAGAGGGAGACATAGAGAGATACAGAGAGAGGGGAGAGAGAGAGACATAGAGAGATACAGAGAGAGGGGGAGAGAGAGAGAGACATAGATACAGAGAGAGGGGGAGAGAGAGAGAGACATAGATACAGAGAGAGGAGGAGGAGAGAGAGAGAGAGATACAGAGAGAGGAGGAGGAGAGAGAGAGACAGAGAGATACAGAGAGAGGGAAAGAGAGAGAGAGACAGAGATACAGAGAGAGGGAAAGAGAGAGAGACATAGAGAGATACAGAGAAAGGGGAGAGAGAGAGACATAGAGAGATACAGAGAGAGGAGGAGAGAGAGAGAGACAGAGAGATACAGAGAGAGGAGGAGAGAGAGAGAGACGGAGAGATACAGAGAGAGGGGGAGAGAGAGAGACAGAGAGATACAGAGAGAGGGGGGGAGAGAGAGAGACACACAGAGATACAGAGAGAGGGGGGGAGAGAGAGACACACACAGAGATACAGAGAGAGGAGGAGAGAGAGAGACAGAGAGAGATATGGAGAGGGAGGGAGAGAAGAGGGAGAGAAGAGGGAGGGGAGAGAGAGAGATGTCAAAAGGATTTTGTGGTTCCGGTGTTTTTTAACAACTGGTTCTCTGCCCTAATGATCTGCTGGGTAGGCGTGGCTAGGGGGGTGTCATGTGACTGGTGGAAGTGAGTGACATCGAGTTGGCCACGCCCACCCAGGTTTTGTGGCTCCCGGTGTTTTCTTTTCTGTGGGAAACGGGTCTAAACGGGTCTTTGAATATTTAAGGTTGCAGATCCCTGATCTAATTATTTGAACATTGTCCTCACTATTTGTTTTTTTTTTGTCCACTCAGGGTGATGGTTTATTCATTAAGAACGGACGAATTATCAACGATGACCACTCCTTCTACGCCGATGTCTATGTGGAAGACGGACTTATAAAGTTAGTGTGTTGAAACCTGAAACTTATTTGCGCATTTGGTCGATACGACGGATGCGGCTTCTTTTAGATGCTTTGACTAACTTGGTTCTGTAATTGCTCAAATTAAACAGATGACGCACAGAGAGGCAAAAAGCAGACAGCGATAAGGTTAAACGGTTATACAGGTAGTCCTCGAATTGCAACAGTTCTTATAGTGACTGTTCAGAGTTATAACGGTATTGAAAAAAGCGACTTACGACTGATTTTCACCCTTGCGGCTCCTGTGCTGAACCTAGCACAGGTGCAGGTGACACAGGGGTGTCAAACTCAAGGCCTGGGGGCCAGATCCAGGCCGCGGGGTGCTTAGATCTTAGAAACAGCGAAGGACCGGCCCGCGGTGCCTCCGCCAGCAAAAACGGAGCTCAGGAAGGTTTGGGTTTTCATTGGCAGAGGGTTTTGCAAGAGGTGGTTGCAGCCGAAAACGGAGCTCGGGAGCCCGTTTTCGCTGGCAGAGCGCACAAGCCACTACAGGCGCCCCCGACACAAGTGACATCGAGCTGGTCACGACCACCCTGGCCCTCCAAGGCCCACACAACCCTGATGAGGCTGTTCTGATCCAGCCTTAGCAAGAAACAGACTCCTTGTCGTGAAAAAAACCCCTCTTTATTTACCTCTTGTGAATGAATGGCATTCGCTCACCGAAAAGTCCAAGCAAGAGTCCTGCAAGGAGTTAACTGCAGTAACGAGACCTTATCAGTTCCTTGCGAAAGGCTGCAAATTAAGTTCTGGCAAGCAGTGTTTGTGGCATGAAATGCAATGAGCAAAATCTTCAGAAATACGAACGGTTGTCTCCTACGACCACCGTTCCCTTTTCCTTCTATTTATTCCCCAGCCAGGGAAGGGCCATTCAGCATCCACATGTGCCTTCCTTCCTGAATCGACTCCTTGTCCTCCGTTGTTCCCCTCTCCTAACTGTTCTGTGCATACATGCATCTGGAACAGGCCCCAGCTGTTCTTCCTCCTCACTCATCTCAGCCTCCAAAGGCAGCTGCCTCGCCGGTGGCTGGGAAATGCTGGACGGCCCTGGCTCTATCTTTGCATCTGACGCAGAGCATCCATCACAGCCTTCCCCAGACTTCAGAACTGGCCCAAGTTCTCCCCAACCTCCTCATCGTCTGACTCTGCCACCAGCTCTGCTGGCAACTGGCGGGCCACAACAGAAGCCCTCAATGAAATCAAGTTTGACACCCCTGCTTTAAAGGGGGGGGGATGTACATTTGAAGTGTTTGAGGGCCTCCCTCGATAAAAGAGTAAACAGTCCTACTTTCTTCCTGTTAGACAAATTGGAGAGAATCTGATTATTCCTGGAAATCCGAAAATCATCGAGGCAACCGGCTTTATGATCCTTCCAGGCGGTATCGACAGCAACACTTCTTTGCAGAAATCCGTTCAAGGCTTAACGGTAGCTGATGATTTTTATCAAGGAACGAAGGCTGCGTTGTCCGGAGGCACAACCACTATCAGTAAGTGTTGGAGCAGTTGAACTTCAACTTCTCCACAGGGATGGCTGCAGAAATTTTCTATCACCCAGGCCCTGGTTCAGTGGTGGGTTGCCCCTGGTTCGGACCGGTTCGCAAGAACTGGTAGTAAAACCGGTGGGAGGCTCCACCCACTGACCCAGATGTCATCCAAGTTGATCTGTGGGCGCAATGCGAACCGGTAGTAAAGGTAAGTAGAACCCTGCCCGGTTCTCCCAAAAGTGCTTTTCCAAAAGACTTTCTGGGTTTTTTTTTTTGTTTTCATTGAAAACATTTCGCTTCTCATCCCAGGAGCTTCTTCAGTTCTTTCCCTTTCTGGGAAAGAATCTATAAATTGATGATGGCAACCACTTATAAAGAAGATTTGTATAAAATGTTTTATAGATTGGACTTGCCACCAGTGAGATTAGCAAAAATGTTTAAAAATATGTCCACCAAATGCTGGAAATGTAATCGAAAACCAGGCACATACAATCACCTGTGGTGGACATGCCCAAAAGCAAAAAAAAAAAAAAAAGGGTGGGGTCAAAAATGCATATGTGGTTAGAAAAAATGTTAAAACAGCATATAGATTTTAAAACAGGATTATTTTTGTTAGGCATAGTACCAGAAAAATATGGTAAAGGGAATGTATATTTGATATTACATGTTTTAACAGCGTCAAGAATTGTATTTGCACAACATTGGAAAAGCGAGGAAACACCCACGGAAGAAGATATCATTAAAAAAATATTGGACTGTGCAGAAATGGACAGATTAACACTGAAGATAAAAGAAAAAGATGACACAGAATATTTTCAAACTTGGGACTTGTTTTATCAATGGTTGGACAATAGGGGTAGAAATTAGGAATTTAAGAAGTATTACTATGTAAACGAATTGACTCTGATTAAGCACATGTTAGAAAACTAATAAATATATATATATATGTTTGTGTCTCTTTCTTTCTTTCTCTCCCTCTCTCTATTTTTCTTTTTTCTCTTTCTCTCTCTGTCTCTGTCTCTTTCTCTCTCTATTTCTGTTTCTCTCTCTCTTTCTTTCTCCCTCTCTGTCTCTTTCTCTCTCCCTTTCTCTCTCTCTCTCTCTCTCTCTCTCTCTCTCTCTTTCTGTTTCTCTCTTTCTCTCTGTGTGTGTCTCTTTCTATCTCCCTTTCTCTTTCTATCTCTCTCTCTCTCTTTCTGTCTCTTTCTCTCTCTATTCATGTTTCTCTCTCTCTCTTTCTCTCTCTCTCTCTCTCTCTTTCTCTTTCTCTTGCAGTTGATCATGTCCTTCCAGAGCCCGGCTCTAGTTTATTAACGGCGTTTGCAAAATGGAAAGAGGCAGCGGAGAGCAAATCCTGTTGTGATTATTCTCTGCACGTGGACATCACCGACTGGTATGATGGGATCCAGGAAGATCTCGAAAGTCTGGTGCAAGACAAAGGTTTGTACCAAGAGCTTTTCAGGGAGAGCAGTTTGTGAGTGTGTTCACTACATGCTTCAGCGTTTGGACATATCATCCTCCTCTTTTAATGACCCCATAATCCCTTGCGGGGTAGAGTCTGGGCAACTGAATGGAGCTGAGTGTTTACTGGCTGGATGCCCTCCCTGTTGCCAGTACGGAGTTTTGTTCGGCAGATATATTCTCATCGTGCCCAGAGAGAGAAATATCTGCCTCTACCTAGGATTGAACTCACAGACTCCTGATTGTGAGGTGAGAGATCCACCCTCTAGGCCACTGCACCACTCTAGCATATAACATATGCTAGTTTTAAAAAATATTAGCTTATCCCTATTACGTATGTAGGAAGTGGATTTATACTTTATCAATCCCAAAATAAAACAGTCTCTCCGGGTATCGTTGGTTGCAATCTGTGCTTATGGCACCAGGTAGTACTAATACCCTTATACAGCTGGTCCTTGACTTACAACAGTTCGTTTAGTGACCGTTCAAAGTTACAACGGTGCTGGAAAAAAAAGGGATTTACAGCCGTTTTTCACACTTACGACATTGCGGCCTTCCTGTAGTCACATGATCAAAATTCAGACGCTTGGCAACTGATTCATATTTACGACGGTTGCAGCGTCCCAGGGTCACGCTTGTCACGACCTCCTGACAACCAAAGTCAATGGGGAAAGCCAGATTCACTTAACAACCATGTTACTTACTTAACAACTGCAGTGGTTCACTTAACAGCCGTGGCAAGAAAGGTTGTAAAAGTGAGTTTGCAAAACTCACATTTACAAATCTTTCACTTAGCAACCGAAATTTGGGGCTCTCTTGCGGTCATAAATTGAGGATTACCTGTATTGTGTGTGAATTAATTCATTTCATTTCTATTTCAATAGGTATCAATTCTTTCCAACTCTACATGGGCTACAAAGATCTCTACCAAATGACCGATTCCCAAGTATGTACCATTTTTTCGCCCCTTACGAAATCTGATTTTTAACTAAGATGGAGGGGATGGAATTGGCCAGCCGTGTTTTATTTTTTGTTCCACCACCGTCTCTTTTTAGTTCGTGGGTTGAATTTGGACACCTCCCCGTTTTGTCCTGAATTAGGATTCTGCTCTCTTTAGGATCCTGTTGTAGGATCAGGGCAATTTTAACGGAGAATACAGACCTAAATCGAATGCTTGGACTGTTAATTTCAAGCATGAGAGCTGTCTTTCAAACGAGCCAGGAACTTGATGCATTTTGCCAGTGAGGAGATAATGAATATACATGATGAAGTTAGCCTTTTAAAAAAAATCTCATGTTATCTTAAACTGAGAGAATAATAAGAATGTAAAATCTCTTCTTCTTCTTCTTCTTCTTCTTCTTCTTCTTCTTCTTCTTCTTCTTCTTCTTCCTTCTTCTTCTTCTTCTTCCTCTTCTCCTCTTCTCTTCCTCTTCTTCTTCTCCCCATCCTCCTCCTCCTCTTCTCTTCCTCTTCCCTTCTCTCCTTCTTCCTCCTCCTCCTCCCCCCTCCTCCTCCTCCCCTCTTCTTCTTCTCCTTCTCCTTCTCCTCCCCCCTCCTGCCCCTCCTCCGTCCCTCCCCCCTCCTCTTCTTCCTCCTCCTCCTCTTCCTCTTCTCCTCCTCCTCCCCTCTTCCTTCTCCTCCCCTCTTCTTCCTCTTCCTCTTCTTCTCCTCCTCCTCCCCTCCTCCCCTTCTCCTTCCTCCCCCTCCTGCTCCCTCCCCCTCTCCCTCCTCTTCTTCCTCTTCCTCTTCTTCTCCTTCTTCTCCTCCTCTTCTCCTTCTCCTCCCCCTCCTCTTCTTCTTCTCCTTCTTCTCCTCTTCCTCTTCCTCCTCCCCTCCTCCTCCTCCTTTCTCCTTCTCCTGCCCCCTCCTCCTCCCCCCCTCCTCCCCCTCCTCTTCTTCCTCTTCCTCTTCCTCTTCTTCTCCTCCTCCTCCTTCTCCTCCTCCTCCTCTTTGTCAATTGCACACAGCTCTACGAAGCATTTACATTCCTGAAAAGTCTCGGAGCTGTTATCATGGTGCACGCAGAAAATGGGGATTTGATAGCTCAGGTGAGAAACATTCATCCATAAATGAGAACGGTAGGTTCTGATTTCCCCAGGAAGCCTCCACCTGCTCCCTGTGATTTGGGGATCTCTACACCCCCACCACCCTCCGCCCCCAAGGCATGACCGTGGCCTCTTCTGTTTCAGGAGCAAAAGAGGGTGCTGGCATTGGGAATAACAGGACCAGAAGGTCATGCTTTGAGCCGGCCTGAAGAGGTGAGGATTCCTGCATTGCCTTCCAAAGGATTTCTTCCAGAAATACCTGGAACATAAAAGGAACCCAAAAGTGTTATTTTTTTCAAGAGGCAACTGGACTTTCTGGTTTTTCTTTGAAGACATTTCGCTTCTCAGTTCTGATTGGATGGTGGGGAATGGAAGGATTGATATTCCTTGCAGACAGCTGGTCATTTGCATCCTTTTAGAGAGTCATTGAGGCCACCTGGAGGTTAGTCTGTGTCCTCAGGCTCACCTGAGTGGTGCAAATGGGTGTGGAGAGCCTTCTTCTTGGAACTGTTGAAAGGACTGTGTTGTAGACTGGAGAAAAATTATATGGTATCCCTTTCCCTCTGTTGAGAGAAGACTGTTCAGTTTTGACATAGATGGCCTCTTTGTCCTTTCCTCCAAACCAGAGGTCCTCTCTGTCCAAAATGTGGACTTTGCTATCTTCAAATGAGTGGCTATTGCTTAGCGCATTGTAAGCTGCCCTGAGTCTCCGGAGAAGGGCGGCATATAAATCAAATTTAAAAAAGAAAAAAAAAGAAACAATGGATGGAAACTAATCAAGGAGAGAAGGAACCTAGAACTAAATACAAATTTCATAACGTTGAGAACAAATTATCACTGAAATGTTTTGCCTTCAGATGTTGGGTGCTCCATCACTGGAGGCTTTTCAGAAGAGACTGGACAGTCGCTTGCCTGAAATGGTAGAAGGTCTACTGTTTGAGTGGTGGGTTGGACTAGAAAACAGAAATAACTCTATTATTTCTATGAAAAACTACAGAGTCAAACATTGAAAATAAAAGTCTTGCCAGTGGCAAAAAGGCCTCGTTTTAGAGATCTGGAAGGAAAGATTCTGTGAAACCCAGAGTCATTATCTTGAGATGGGTCACCATAGAAATGTAACAAGTAAATTAATTAATCAATGTGAAAGTTCTTTGTGGTAATGACACTTGGTCTTCCTTTCTATTTGCCGTTCAGCTGGAAGCAGAAGCCGTATTCCGGGCTATCACTATAGCTAGTCGAATCAACTGTCCCGTCTACATCACTAAAGTGATGAGTAAGAGCGCAGCCGACGTCATCTCGCTGGCTAGGAAAAAAGGTACGGGATTCAGGGTTTTCTTGACGAATGCGTATATTTCTCTTTCACACACCGGGTCTCGGGTTAAAATGACATGACGGGAGTTAAGAAAACTTTAATGGAGCCTGGCACTCCATATGCAATTCTGTCAACAGACACATTGGCCTACAACCAGCCTACAAACCAGGGGTGAAATGCTCCCGGTTCAGACCGGATCGCCCGATCCGGTAGCGATGGAGGTGGGTGGTTCGGAGAACTCGTAGCAAAAATCCCTGCCCGCCCCCCCATGCCCAGCTAAGCCGCACAATCATCAGAGGCTTTTTTTTTTAATTTTTAAAAGCATTTTTTCTACAACTTCTTTGGCCGAAAAAATGGTTTTAAAAGTAAAAAAAAAAACAAAACCCTCAGATGATCGCGCGGCTCAGCTGGGATCGTCAGATGCTTTTAAAAGCATTTTTTTTCCGGCGGCAGAGGTTGTAAAAAAATGCTTTTAAAAGGCTCTGACGATCCCAGCTGAGTTGCCTGATTGTCAGAGGCTTTTAAAAGAATATCTTTTTACAACCTCTTCCGCCGAAGTGGTTGTAGAAAAAATGTTTTTAAAAGAAAAAAAAGCCTCTGACAATCACGTTTTAAATCATGATTTAAATCACTAGTAAAAAGGCTTGATTTAAATCAACCGGATTTAAATCATGATTTAAATCACTAGTAAAAAGGCTTGATTTAAATCAACTCAATTTAAATCATAATCTTTAAAGAGCAAACGGTCATCTCCGTCCCGCAGCGGCTCCTCCTCTGACCCGCCGTTGACTCACCGATAGTCCCAATATTGCAGAATATACAGTCTCATATGCTACGTAACTAAGCTCTGTTTCATGCTGAATAAATTAAATTATTAATGCATCTTAAATAGAAAACTATCGTTAGATAGATTTTTACTCCAAAAGCATTTTATTAAAATAAATTTGATAAAAATATAAAAAAAATCCAATTATTTTCTTTTTTAAATCTGATTTTTTTTTATTTAAAAAAAACTCATCGATTTTTATCCATCCTGGTCTGTCTTTTCTCCACTCAAGGTGCTCTGGTATTGGGGGAACCGATCACAGCCAGTCTGGGGACCGATGGCACTCATTACTGGAATAAGAACTGGGCGAAGGCCGCAGCGTTTGTGACCTCACCACCTCTGAGTCTGGATCCTACCACGCCTGATCATCTGACCTCACTTTTAGCCTGGTAGGAAAAGACAAATGCTGGCAAACTATGGGTATCAACCATCATGGTCGAGACATTATGGAGATATTAAAAGAGCAGTTGGGAATCAGGTTTACCATTGCAAAGTGGCTGTCAGGGTTCCGACGGATGCCCTCATTAAATCATGAGTCTCGAACCAAGCTTCAAAAGAAGTCCAGTTATTTATTAGGAGCTCCATGTCGGCACGTTCCCAAGTGAAGCCACCTCTGACCCTATGTAATTTACGCTCCAATTATGACCATTTCCCCCCTCCCCCCAGGGTGTGTCATCAATCACATTTTCCAAAGGAGCAATTTTGCGGGTTGTAGAGATCACTCCCCTCCGGCCACAGTGGGTAACCCCGGGAGACAGTCTTGACAGAGATATGTCTGGAACGTGCATCTGTCTTTGGCTGCTGTGCCATTTTGCCGGTTTCCTATCCCCCCCCCCGGCCTATGGCAACTGGAGAGCAGACCTGGAATGCTTTGCGAGTTGACATTGATGTGTTCATCAAGGGACCCCATCATTCTAAGAGGGTGATTCGGGCAGTCCGGTGGCTGTCATGACTCCAGGGCTACATGGGTAGTTAGGGTTAGGGTTAGGGTTAGATAGATAGATAGATAATGATAAAGAAGATAGATAGAGACAGAATAGATAGATAGAGAATATAGATTAGATACACAGATAGAGAATAGAGGCAGATAGATATAGAGAATATAGCTAGATAGATTAGATAGATAGAGAATAGAGAATATAGCTAGATAGATTAGATAGATAGAGGATAGATAGAGAATAGATGGATAGAGAGAATATAGATAGATTAGATAGATAGAGAATAGAGGATAGAGAATAGATGGATAGAGAGGTAGAGAGAGAGAATATAGATAGATTAGATAGAGAATTTATTTATTTATTTATTTATTTTATTAAATTTCTATACTGCCCTTCTCCCGAAGGACTCAGGGCGGTGAACAGCCACGAGATAAAACACATAAATACAAAAATTTAAAATGATGGTCGCCGTGTCTGGGGGGGGTGGGGTGTGTCACTTGATCCCCTTTTGCGTCCTTCTTGCAGTGATTCACTTAACAGACACAGCAAGGAAAGTCGTAAAATGGAGCAAAGCTCCCTTAACAAATGTCTCACTTAACAACATACATTTTGGGCTCAATGGTGTTTGTAAGTCGAGAACTAATTCTATATATCAGGGGTCAGCAACCTGCAGCTCTGGAGCCGCATGTGGCTCTTTCACTCCTTTGCTGCGGCTCCCTGTCACTCAAAATATGCATCACAACCGCCAATCTGCAACATCCACCAGCACACAATTTATTGAGCTTTTCAACCCCCGGTAGGCCAACCATGGATAAATCCAAAAAAAGAGAAAAGTTTCAGAAGAAAACAGAACATTTAATTCAACTACATATGCTAGTTTTGCAGCCGCTCAAGAAATAGTCAGTTCCGGGAAGGGTTTTGTGGCTCCCGGTGTTTTCTTTTCTGCAGGAAACGAGTCCAAATGGCTCTTTGAGTGCTTAAGGTTGCAGACCCCTGGTATAGATCACAATTAACGTGCAACTTCAGTTGTGAGAAACGAAAAGTGAAAGTGATTCCTCCATGGATCCGGAATGTCTATTCACTGCTGTTATGTGTATTTCCTTTCTTTCAGTGGAGACCTGCAAGTGACCGGAAGCGGCCACTGTACTTACAACACAGCCCAAAAGGCTCTGGGCAAGGAAAACTTCACTCTCATCCCAGAAGGGGTTAATGGAATTGAAGAAAGAATGACGTTGGTCTGGAATAAATGTGTTGTGAGTGGAATATATAAGGAAAGATAAAAGGGGAAGGAGGGGGAAAAACAAAAGGTGGAGCAAAAGAAAGATGCACAGTGTCAGTCCTGTCCCAGCTTGGGCATTTAGGAAAGGAACACCCTCGATTCCATTTGCATTGAAAGGTATACTTTTACTAAAGCCAAGCAGTTACAATGTAGATATGAAAATTACCACATAAAGTTGGTATTTTCCCCTTTTCCCGAGCCTTCTTGCTGGTGTCCAGTAAAGTTCAAATTAGTTGTTTTGGTAACAGTTCTAAAATTTGGCACCTCTTTGGTGGGCATTCACATTCTGTTCCCACGCCGGTGTCCTTGGGATCGCCCGACAGGGAGCCACAGCAGAGGGCCCAAAGAGCTGCACATGGCTCCGGAGCCGCAGGTTGCTGACCCCTGAGCTAGAAGCATTTTAGTACCGTATTTCCCTAAAAATAAGACCTATTGCATTTTTTGGAGCTAAGATTAATATAAGACTCCGTTTTATTTTCAGGGAAACATGGTATGCACTGTCTAATCTGTTGAAAAATGCATCTATGCCTGTTACTATAGGTTTAATTTCTGATTAGTCTACAGGTAAAATGGATGAAAACCAGTTTGTTGCCATTACTAGCTCTAACGCTGCCAAAATCTTCAATCTGTATCCACGAAAAGGCAGGATAGAAGTTGGTTCCGATGCTGATCTTGTTATTTGGGATCCCGACAAAGAGAAGACAATCACAGCAAAAAGCCATAAATCGGTAAGACAGAACATCTCAATTAATAGAATGCAGAAGAGAGTTGGAAGGGGCCTCGGAGGTCTTCTAGTCCAACTTCCTGCTCAGGCAGGAAGCCCTATACCGTTCCAGACAAATGCTTGTCTAATCTCTTCTTTAAAACTTCCAATGTTGCAGCATTCACACACAATTTCTGGAGGAAAGTTTAAAAGCTTCAGCTTTTAAAATGTTGATTCTTGATGAAATCTTATATATTTTTCCCCCCAGTAAAATGTTCAACAAGAATTACGGAAGTGGAATATTATGGAAGGTTTATTGAACTTACAAAGGGTTGTTTTGTCCCTTCCAGTCTGTGATTTTTGTTTAAACATACGTGTTCCATGATTAGAAAGGAGTGAAATACACACTTATCCACAAAATTAAGTGTTAAATCTCCATTTTCTATGCTGTGAAGAATATGAAAAATTAAAGTCTTTATTGGACTTAAACTGAAATCATCCTCTTTTAAACACCCCATAATCTCTTGCGGGGTGGAGTCTGGGCAACTGAATGGAGCTGAGTATTTACTGGCCGGATGCCCTTCCTGTCGCCAATGCGGAGTTTTGTCCAGGAGATATATTCTCATTGCTCCCAGAGAGAGAAATATCTGCCTCTACCTAGGATCGAACTCACAGCCTCCTGATTGTGAGGCGAGAGCTCCATCTCTAGGCCACCGCACCACTCGGAGTTCAACTGAAATAAACCTGAAAAAATAATAAGTGTGACTTTAACTGTTTGCAAGAATATAAGAGAGAGATTTTGTGAAGCAAGTTGATTGAAAATCCATTCAAAAAGTGAGTTGGGAAAAACGTGATTGCTTTTTATATCATGTCAGAAACAGATTTGAGTCTATGATGGAAGAGAAGTGCACAAGGGAATCATCCAAGACTGGCTGGATAGAATAAAAAGCAAGTAAAGAATTATTGCTTTTTAAAATATACAGTGCCTAGCTATTAAAACCAAACGGTTGCCAACCTTAGTAGCATTTTTACTGTATTTTATTAGACATTGTCTGCCATTCTTGAGGAGATAAACAGATGGAAAATAGACAGACAGGAGAGAGTTCTTTCTGTAGATTAAATTACCCAATCAAAATAAAATCAGGTAGGATTAATTAATGAAAGGAAGTAAAGCCCTTTTAAAAGAATACAGACAATAAAGAGAAGCATAAATCAAGCCAGCGTTTAGAAGCGTTCAATGGAAAGAGAAACAGGAATCAAAACATTTGGCAGTTTGACCCCAGTGGTTATTAAAACCCCACACAGGCACATGAATTAGATGTTCATTAATCTATATATATAAAAGCGAAAACCACTCACGCCGTAATCACGAAATCTCCAGAACCGCAAACCCTACAAACTTGAAATTTGGCACGTATGTTCCTCTTGGCTTTTAGGTGCTCGCTAAGAAAGGATTTTTCGAAATGACCATCAGATCAGTATTATATTCACACGCTCTGATGCTAAGGAGCTAGACATTCTGCTCCCCCTCCCCATCTGAAAAAAACTCTGTTCCAACTGCCATTTGCCTTATATTAACACGCTCTGATGCTACCCCTTCGCTAAACCGGGCATGGGTGTGGCCAGCGCATGATTCAGCCGGTCTGTGGGCTGGGGCATTCTACTCCCCCTCCCCTTCTGTTCCAAGTGTCGGTTGCCTTATATTAATTAACAAGCTCTGATGCTATGGAGTTACACATTCTACATTAAGTTTCAGGCTTTAAGTGTCAATTTATCAAGCCCGAGCATATAGTTTCATAGTGAAGCATGGGTGTCCAGCTAGCAACGATATATTGTTGTCATTGTTTAGGTTGTTGAATATAACATTTTTGAAGGCATGGAATGCCGTGGGGCTCCCTACATAGTTATTAGCCGAGGGAAGATTGTGTTTGAAGACGGGAATCTCTCGGTGAAGAAAGGAATGGGGTCGTTCATTGTACGAAACTCCTTTCCAGAGTATCTTTATCAAAGGATCAAAACTAGGAATAAGGTAAGTTTACTCACTTCGTCGTCATCTTTCAATATTATACTTTAGTACACAACCTGCTTTCATTAATTAGAAGCAGTCCTCAACGTACGACCTCAGTTTAATGTAACATTTATGTTGCCAAGTGGGAAGTTCGTTAAGTGAGTTTTGCCCCATTTTACAACTTTTCTTGCCAGGTTCGTGAAGTGAATCACTGCAGTTGTTAAATTAGGGACACGGTTGTTAAGTGAATCTAGTTTTCCCCCCACTGATTTTGCTTGTCAGAAGGTCGCAAAAAGGGATCACGTAACCCTGGGACACTGCAACTGTCATAAATGTGAGTCAGTGGTCGAGCATCTGAATGTAAATCATCATTATCTTTTAATGACCCCATAATCCCTTGCGGGATGGAGTCTGGGCAATTGAATGGAACTGAGTGTTTACTGGCCGGATGCCCTTCCTATTGCCAATGCAGAGTTTTGTTCAGCAGATATATTCTCATCACACCCAGAGAGAGAAATATCTGCCTCTACTTAGGATCGAACTCGCAGCTTCCTGATTGTGAGGCGAGAGCTCCACCTCTAGGTCACCGCACCACTCATGTAAATCACTGGTATATCCCAAGACATATAAAGAATTAAGCTTACTGAGCACAGGCGGCAGCCTTTGTGAAGGTTTACCTTGCGATGAGAAGAGTGGCTAAGAGGTGCTCTGCTGTTATTGTTTTGAGGATAGGCAGGATGGCCAGATCCCTTCTGGGCAAGGAAGGCCTGGGGGAATCCTTGGTGGGCCACTGTGAGAAATTTTCCCGGTATCTGTTGGAGAAAGTTGGTGGACAGTGGCTGGGCAATGTCTATGGAAATAGGATATCGGTTACCTGGAAAAAGTTGGAGCTGGTTACTCATGAGGAAGCCCACTTGGGGCTTTGAGTTCTGCCACCTGTGTACTGGATCCATGCCCCTTGGGGTTGGTTAAGTCTTCTTGGGGTATCAACTTGCAGCGAGTCCGGCTGATTGATTACAGGAGGGAATAGAATGCTCCCTTCTTAAGAGATTATCCTTGGATGCAATCCTGATAACACTAAGTCAGCATTGGTCTTGCTTGTGGAGTGGCCTTACGGCCAGAACACTGTTTCCCACTTACTTAGGATCACTATAGGAGAGTAAGAAGCCAAAACGGTTGTGTTGTTGGAGAGACACAAGTAAACACCTGTCCACTGAGAATGAATACAGGTTTGTCTACGGAGATTCTCCGACAGCCAGGTCATGGTTGTCCCCAAAGGTGCTTTTTTTCAAGAGGCAACTGGACTTTCTGGTTTTTCTGTGAAGACATTTCACTTCTCATCCAAGAAGCTTCATCAGCTCTGACTGGATGGTGGGGAATAGGAAGATTTATACTCTTTGTAGACAGCTGGTCATTTGTATTCTTTTAGAAAGTTGTTAAGGCCACCTGGAGATTCATCTGTGTCAGCAGGGTCACCTGAGTGGTGCAAATGGATGTGGAGCCTTCTTGGAACTGCTGAAAGGACTATGTTGTAGACTGGAGATAGAGGATGTTGTATCCCTCCCCTTCTGTTGAGAGAGGGCTGTTCAATTTTGACATAGATGGCCTCTATGACCCCCTCTTTGAAACCAGCAATACTCTCTGTCCAAAATGTGGACTTTGCTGTCTTCAAGAGTCAAATGTGTCTTTTAAATGCAGATGGACCACTGAATCTTGTCCTGATGGGTTTGTTCTCCTATGTTGGGCCATGCGTTTGTGAAGTGGTTGTTTTGTTTCCCCAAGATACAGATTGACACATGGCTCACTGCATTGTACTACATATACATGTGTTTCTTTCTGTGCCCTGCAGGTAACAGAATTACAGGGTGTTTCCCGAGGAATGTATGATGGGCCGGTCTATGAAGTTTTAGCAACTCCTGCAAAATATGCAACTCCTGCCCCTTCAACTAAAACATCGCCTGCCAAAAACCAGCCTCCACCAATCAGAAACCTCCATCAATCTAATTTCAGTTTATCAGGTGATTCTGAAATCTTTTGGAAACAGAATGCTTGCGGGAAAGATTGGCCCTGGCATGAGATATTTAGGATGGAGTTGCCACCCCATTTGGAGCAAGAAAGCATACTTTAGAGAGGTGGGGTCTTTCCACAGATGTTCTAGGACTGAGGATGGCTGGCTGCCACTCTCTGGGGGTACCAGTTTGGCAGGAAGGAGAGCTAGGCTGCAGCCATTTAGACAGCCAGAGTGACCTTGGGGTGCTTGGTAGTTCGGACTTGCTTGGGGAACTTTTCCTAAAGTTCATTTGAAGTTTCCACCCCGACCAGTGGCCCGAGATTCTTGTTTTTGCTGGATTCCCCTTTTTTGCATTGAGCCAGACCCGGGGGTGGGGGCGGCGGGGCGAAAGTCTCCTTCCCCAAAGGGGAGGCAAAAACCAACTTCCAGCATAGAGGCGATAGCAGGAGGCCAATTGGATGGTCACCATTGAACCCTGGCATAGGGACCGCAGACCAAAGCAGCTTGAGAGGAGGGCTGGATCCATGCCATTTCTCTCATTACACTCCCATATGACCTGGCAATAAGGGATGCGGTGGCTCAGTAGCTAAGACGCTGAGCTTGTCGATCGAAAGGTCAGCAGTTCAGCAGTTCGAATCCCTGGTGCCGCATAACAGGGTGAGCTCCCGTTACTTGTCCCAGCTTCTGCCAACCTAGCAATTTGAAAGCACGTAAAAAATGCAAGTAGAAAAATAGGGATCACCTTTGGTGGGAAGGTAACAGCGTTCCGTGCGCCTTTGGCATTTAGTCATCTGGCCACATGACCACAGACACGTCTTCAGACAGCGCTGGCTCTTTGGCTTTGAAACGGAGATGAGTACCGACCCCTAGAGTCAGGAACGACTAGCACATATGCGCGAGGGGAACCGAGAGAGAGAGACAGAAAGAGAGACAGAGCCTGAGCTGTCCGTCAGCCCTCAGATGGAGAGTCAACAGCCCCCAGGTCTGGAGGTGGCAGATGAGGAAGAGGAGGAACAGCTGGGTCCAGTGCCCTGACGTGCGGTTGCGCAGAAGGCAGAGGAGAACAGTGGAAATCCGTGGGCTGATCCTGGGGAAGGAAGAGCCACCGCTGCTAGTGAGGCCCCACCCTAGCTCTGGAGATAAAAGGCAGGGAGCAGATGTGAATAGATGTGGCAGACTATTCATCTTCTGGCCGGACAGACTTGTTCGCCTGGGGTGAGAGAGAAACTTTTTGCCGGCACTCACAATTAAAGGAATCTTTTGAGTTCACATCAGAGGGTTTGTTATGTTTGGGGAGCTGGGTCAGAACACTAATGCTTCTGAAATGTTCTCTTGCAGGGGCTCAGGTAGATGACCACAATCCTCGCCGCACTGGACACCGTATTGTGGCACCACCAGGGGGCCGTTCCAACATCACTAGTCTCGGATAAGCGTAAACAGAAGTCGGAAATGAAGAATGAACGCTCTTAGTCCTCCTCTACATTCCCGTGCTCCTTAGCTCATGTTTCATTCATTGCTATGCGAGAAAAAAAATTGTTTGTCTTAAGGAAATAAGTGTCATAGTGTGATGTGTTTGCTTGGAATGAATCACCTTGGTTGTGTTTGCCATCTTAAAAGCATGATCCTTCCCCGTGCTCAGTGAGCAGCGGTGCTGTTTGTAGCTTTGCTTGCAGTAGAGGTTTTCCTTTGCACCTACCCACCCCTTTCCTCCCTTAGCTGTGCTAGATTAGGCAATGCATGTTACTCAAGCAAGTTGTGGTTTGTGCGTCTACTTTAGAGCAAGGGCCGCCTGCCACTTTGGATTAGACCAGGGGTCAGCAACCTTAAACACTCAAAGAGCCACAAAGGTCCTAACCGGAAGCCTCTGTTCAATTCTGGAGCTGACTGGAAGTCTGGTTCCCCCACCACAGAGTGTCCTCCTTGCAAGGTGTCCTTTTTCCTCTGCTGACTGGAAGTCGGTTCCCCTACCATAGAGTCTCCTCCTAGCGCGGCATCCTTTTTCCTCTACCTGTCCTAACCGAAAGCCCTATCAATTGTGGAGCTGATCAGCAACAGGGAGCCGCAGCAGAGGGATGAAAGAGCCACATGCGGTTCTAGAACCGCGGGTTGCTAACCCCTGGATTAGACACAAGGTCAAGGCGCAATGTTCCGTTAAGACACCTATGGACGTCTTACAAATATGCAGTAGAATTTTTTTGTTGGTGTACATTTTTATTCATTACCGACCCAATGAGGGGGGCCAATAGGCTGTGATCTTCTCAGTCGAGTCAAACTCTCGTCCGACTTTAGGAAAAGCCATTATTATTAATTCATGTGGTGACCGTAGAGGATTTCCAGAGACGGTTCATCTTTGCAGACCAATTTTGGTACTTGTAAACATTTCCAAGGTTTGTTGGGTTTTTAAACCTTTTTGTATGGAGAGGGTTTTTTTTTTTCCTCCTTATAAGTAGTGGTCATTTATTAGAATGTGTCAGATTTAGTAGTTGTGGCTCATTTTTTAAAACACTTGTGAAATAAAAGAACATGAAGTAGTTTGACTCTTTTTTTTTATTGTAGTGCATTATCAAAACAATTGCCATTCGGTATCTTGTGCATCCTTGAGAAAACTCCAACCCGACAGGAATTAAACAGCAACTGAATAACTGGCTGGGGATCATGGACCATTACACTGCAGTAGTCTTTGTTTACAGGTTCACAGTTCAACAGAATAATAGGAGTAACAGATTTGGAAGGGACCTTGGAAGTCTTCTAGTCCAACCCCTGCACAAACAGGAGACCTTATATGATTTCAGACAAACGATTGTCCAAACTCTTCTTAAAAACTTCCAGTGTTGGAACATCCACAGCTTCTGGAGGCAAGTTGTTCCACTGATTAATCAGGAAATTTCTCCTTAGTTCTAGGTTGCTTCTCTCCTTGATTAGTTTCCATCCATTGCTTCTTGTTCTGTTTTCCCTTTGGAGAATGATTGACCCCCTTCTTTGCGGCAGGTCCTCAAATAGTGGAACTCTGCTATGGCGGCAGCTCTAGTCTTACGACAGTGATGAAGATGTAGCTTATGACCAATGCATGTATGGACTATCCTGGAAGCTCCTCTCTCAGTCATAAGAGTCGCTCAGCAGTGGTTCTGACCCATTCCCTCCCTTGCCCACAAGGACAAGTGAATTTGGAGAGGAAGGGATCACAAGAGAGTAAAAAAAACAAAAACAAACACCACCACTCAAAGCTGTGGGAAACCCTATCGCGCCCACTGCTCTTTTGCGATCCCTTTCTCTCCAAACCACGTTGAAGGCCAGCGTCTGTCCCTTCTCAGCCTCCGTCCGGCCTGGCCAGGAACCGCGCGAGGCGCCAGTCAGGCGGCCGGCCAGCGCGCATGCGTGGTCACTCACGCCTTTCCCCCCCCCCCTTGCAAGCGCTCCAGAAGCTTCGCGAGTCCTTCGGATCGGCCATCCGCCAGGGGACGCTCGGGGAGGCGCCTCGCTTCCCGGGCCGCTCTCTCTCTCTCTCTCCTTCTCCCCTCTTGCCTCGCTTTCTCCCTCCTTGCTGCGCGCGCAGCTTTTGCTTGCTCCCCTTTTACCCCGCCCTCGCTTCCCGAGGGCCGTTCTCTCTCTCTCTCTCTCTCTCCTCTTTTCTCGCTCTCCCTGCTGCGCGCGCAGCTTTTGTCCTCTGCCGCCTCCTCCTCCCTCGCTCGAGAGGCGCCTCTCTTCCCAGGGGGCCGCTCTCCCTCCTGCGCGCGCAGCTTTTGTTCTCTTGCCTTCTCCTCCTCATTCCTCCTCCTCCGCTCGGGAGGCGCCTCTCTTCCCAGGGGCCGCTCTGTCCTCTTTCTCGCTCTCCCTCCTGCGCGCGCAGCTTTTGTTCTATTGCCGCCTCCTCCTTCTCTTCCTCCTCCGCTCGGGAGGCGCCTCGCTTCCCGGAGGCCGCTCTCCCTCCCTGCTGCGCGCGCAGCTTTTGTTCTCTTGCCGCCTCCTCCCGGCCTCGCTTCCCGGGGGCCGCTCTCTCTCTCTCCTTCCTCCCTCTCTCTCGCTCTCCCTGCTGCGCGCGCAGCTTTCTCTCTGTTTCTCCCCTCCCCCCCCTGGACGCGCCGCCTGCTGGTCCCGCGCGCGCGACCGACCGACCGAGCACCGAACTTCCCTCAGAGCGGCGGCGACATGACGGCGGAGGAGCGCGGGGACGAGGAGATGAGCGCGGCCGAGGCGGCGGCGGCGGCGGCCGCGGAGGGCCTCGACATCACCGCCAAGTGCGACGGCGGCGTCCTCAAGGTGGGCGGAGGCGCCCGCGGGGCCCGAAAAGGCCTCGCCTCGCCCGCCTCGAGGGCGGCCTCCCCCTGCAGGCCCCGCCGGTCTCAGCCTTCAGGCCTCACGAGACACCCCCCCCTCCCAAGGCCGAATTGTGGAGGGGGCGGTGGGGGGGGCTAATAGGGAGCTGTGGGGGGGGGCTTTGGGGGTGGGGTTATTAGGGGGCGGTGGGGGGAGTATTGGGCAGTGGAAGGTTTGTTGGCAGGGGAGCTGGTGGGGGCTATTAGGGATGATGGGGATAGTGGGGGCTCTTAGGGACGGTGGGGGCTATTGGGGTAGTGGGCTATTAGGAGTGGTGGGGGCTATTAGGCATTATGGGGTTATTAGGGTTAATGGGCTATTAGGGGGTGGTGGGGGCTATTGGGTAGTGGGGCTATTAGGGGGTGGTGGGGGCTATGGGATGTTGGGGGGCTATTGGGCAGTGGAAGGTTTGTTGGCAGGGGAGCTGGTGGGGGCTATTAGGGATGATGTGGGGGCTATTAGGGACGGTGGGGGCTATTAGGGTTAGTGGGCTATTGGGGTGGTGGGGGCTATTGGGTAGTGGGGCTATTAGGGGTGGTGGGGGGCTATTATGGGGCAGTGGGGGCTATTAGGGATGATGAGCTATTAGGGGTGGTGGGCTTTTAGGGGCAGTGGGGGTTTATTAGGGATGATGGGGCTATTAGGAATAATGGGCTATTGGGGTAGTGGGACTATTAGGGATGATGGGGCTATTAGGGGTAGTGGGGCTATTGGGTAGTGGGGGCTATTGGGGCAGTGTGGGCTATAAGGGATGATAGGGCTATTAGGGGTAGTGGGGGTTTATTAGTGATGATGGGGCTATTAGGAATGGTGGGGGGCTATTAGGGGGTAGTGGGGCTATTAGGGATGATGTGGGGCTATTAAGGGTGGTGGGGGCTATTAGGGGTAGTGGGGGACTATTGGGGCACTGGAGGCTTGGGTAGTGGGGCTATTGGGGTAGTGGGAGCTATTGGGGTGATGGGCTATTATGGGGTGGTGGGAGCTACTAGGGGGTAGTGGGGGCTATTGGGGATGGTTGGGGGCTATTGGGTGGTGGGGCTATTAGGGGTAGGGGATCGTGGGGGCTATTAGAGACAGTGGGAGGAGTATTGGGGGTGTTGGGTTTATTGTGGGGCTATGGGGCGGTGAGGGGGGGCTATTAGAGGTGTGGGGGAGCAGGAGATGGCCAGGCCTGTCAGCCTCCACCTCCCCCCCCTTTTCTCTCTTCCTGGATAGAAGGAAAGTGACCCTTGGCGTTCCTCCTGCTCAGGAACGGCCAGTTCTCGCTTTGCGAGCCAAAGTCACTAAGCGGGAGCACCAGACTCTCTCCTGGCTAGCATAAAAGGGAATCTCCTGTCTGGCTTGGCTTTGGTTTTGCCCGCCGGTAGAGCATGGTTTTCGGACAGGCCCTCAAGTGGCATCCACTTCTCTTCCCTGACAGGTGGTGAAGAAGGAAGGGACGGGCACCGAATGCCCCATGATAGGGGACAAAGTCACCGTCCACTACACCGGATGGCTTCTGGATGGCACCAAGTTTGACTCCAGCCGGGACCGAAAGGACAAGTTCTCCTTCGATTTTGGAAAAGGTGACGTCTCCAGTGGCTCCTTTGAAGTGGATAATGTCTCTCTCCCCTCATTTTTTACTTGTTTGTAGCCCACACACATTTTTGCATACATACATATACATATTTGTATATGTTTATACAAATATATGTATATTTGCATACAATGCAGCCAACACACACCCCATTCCTGTTTCATAATAGATTACAATGCTAGTTTTCCCATCCAGACTTCCACAGGGAACGCAGTGGCCATCGTCTGTTCCACTATAATGTGGACTGACTTGCACAAATAAATGTCATATGATTGATACTTATTTTTTCTTGCACACAATTTGTGGTATTATTTGATAGGGCCAGTGGAATATAATAATAATAAAAACCACAACCCAGTAAAAACATTAATTCTCATTAATTCTGTGGGAAACGTAGGGTTTCTTAAAAGCGGAGGAAAAACTATCTGGATAATGAGATGTGAGATCAAAGGGTGAGCTCAGCCTTTAAGATTGGGAAGGCTGCCCAAATTAAAATCCTGAAAGTCTTTTGCATAATGCAAGCCCTCGACTTGCAACAAATTTGTTTAGTGACAGTTCGAAGTCACAGCGTCACTGAAAAAAGTGACATGGCCATTTTTCACACGACTTGCAGCATTCATGGGGAATGCTCATGTGATGAAAACTAGGACACTTGGTCACTGATTCACATTTATGACGTTTGCAGCGTTCTGGGCTCACATCCTCTTTGCGACCTGTCAAGCAAAGTCGATGGGGAAGCCAGATTTCACGTAACCACCGGGTTACTAATTTTATCAACTGCAGTGGTTCCCTTAACTGCTGTGCCGAGCAGAAAAGTCATAAAACGGGGCAAAACTTGCTTAAGATAATGCCTCAACTTAGCCACAGAAATTTGGGGCTCAGTTGTGGTCGTAAGTTGAGGACCTGTATTTGGCTGCCTAAAGAGACGGGGTGCAAATCAGGCCAGTAATAATACCTACCTTATTGTGACAAAAGAGAATGCAAAAAAGGAATTTTGTCTCAGTCCTTCGTTGAACGGAATCCAGCGTTTAGGGCTCCTTCCCACAACAGTTTTGCCGCCTTGCAAATAGTACACAAGTAACAATGGCCCCTCCTTCCTAGAGCTGGCAGGCATGACTTTTCAGAGTTTCTCATCATCAAACTATCAAGAAGAGTAAACTCCGGAGGGAAAGATTATATTCTTCTAACAATTCCTGAAGGGCGACACTCTTGCCTTGATAGTTGCATTGCTTTTTAACAATCCTTTCGGGAGCTAAGCTTCTAGTAACATCGTCATCTCTTTCTTTTTGTGGTTAGGTGAGGTGATCAAAGCCTGGGACATCGCCGTGGGAACCATGAAGATTGGAGAAGTTTGCCAGATCGTCTGCAAACCGGAATATGCCTACGGCTCTGCTGGCAGCCCTCCTAAAATACCTGCTAACGCCACCTTGTTTTTTGAGGTAGGCTTGAGGCCGTGTGCTTTGACCCACGGCAGATGGGCACATTGGACGGAGGAAAGCTCTGCCTGCTATCTCTCTACCCCGCCTCCCCCCCAGACACCCTGCCCCCAATCTGTTTGCTGTTCCACAGCCACTCTGGATATACAGGTAGTCCTTGACTTACGACAGCTTGTTCGAAGTTACAGCGGAACTGGGGAAAAAGCAACCGATGACCGTTTTTCACACTTACGACCGTTGCACCCTCCCCGTGGTCACGTGATTTACATTTGGATGCTCGGGAACTGGCTCACATTTATGACAGTCGCAGTGTCCCAGGGGTCTCGTGATCCCCTTTTGCGACAAGCAGAATCAATGGAGAAGCCAGATTCGCCTAACAGCCGTGGAACTGACTTAACAACTGCAGTGGCTGGCTTAACAAAACGTGGCGAGAAAAGTCCTAAAATGGGGCAAAACTCACTTAACCAATGTCAACATAAATTTTGGACTCCTTTGTGGTCGTAAGTCGAGGACTCCCTGTCTTCCTTTCCCCCTGCTTCCTCCTGGGTCCAGGATAACTTGGTTCAATAGTTTCTTTTTCTCAGCCTTGCCGTCTCCTTGCAGGGACCCCGCCTAACATTATACAGGTCGTCCTCGACTTAACAACAGTTTAGTAACTGTTCAAAGTTACAACGGCACTGAAAAAAGTGACTTATGACTGTTTTTCACACTGACGACCGTTGCAGCATCCCCATGGCCATTGTGATAAAAATTCAGATGCTTGGCAATCGACTCCTATTTATGACGGTTGCTGTGTCCGGGTGGGTGGGGGTGTCACGTGTTATCCCGTGATCAGCACAGTCAAGTGGAAAACCGTGTTATTAACTTGACAAGCACGGTGACGGGGCAGAGTTTGCTGAACTAACGTCTCGCTTAACACAAATTTTGGGCTCTGTGGCGGTCGTAAGTCGAGGACCACATACAGTTCCCAAGTACGAAGGTGGGAAGCCAACGGAAAAAGAAACCATTCTGTGTTAAGGAATCTTCTACTTAAATCTTTTATTTTTTTTCCTCTGATCGATGCCTCCCGTTGGTGCTAAAGAAGCCTCCATTTTTTTCCTCTAGGTAGAACTGTTTGAGTTCAAGGGAAAGGACTTGACCGACGATGAAGACGGGGGAATAATTCGGCGGATCCGAAAGAAAGGAGAAGGCTATTCCAAACCCAACGAGGGAGCCTTGGTAGAGGGTGAGTAGCGGAAGAGCTGTGATTACTTAAACAACAGGGGTGGGGGACGGGGGCCATTTTAAGACTTGTGGACTTCAACTCCCAGAATTCCTCAGCCTGCAGGGATGGGGAACGATGGCTCTTGAATGACTTGTGGACTTCAACTCCCAGAATTCCTCAGCCTGTATTCCTGAGCATTGCTGGCTCAGGAATTCTGGGAGTTGAAGTCCACAAGTCATGAAGGGGCTGTAATTCCTCACCTCTGACTTAAACTACATGCTGGATTATTAATCTGGATTTCAGGGCGGGTGTGAAAGGGTTCCAGACAGTCTACGGGCCCCATCTTTGTATAGTGTTGTATTGAAACACAGGTAGTCCTCGACTTAACAACCACAATTGAGCCCAAAACTTCTGTGGTTAAGTGAGACTTTCATTAAGCGGATTTTGCCCCATTTTACGACCTTCCTTGCCACCGTTGTTAATGGAATCCCTCCAGTTGATAAGTTAGCAACCTGGTTGTTAAGCGAATCTGCCTCCCCCCATTGACTTGGCTTGTCGGAAGGTCGCAAAAAGGTCGCATGACTTTGGGACGCAGCAACGGTCAGTTGTCAGGCGTCTGAATTTTGGATCACGTGATCATGGGGATGCTGCAAATGTAGCTCTGAAAAACGGTCATAAGTGACTTTTTTCAGTGCCATTGTAACTTTGAACGGTCACTAAACGAACTGTTGCAAATCAAGGACTTTCTGTACCTTCTCTGTTTCTGCTACGGACGCGTGCGTTTTGCTCTTTCAGCCAGATTTACCCAGAAACAGCCTGTCATGCAGATGTTCCCTTTTTCTGTCGCACACACACACACATAGTCATTTTCTGAGCTGACCTCTCAGTCATTCATTCTTTTACTCTCCCACTCACATCTGTCTTGGGGTGTCCCAAGAGAAGATGGAGCTTACTTCCTTCCTGCACTCACAGCATGCTGGGAAACACAGATGCAACTCCTTGCTGTTTTTGAGTTTGGCTCTGTTGTGGTCCACCAGCAGCCTGTGGACCTGGCAGCGGAGTTGGACAGTGAGGAGGCTGGGGAGGAACATGGCCAGTCCTGGAGCCTGGGGAAGGCCCGGATGAGGGCTGTGCGTCAGAGGCATAGATGGGGCCAGGGCCATCTGGGAGCGATGCGCCTCCAGAGTCAGACAGCAGAGAGGCAGAGGAACAGGAGGAGCCTATTCCTAGTGCATGCATGTGCAGAGCTGCCAGAAGGCAAGAGCAACTAAAGCAAAAGGGACGACTCGGGAGTAAGGCCAGGAGATGATGGCCCCTCCCAGAAGGCTTAAAAGAGCAGCTACAGCTCTTGGGCTCTTTATAGGAAAGCAACGTTGCTACATTTGTTTCTTGTCGGCATCTTTTGTTTCTGAACTTCATGGGGCTTTGCCAAGAAAGGTCTTTGGCAGGGTGCCAAAGAAGACAAAGGTTGGTGATAAGGCCGAAGGACTTTTTCTGAAGAGCTTGTTTTGGAATTAATTTGGACTAAGCTGAGAATGAAGTAATTCTCAGCTATTCTAATAAAATATGTTTGCTTAGGACTGATTGTGTCTGGTAATAACTACTTGGCCTAGGTCACAACAGGCTCTCTACAGCAGTGCTCCCCAGCCTTTTTTGGGGACCGGTGAGAGTTGGGGGGAGAGGAAATGGTTCCATGCGAGCGGCGAGGGTGTTTGCTCACTCACCGCTTGCACAAACATTTCTGCACAAAGTTACTTACCTGCGACCTGCCCAGCCCCCGGGGATTGGGGACCCCTGCTCTACAAAGAGAACTTCAGCAATCGGTTCTAAGTACATGCTTTTTTTTTTAATGCCAGTCGAAATTGAAGGTCGACACGGAGACCGCGTGTTTGACAAACGGGAGTTACGGTTTGAAGTCGGAGAGGCAGAAAACTATGACCTCCCTCCAGGCGTGGACAAAACATTACAGAAAATGGAGAAGCTGGAAGAGGCTGTGGTTTATCTCAAGCCCAGGTGAGCCTTTTGCCTTGAAATGGTCTTGGCTGTTTGGATCATTGGTGGCCCCCGAAGCTTGACTCGGGGGGATGAAATAATGGGGTGTGGGGTCCGTACATCAGATTCTATTCAGGGAGAAATATTTTGCTCCTAAACACTCCCAGGGTGGATAAAAATCAATGATTTTTTTTTTATTTAAATCGGATTTTTTTGATTTTTATTGAATTTGTTTTAATAAAAAACTTGGGGTAAAAAAATCTATTGTAAGATAGTTTTCTGCTTAAGATACATAAATAATTTAGTTTATTCAGCATGAAATGGAGCTTAGTTACGTAGCATGAGGCTGTATATTCTGCAACACTGGGACTATCGGTGAGTCAGCAGTGGGTCAAAGGAGTAGCAGAGATGACAGTTGCTCTTTAAAAATTATGATTTAAATCGAGTTGGTTTAAATCAAGCCTTTTTACTAGGGATTTAAGTCATGATTTAAATTGTGATTTAAATCAACTCGATTTAAATCAAATCCACCCTGAACACTCCCCCCGTGTCTCTTACAGCTACGGCTTTGGAAGTCTTGGGAAACCAAAGTTTCAAATCCCGCCAGATGCCGACTTGCAATACGAAATCAAACTCAAAAGCTTTGAAAAGGTACGTAAGGAAGCACTTAGACAAAGGCAGAGGGGATGGGGAGAAAATTGTCCTAAGTAACAGGTGTGTGCTTAATTTTTTGGCAATTTCAGCACACAACTGAACGTTATTTCTTTGATTCGACCTCAAAGTGTACAATTACAGATTGAGATCTAATACGGGTTTTTTAAATACGTTTAATATTTAAAGATGTTTGTCTTGATTTCCCTTGCCCCATCGAGTTTTAAGTTTGGGACAAATCAAATGGTTTGCGCAATAGGATTGTCTCCTCTTTTTCTCTCACTTCTGCTTGGTATCATCACACTGCCCATATTTATTCTTTTAATTAATTAATTTGTTTATTATTACCTCTTAATAAACATGAAACTCAGTCAACTGAACATTTAAAAATGCATCACAAATACCATTGACTGGTGCTAATGGTTGATAGGGGTTACTGCCAGTGTCCTAGGGATCAACCAAGTACCTTCTCCTTCTCCTCCTCTTCCTCCTCCTCCTCCTCCTCCTCCTTCTCCTGCTTCTTCCTCTTCTTCTTCTTCCTCTTCTTCCTCTTCCTCCTCTTCTCCTCCTCCTCCTTTATATACTTTATTCATTAAACATGAAACTCAGTCAACTGAACATTCAAAAATGTGTCACAAATACCACTGACTGGTGCTAATGGTTGATACGGGTTGCTGCCAGCGTCCTAGGGATCAACCAAGTACCTTCTTAAGATGTACGATGTTCCAAGTAGCACAGTTTTTTTGCAGTTCCGGCTGGTGTTGCTGCAGGTAGCTGCAATTTCTTGATGTGTTTTGTAAAATTCTTGGACATGGTACCAAGTGCCCTGATGACAATGGGTATCACTCTCACATGTTTCATCCATAGCCGTGTAGTTTCGATGGCCAGGTCACGATATTTCGTGATTTTTTCCAGTTCTTTTTCTTCGACTCTGGCGTCTCCCGGTACAGCGATATCAATAAACTGTACGCTTTGGCCCTCAACAACCGTGATATCTGGCGTGTTACGTTCCAGATGATGATGATGATTTTAAATTATACATTTATATTGTGTGTGAACAGAGTTGATTCTGGGTATCATATTAATCCAATTCACAATAACGATATTAGTAATCTCTATTACATTCCTCAAAATTTAAGTAATCCTCATTATATTGTTCAAGTATACATATTCAAAAAATGCCTAACTCCTCATCTTTATCTCTTCCTTCATCTATATCTTTTCCTTGTTCTATCTAAACTTCATTTAATTTATATGACTGCCCATCTCCCCTAAGTGACTTTGGACGGTGAGCGTGCTTAAAACGCTAAGATAAAAATGCACAGTGTAAATGAAAAGTAACCCCACAGGAATAAAATGAAAAACGGGCACCTGAGGATAATCAATCAGCAATATTTTGCGCCTGACCCCCCCCTTCCCTCCCCCTCCCTTCCTTGGGAGAAAAGCTGGGTGGGAAAGACCTTCTGAAAGTTCTCCTTTCTCTCTTTGACCTGAGGATTTCTGTCCATGGGAAAGACTGCTTAGGACTCGTCCAAACTTGTTGTTACTGGTTCTCCCCGAGCCTCTGTTCCAGTTTCGCGTTGCAATCCAAAATGATGTGATTTCCTTTCTCCCAGCGTTCCCACGGCTCTTAACCGTCGGATCAGGTCTCTGTTGCTAAGATCAAATGTAGGAGCACCGCTTCCCTTTTCACCCTTCCAGAAAGTCAAATCGTCGTCAAAGAGTCTGCAATCGTGGGCAGAGTTGGTTTCCCAATAATAAATGCCTTTAGGTTGAAATCTCCCTTGATTCTTAGATCCCATCTCCCGGCGTAGCCAAAACAAGGACACTGGAGTGTGACTTCTCATACTGGAGGGAGGGTCTTCTTTTTTTAAAAATTTTTTATTTGATTTATATGCCGCCCTTCTCCGGAGACTCAGGGCAGCTTACAATGCGCTAAGCAATAGCCTTCATCCTTTTGTATATTTATACAAAGTCATCTTATTGCCCCCACAATCCGGGTCCTTCTTTAACATTGCTAAGGCGTGCCTAGATCCTCTTCCCTGGAAATCTTCACTTAATTCCGTGCCTTTCTTCCTTCAACAAAGAAGGTTGCTGATTTGGCTCTTTTTTTTTTCCTTTTCTTTTTTTTTAAAGAAGTTTTATTGGTTCTTTTTCTCCTCTCCCACATTCACACACATCTTTTTTTTGAACAGAGTGTTGACCGTTTCTTATCTTATACAGTTAATCAAATTCAAATACATTTTACTTAATTACAATTTTTGCCAAAATCGTTTTCGCCCCCCTTTTTTTAAAACATATCTCAATATTTCTATACTTGCATACATAAACACCATCTTCATTTGTCCCTAGATTCTAACTTTACTATTTATTCATATTTATTCTCTTTTATTCTTAAACAGTTCACTCAATTTTAATGGGTTATTTTATGGGTAAAGGGTTTTAAAAATTTAGGGAAACCAAACTGATTTAATTCTGTTTTAATTTATTTTAATTTTTCTACTGTATGTATCTTAATTTTGGCTGTTCACCGCCCTGAGTCCTTTGGGAGAAGGGCGGTATACAAATTTAATAAACCTTAAACCTTTATCTTAATATATTTATTTGTTCGGAATTGCCTTTCTTCCACTTCATCTTTTTTTTTATTGTACAGCAATCTTTCTCCTCAAACCTACCCTTTCCCTCTCCCATATTTCTTCCTACTTTCTTTCCCCACCTTCTTTTCTCTACTTTCCCTTCTCCTTCTCCTCCTCTCTTCACCCCTGTCTTACTTTTTCTCCTACTCTAATTTCCCTTCCCTTCCTCCCTCCCTATTCTTCCATCATTTGGCTCTTTTTTTGTGTGTTTTTGCAGGCAAAAGAGCCCTGGGAGATGAACACCCAAGAGAAGCTGGAACAAGGCGCCATTGCAAAAGAAAAAGGCACCCAGTATTTCAAAGTAGGTGTTCTGGGTTTGTGGCCCTGTAGAAACGGGGAATTTTTCTTCAGTGCCGCAGAACGCTAAAAAGTCCAGGCGAGCACAAAAGAAGCCGAGTGAACATGCTTTCCTGGTTCCTCATCCAATTTTTTTTTAAAAAAAATTTAATTTATATGCCGCCCTTCTCCGGAGACTCAGGGCGGCTTACAATGCGCTAAGCAATAGCCTTCATCCTTTTGTATATTTATACAAAGTCAGCTTATTGCCCCCACAAACTGGGTCCTCAATTTACCTACCTTAGAAAGGATGGAAGGCTGAGTCAACCTTGAGCCTGGCGAGATTCGAACCTGCAGTAATTGCAGGCAGCTGGTCTTAATAACAGGCTGCTTTAGACCACTGTACTACCAAGGCTCGGAAAGAAGGGACTGATAATTTGTAGCCTCTCCTGCTCAGTGTGCTTATTCATGATTTGAAAGACGGGCTGGAGGAAAGGCAGTTCAGATTTGCATACAGCAGTATTGGAGGAATAGGTGACGTGTTAGAGGAAAGACGTAGAGTTCATGTTTATTTTGATTGATTTGGCTAGAAATTGTCAAGAGAAACACAAAGGCAATTGCCTAAGGAAGAGAATTTGAAGGCAAGAGTTACGGGACAAGGTATTCCTGGGCTGGTAGCACAGCCTGCAGAAAATCACTTGGAGCTGATGACTTTTCTAAGCCACGTGGCTTAGAAAATCCAGGTGCAATCTGGGACATCCAGAAATACTTTCCAGATCGCTGGAAGTAATTCTTCCTCTTTATTCTGTTTAATCCGATCCCGTCGTGACTGCTGCATGTAGTCCTGAGCCTCTCTGGCCTTGGGGGAAGGGTTTAGAGAAATGGGAGCGGTTCAGAGACGGGGAAAAGGGGAGGAGAAGGAGGAGGCTTAGTTTCAAAGACCTACACAGGGAGGCTGAATTTGAGTGACAGATGGATGATAGGCCTGCTTGGAGGGCAGTTAACGTTTTTTTTTTCCTGGGTCCAGAACACGGGAGCGATGGATCTGAATTCCAGGAAAGCAGATTTTTCCCGTGGAAAGTTAGAAGAAAAACATTCTGATGGCAAGAAGGCCAGTTTGACAGGGGAACGAATGGCCCAGAGAGATGAGCTCACAAAATGATCTCCCACTGATAGACAGCGGTCCCAAATGCTTTAATTTGGATTCGGGGTGAGGGATGGTGTGGTTGGGGCCTGGATTTAACGGCTTCCGTGATTCTTGCCTGCTTTTAAATTACGCTAACAAATTTTCAGTTTTAGTTTTTGGCGTGTTTTCCTAATCCCTTACGCCTAAAATAAATAGAAAATAGCTTATTGTTCCACAAAAACGTTGCTTCTGCGGGTCAGGGCAATGATATTTTGAAACCGATCTGTGTTTGAGAACGTTCAATGCTAAGTAGACTTTCCAGAATATTCTGGAACTCATGAGAACTTTCCAGGATATACTGGACAAAAACATTATGGCGGCTTGGAAAAAGCGTTTTGCAGTATAGCCGCAGATTTCCAAACTCTTTTGAGTGGCTTTAGCTGTCTCTGTGTATTTGCAGCCTGTGCAAGTCCAGGTAGTCCTCAATTTCTGACCACAATTAAGCCCAAAATTTCTGTTGTTAAGTGAGACATTTGTTAAGCGAGTTTTGCTCTGCGTTAGGATCTTCCTAGCCTCTGTTGTTAAGTGAATCCGTGCACCTGATAACGTTAGTGACCCCGTTGTTAAGTGAATACGGTTTCCCCATTGACTTTGCTGATCAGACGGTCGCAAAAGGGGATCACGTGACCTCGGGACGCGGCAAAGGTCACAAGCATGAATCGGTTGCCAAGCACCTGAATTTTGGATCATGTGATCCTGGGGGATGCTGAATCAAAATGGCCATAAATCACTTTTTTCAGTGTCATTGCAACTTTGAACAGTCACTAAATGAACTGTCGTAAGTCGAGGACTACCTTTATATGTTGTTCTTTCTCCAGCTGCTTAAAAAGATTAAAAAATTGCCTTTTTTTTGCCTCTATAAATGCAAAACTTTAGTAGGCTGTGGTCACAAAATCAAAGGTAGTGATAAATATAGTCGTTTTTGTCTAGGCCCATGATGGCGAACTTTTCGGCACCGAGTGCCCAAACCGGAACGCACATGCATGCACATACATGTGCGTGCGCCGGAGTACCAGAATCCCGAAGACTAGTTGACTGGCATGCCGTTCTTTGGGCTGTTTTGGGCCCAAAAAAACAGCCTGAAAGGGACCTGGAGAATGGCTTGAAAACGGACTAAAACCAGCCTGAAAAATCCCCCCAAAAACAGCCTGAAAAACTGGCTGTTTTTTGGCTGTTTTCCAGGGTGTTTTCAGGTCGTTTCCCGGTGATACAGTGCCCGCACATGCCCACAGAGAGCGTGCCACAGGTTTGCCATCCCGGCCTTAGGCTTTCGACGTAAACCGTTGAAAAGGAAAATAGGCGTGCCTGCAGTGGTGAAATCTAAAATTTATTACTACCGGTTCTGTGGGAGTGGCTTGGTGGGGTAATGTCACTGGGTGGGCGTGGCCAATTTTTTTTTTTTTTTTTACTTTTAAAACCATTTTTTCTATAACCTCTTTGGCTTTCAAAAGGCTCTGACGATTCCAGCTGAGTTGCCTGATCAGCAGAGGCTTTTTTTCTTTTAAAGGCCTCTGACGACCCCAGCTGAGTTGCCTGATCGGCAGAGGCTTTTTTTCTTTTAAATGCCTCTGACGATCCCAGCTGAGTTGCCTGATCGGCAGAGGCTTTTTTTTCTTTTAAATGCCTCCGACGATCCCAGCTGAGTTGCCTGATCGGCAGAGGCTTTTTTTCTTTTAAATGCCTCCGACGATCCCAGCTGAGTTGCCTGATCGGCAGAGGCTTTTTTCTTTTAAATGCCTCCGACGATCCCAGCTGAGTTGCCTGATCGGCAGAGGCTTTTTTTCTTTTAAATGCCTCCGACGATCCCAGCTGAGTTGCCTGATCGGCAGAGGCTTTTTTTCTTTTAAATGCCTCCGACGATCCCAGCTGAGTTGCCTGATCGGCAGAGGCTTTTTTTCTTTTAAATGCCTCCGACGATCCCAGCTGAGTTGCCTGATCGGCAGAGGCTTTTTTTCTTTTAAATGCCTCGACGATCCCAGCTGAGTTGCCTGATCGGCAGAGGCTTTTTTTCTTTTAAATGCCTCCGACGATCCCAGCTGAGTTGCATGATCGGCAGAGGCTTTTTTTCTTTTAAATGCCTCTGACGATCCCAGCTGAGTTGCCTGATCGGCAGAGGCTTTTTTTCTTTTAAATGTCTCTGATGATCCCAGCTGAGTTTCCTGATCGGCAGAGGCTTTTTTTCTTTTAAATGCCTCTGACGATCCCAGCTGAGTTGCCTGATCGGCAGAGGCTTTTTTAAAAAGCCTCTGCCGATCAGGCAACTCAGCTGGGATCGTCAGGGCATTTAAAAGCATTTTAAAAAATGCTTTTAAAAGCCTTTGACGATCCCAGCTGAGCCGCGCGATCATCAGAGGCTTTTTTTTTAAAAGCATTTTTTCGGCTGAAGAGGTTGTAGAAAAAATGCTGTTAAAAGTAAAAAAAAAAGCCTCTGATAATTGTGCGGCTCAGCTGGACATTGGGGGGGGGGTGATTTTTGCTACCGGTTCTCCGAACCACCCGCCTCCATCGCTACCAGATCAGGCGATCCGGTCCGAACCGGGAGCATGTCACCCCTGCGTGCCTGGTATGTGTTTGGATGTATTTTGTTCAGTTGCAAGCCTATGAATATTTAAAAGAAGAAGCGTTTCAGGAGCAAATGTTCTAGAACCCGTTTGCAATGGGTTGAAGGCAGGTGGGCCTTGTTTTCACAACTCTTCATCCAGCCCCTCTTTGAATCTGTGATGAATGGTGAATGGGGTCCTTTGTGCACCTACTGGGTGGTGGGGTTTGGCTTTGGGTTCCTTCGAATCTGACCACAAGCTTGTCTTCCAGGAAGGGAAATACAAGCGAGCAACGTTACAGTATAAGAAAACGGTATCGTGGCTGGAGCATGAAACCGGTCTGTCGGATATGGAGAAAACCCAATCCAGGAACCTGAGGCTGGCCGCCCACCTCAACCTGGCCATGTGCCATTTAAAGCTGAAAGAGTACTCTCAGGTCTTGGAAAACTGCAATAAGGTAAAAATGGAGGAATGCTCTTTGGGATGGATGAAATTTTTAAAATTCCCTGCAGTTTGTCTTCTGGAGCAACCCCTGAACCATTTGCGATGGGGGTCCTGGACATCGAGTGTCCTTGTCAAAACAAGCTCTCTCCTTCCATCCTTTCAGGCTCTGGAATTGGACAGCAACAACGAGAAGGGCCTCTTCCGGCGAGGCGAGGCTCGGTTGGCTGTCAACGACTTCGAGTTAGCCCGAGCAGATTTCCAGAAGGTGCTACAGCTCTACCCAAGTAACAAGGCGGCCAAAGCCCAGCTGCTCATCTCCCAGCAAAAGATCCGCCAGCAGCACGAAAGGGAGAAAAAGATGTACGCCAACATGTTCCAGAGACTGGCAGACAAAGAAACGAAGGTAATAAAAGTACTATTCTATCCATGGGATGGGATGGAATGAAGGGATAGGATAGGATAGGATAGGATAGATAGGATAGGATAGGATAGGATAGGATAGGATAGGATAGGATAGGATAGGATAGGATAGGATAGGATAGGATAGGAAAAGGAGAGGAGAGGAGAGGAGAGGAGAAGAAAAAAAAAAAAAGAAAAGAGAAAAGAAAAGAAAAGAAAAGAAAAGGAAAGGAAAGGAAAGGAAAGAAAAGAAAAAAAGGAAGGAAAGGAAAGGAAAAAGAGAAAAAGAAAAGAAAAGATGAGAAGAAAAGAAAAGAAAGGAGAGAAGAGAAGAGAAGAAAAAAAAAGAAAAGAAAAAAAAGAAAAAAAGTGGAGGGGAGGAGAAAGGAAAGGAAAGAAAAGAAAAAAAGAAAAGAAAAAATATGGAATGGAATGGAGTAGAGGAGTAGAGGAATGGAATAATGAAATGAAGGAATAGAATAAAATAGAATAATGGAATGAAGAAATAGAATGGAATGGAACGGAATGGAATAGGAAATAACAGAATAAAATAGAATATAGAGTAGAATAAGAATAGAAATAGAATAGAATAATGGAATGAAGAATAGAATATTAATAGAATAGAATAATAAAATTCAGAATAGAATAAAGAATATAGAATAGACTATTCAAAGTTACAAGAGCCACTGAAAGGAAGTGACTCATTTCAGATTTATGACCGTTGCAGTATCCCCGTGGTCACGTGGCTTTACATTTGGATGCTTTAAGCAACCGATTCACACGACCGACGGTTGCAGCAGTGTCCCTGGGTCACGCAATCCACTTTTTTGTGTTGTCCTGACTAGCAAAGTCAAGCGGGGGGGACGGGACGAGACCAGATTCTCTGAACAACCTTAACAAACCTGGCAAGAAAAGCTGTAAAACGGGCCAAAACTCACTTAGCCAGTTTTCTCACTTAGCAATTTTGGCCTCAACTGGTGGTGTAAGCCGAGGACTACTTGTACAAAGACAAACTGACTGCTACCTGAGGGAGTGGCAGCTGTCCCCAGGGTGGATAAAAATCAATGATTTTTTTTAAAAAAAATAAAAAAAAATCAGATTTTTTTTATTTAAATCGGATTTTTTTTATTTAAATCAGATTTTTTTTTATTTTTATCGAATTTATTTTAATAAAAAACTTTTGGGTAAAAATCTATCGTAAGATAGTTTTCTATTTAAGATACATCAATAATTTAGTTTATTCAGCATGAAATGGAGCTTAGTTAGGTAGCATGAGGCTGTATATTCTGCAACACTGGGACTATCGGTGAGTCAGCAGTGGGTCAAAGGAGTAGCAGAGATGACAGTTGCTCTTTAAAAATTATGATTTAAATCGAGTTGATTTAAATCAAGCCTTTTTACTAGTGATTTAAATCATGATTTAAATCCAAATCCACCCTGGCTGTCCCCTTGGGCCTTCCGCCATCTAAGGGAGAAAAGTCGCCACGTTGGGTAGAACTTAAAGAGCTAGTAAAGTCCCATGACTCTATTCACATGTTAAGGCCTGTCGTGATCTTGGCCCTAATGGAGATCCCTGCTTTTGCCACCTTAAATGTTCCTTCCGGTCCACCCCTCGGCGTTTGACTTCGCTGCCTTCCCTTGTGTTTCGTGTTCTGTCGAAGTCTGGAGGCACTCTGTGTTTACCCTGGCAACTGCTCCTCAGCCCTTCCTTTGTTGCAACGGGCCAGGCTGTCATCGGAGGCCGTGAGTCGCAGAGGTCACCTGCAAACTGGTTAATCAATAAGCCGGTTAATCAGTCACCCGTGCCCTGTGATGCACACACAGGAGGTACAAAGAAAAATAGAGGCCTTTCCTGTAACCGTAACTTCATTCCCAAGAATGTCTGTTGCTTGAGGAGCCAAAACCAAAAACGCTGCCTTGGAGCGTGTTGTGCGTACCTGCCGCAACAGAGGCTCATTTCCTGGGACTGCAGGAAAATATGCAACATTAACACTCTCCCAATTAAGTTGTGTATTTTCCTGGTCCTGTAGTGTTGTGACCCAGGCCCAAGTAGTTAGTATTGAAAACAAACAGACTTTATTAGAACAGCTGAGAATTAAACTCCTTCTCAGCGTCGTCCAAACTAAATTAAAGCAAATTCTTCAAAACACCATTCCTCAGTTTATCACCGACCTTGGTCTAATTAGGCAACCTGCCAAAGCCTTTTCTTGGCAAAAGTTCAGAAGCAGAAGACGCTGACAAGAAATAAATGCAGCAAGACAAGAAACAAAACTATCAACGTTGCTTTCCGACAAAGAGCCCAGGAGCCGTTGCTGCTCTTTTAAGCCTTATGGGAGGGGCCAATCATCTCCTGGCCTTACTCCTGAGTCGTCCTTTTTGCTTTAGCTGCTTCTGCCTTCTGGCAGCTCTTCTCATGCGTGCACTAGGAACAGCCTCCTCCTGTTCCTCTGCCTCTCTGCTGTCAGCCTCTGGAGGCTCCAGAGTCCGCACATCACTCTCTGATAGCCCTGGCCCCATCTCTGCCTCCGACGCAGAGCCCTCATCTGGCCCTTCCCCAGCCTTCAGGACTGGCCCCTGTTCTTCCTCAGCCTCCTCACTGTCCGACTCCGCTGCTAGCTCTGCAGACTGCTGGCGGACCACAACATGGTAGCTTTCCAGTCTCAGGAAATAAGCCTCTGTTGCTACTGGCAGGCGTCAATGAACACATATACACATACATGCTCCAAGTGTAAAAGATTTCTCATTTTGGGTTTTTCTCCTCCTCCTCCTCCTCCTCCTCCTCCTCCTCCTCCTCCTCCTCCTCCTCCTCCTCCTCCTCCTCCTCCTCCATGCTTTTTTCTCCAGGTGGAAGCTGACGCAGGATGCAAAGAAGAGGCGGATCTGAAAGACGGCAAACAGAACGGGGTGGAGGAAAAAACAGAAGTCGACATAGAGATTTGAGGGTTGAAAGTTGACCCGTTAGTTTTCTAAAACTGAAGAATTTCCAGTGAACTAAACCTTTATTTTTCTATCTCGATTCGGTAAGGGGCGACGGCTGGGGGCTGTTTAGTGTCTATAATAGGAAACGGTGGCAGAACACAAGAACCAAGTAACGTTTGATGTATTATTTATTCGGACATGCATCCTTACTCTGTTGTTGTTGAGCTTGAAAAGTTCTGTTAGGGTCCCTTCTTTCAGTTTCCTCATCTCCCTGGCATCCTTCTCAGGTTCCAGCTTGGCCTAACCAAATCCCATTTTATTCCCCCTTCTTTACTCCCTCTCCCCCCTCCATTTTTAAAGAAAGTTTTATCTGCACATGCACACAGCTATTGCATGAGAGGCCTAAACACAAAAAAACCCTCCCTTTTCTGCTGCAGCCTAACATTTCTCTCTTCGGGTCTGTCACCACAGATGCTCATTTTTACCGGGCAGGGGTGGCCACTTTCCTTGTTAAGGGCTCCTCTTCCTGCAGGAGAGGAAAAGAAATAAAAAACCAAAACTTGAGCAGCAAACTGTGAAGTCTGGAGGTGGTTAGTAGCCCTCAGGACTGTTAAATGCAGATATTCCTCCTCCCGAGCCCACTCGGCATCAGCAACACCAGAGTCGCCTTTGGCAAAGACACAAAGTTCAATAAATGACTCACTCTGCCAAGGGCATCCCACCAGCAGGAGCTTTGGAATAAGAGAGGAAATATCCAAAGTGCAGGCAAACAACATCTGGCCAGATATGGTTTGTAGGTCACGAAGAGTTGCTCCGACTGACCTTAGTCGTTTTTGGAAAGAGGCCACCCGCATGCCATAAGCCTTCAAACACATCTGCCAGTTGGAGAACATCCTTCTACACCAACCCAGCAGGTCTGAAGTTTGTGTCCTTCGGGGTCTTCCCTATTTCCCACCCACCCACCCCTCCATTTAGCACAGAAAGACGTAACCGAGATAGATCGGGAGATTTGCCTACGTTTCCACAACTCCCTCGGAAGCCTGCCCACAGCTCGCGCCAACAGTTCCAAGTTTTTTTGCTTGAAACTTTTGCCCACTTGTTCAGCCAGGTGGGAGAAAGGGAGGTCGGAAGTCACTAAGGGGGGGGGGGGCGCGGCGGAATCACTCATTGGAATAAAAGCCTAATGCAGACCAAGGAATGGATCACAAGAGATCTGAATCGATGGGTGGGAAAGCAGGGCTTTACGCTTCCAGCTCAATTGGACTCACTTGGAAAACGGGACACGCGTGCCACAGATAATTTGGCGTCAAACCTTGAGAGCATGGCACCGTGCACAGCACTTAAAAGTCCTTTGTGAGCCTGTCATCGATGGAGGCTTGAAGGACATCTTCCAAATTGTCATTTCTCTCCCTTCGTTAACTTTTGCGAGGAGCTTGAGCTCTCTCGGCTGTGAACATATTGCAACCCAGCCGTGCATTTTAGGAATGGCAGCGAGCTGTTGGGCCAAGGCAGTCGGGAGGCAGATGTGGGCTAGGCAAGACTCAAGGCTGTGTGCATAAGTGGCGATGACTTCTGAAAGGAAAGCGAACACAAAGCGGAGTCATTTCATGATTGGCTTTTTAAAACGATTAACCGCAACCCTGCTGTTTTTGCCCATTATGCAGATTAAAACTGTATAATCTCTGCTGCGTGTATGTGGTTTACTGGCGGTGGGAAGGTGGCTTTTGAAACCTGTTTTCCGTAAATTCAAACGCAAAGAAAAAAACACGCTTTTTTCAGGCGCTGTTGCACCTGCTTGCAGCATTCCCGTGGATTCAGGGGACCTACGCTAAATACGGAGGGGTGCTAATGGAATTTCACTTGATTGTAGAAAGAAGGGGAGAATAAAACTCGGTGGTGAACCTAGTCCCTGTAGTTTCTTCTGCAGCTCTCTGGTGAAATCGGGATCCAAAAAGACCTTGGCAGACTTGAACAATGGGCCCTATCCAACAGTGTGGAGAAAAGCAAAGTTTTACAACTGGGCGGGAAAAAACAAAGGTGTACAAAGTACAGATTAGGTGAAAGATGGCTCAAAAACTGAAGAGAATGGTTAGTCTAGAGAAAAGGAGGACTAAGGTGTGACATGATAGCAGTCTTCCAGTATTTGAGGGGCCGCTACAAAAAAAGAGGAGGGGGTCAACCTATTCTCCAAAGCACCAGAGGGCAGGAGAAGCAACGGATGAAAACTAATCGAGGAGAGAAGGAACCTGGAATTAAGAAGTTAACTTCCTAATGGTTAGAACAATTAACCAGTGGAACGACTTGCCACCAGAAGTTGTGGATGCTTGCTTCATCACTGGAGGGTTTCAAGAAGAGACTGGGCAAGCCACCTGTCAAGAGATGGTATAGGGGTCTCCTGCTTGAGTAGGAAGGCTGGACTAGATGACCTCCAAGGTCCCATCCAGCTCTGCTATTCTGTATTGGCGTAATACAAGGCGCTGATCAGAGCGGTTATGTTTATGGATACTAATAAATAGAACCCCAGACATCAACTGGCTCCAGGTGGCCCCAAACTGCCGAACCTAGATCGACCCTCTCCAAGAGCCCTGGTTCTCCATCAGCCCAGTTTAGGGGCCTCCAGAATCCCCCCAAAGTAGATGCCAAACGTCGGAGCGCCCATCCAGCTGCTGAAACGCCTCCCGGATTCATTCTTCCCTGCGTGCCAAGCATCTCTAGTGGCTTCTGCTATAGAAGCAATATCTTGAATAACGGGACCGTTACCAATCGGATGACTTGTCAAGACTTTTCTTTATTGAAGCTTTCCTTAAAAACCCGTAACTTAAGACCAAGGGGAAGAAAATAAGTTAACAACAACACAAGATTCAGCCTGATGACATATTTACATATATACACATACATGTTTACATATTCAACCTTGCACTTTTCGGCTTTTAAGAAACGAGGGAGCGTGATACATTAGCAATAGCACTTAAGGCTTATATACCAATTCACAAGGCTTTTGCAGCCCTCTCTAAGCGGTTTACAGAATCGGGCTCTTGCCTCCCAACCGCCTGGGTCTTCATTTTATTGACCACGGAAGGCTGAGGCAACCTTGAACCAGTCGGGATCGAACTGCTGGCAGCGAGCAGAGTCAGCCTGCAATGCCGCACTGTGCCACCGGGGCTCATAAACTTCCATTGCGAGTTGCTTTGTTCCCGATTATGCACTGGAACGGAGGACATCGGAGTTCTAAAATGCATAACAAGAGTGCTGGAGATGGGAGTTTCTTCCGTGCCGTGACTATTTAATTGCTTTCTTGGGAAAGTATAAGGTCTTGTGAATCAGATCTTTGACAGCCGAAACATCATTTTTAGCTATGAAAAAGAAAAAAAAGAGGAAAATATACCGTTACTTAAGAGAGGCACTCTGAACGACACCTAGGAAAAGCACTGGTAGTCCCCACCTTACAGCAATTCATTTAGTGACCGTTTGAAGTTAACCACGGCACTGAAAAAAGTGACTTGTGACCGAGTTACGACCTTCGCAGCGTCCCCAATGCCAATGGTCACTTGGTCAACATGCTTGGAAATTGGCTCGTATTTATGACAGTTGCAAGTGTCCCAGGGTCACGTTAACTACCGGATTCACTTAACTACCCTGTTTCCCCCAAAATAAGACATCCCCTGATGTTAAACCCAATCGGGCTTTTGAGCCACATGGCAATAAGGCCAAGCGCTTATTTCAGGGTTCAAAATAATATAAGACAGGGTCTTATTTTTGGGGAAACACGGTATGTTATTAACTGCAGTGATTTACTTAACAACCGTGGCAGGCGAGGTGATAAAAATGGGACAAAACTCACTGAACAACTGTCTCACTTAGCAGGAGGCATTTTGGGTTCCATTGCGGTCGTAAGTGGTAACCATCTCTGCACAAACGGGGAAGGTGGGATGGCACAGGGGTGGATATGGTGGGATTCACAATTTGCAGGCTCCTTGTGGCTTTAGGTGAACAGATTCCCACTGGTTTCTCCAGGCTATGGAAATCCATGCTCGGATCAATTCAGAAATCTAGTAGATCGCTGCCCCATGATGCTCCAGTGTTTCTCATTTAAAAATACAGAATCTTCACACTGCATTAATCTATCAAAAACGAATGATGGCTTAGCCCAGTGATGGCGAACCTTTTTGCAGTCGTGTGCCACAAGTGGGGAGTTCATGCGCAGGGGGGTTGTATGTGTGCATGCGTGCCCACACCCATAATTCAGTGTGCCCCACTCCCCTGTGTGTGCCCCCGGTGTTACCCCGCTTTTGGCACGTGATGGAACGGTGGGCCTGGTAGTTCTGGTTTTTGCCCTCCCCAGGCTCCAGAGGATTTCTTGCAGTCTGGGGAGGGCGAAAACAGCCTTCCCCACCCCTGCAGGCCAGAAACGGCCCATTTGCCAACTTCCGGTGGGACTGGAAGGTCGAAAAATCAGCTGGCCGGCGCCCGCATGCACACCGGAGCTGAACTAGGGCAATGCTCCCATGCCCACCGATTCAGCTGTTTTCAAGAGGAATAAACGAAGAGGCGAGACCTTAATGGTCCAGGAAACCAGCATTCAAGAACGATGCCGGGATGTTGGTACTCTTCCATGAGAGCTTTGATGGCTGATGTTACAATCCTCCGGGCACCTCTGCTAATACGTGGAATAATCCTAAATCTTGTCCCCCCCCTCCCTCTGGAAGGCAGCCCTCCCAGAGGCTCGAGAAAAACGTCCGGAATCTGGGGAGGGCAAAAACAACCTCCCCACCGTGGTGGAGCAAGGTGACTAGGCCATGCCCACCCAGCAACCGGGCGGAGAATCCCTTGCTAAAATTTAATGGACGCCCTGCCTGTCGTCCATTAAAAACCATCTTTCCAGTCACCCACCACGTTTCCAGTGTCTTCCTCCCCAACTTGGAACTCAACCCAGAAGGACATTTCTTCCAACCTTTCAACCCCAAAGGAACTTAAACCCAACGTGAAACCTTGGTAGAAACCACCACACGGAAACCTACCTACATCCAGCCGAAGCAGGAGTTCTCCGCATTCTGAATTGTTCTCCAGCGTCTTCAGCAAATTGGTGGACTCCATCCTTTCTAACTGTACGTCCCAATAGATGTAGATCTTGTGGTTGAAACTGACGTAGACCAGGCAAGGGCTGTTATAGTCCCCTTTACAAGAATAGAAGCCTGGCGGGGAGAGATGACGCCATTGTTGAGAAGAGAAGGACCGCCAGAATTCGAGGTGACAAAAAAAATATCCGACCACGAGGCCTGCTTTAAACCGCTAAACGACATTTCAAATCCCGAGAGGCCACCAGCAAATGTGTAATTTAACCTAAACATATATAGGTCAGTGATGGCTAACCTTTTTGCCATTGCGTGCCAAAAGGGGGGGAGGGTTTGCCCGCACGTGTGCCCACGCCCATAATTCCCACGCCCATAATTCTATGCGCCCCCCCCCACATTCATGCACGACACCCCCCCCTTTTGGCATGCGATGGCACGGTGGGCCTGGTAGGCCTGTTTTTTCGCCCTCCCCAGGCTCCAGAGACTTTCTAGGAGCCCGGGGAGGGCGAAAACAGCCTTCTGAACCCCCGGAGACTGGAAACGACCTGTTTCCCGACTTCCAGTGGGCCCAGAAGGCCCGAAAATCAGCTAGCGGAGCTGAGCTTGCATACCCACCAATATGGCTCCTTGTGCCACCACAGGCTCGCCATCACGGATATAGGTGGTCTACAGGAGTCATCAAATCAAGGGACAGCATCTCTATTCTTCTCTTGAAAGTGACAGCATTTTAGGGAAGAATCTTGAGTGGAAAGAATTACCGTGTTTCCCCGAAAATAAGACCGGGTCTTATATTAATTTTTGCTCCAAAAGACGCATTAGGGCTTATTTTCTGGTTAGGTTTTATTTTTTGGGGGAGGAAAATACGGTATTAAATGCATCCATCTGGCTGACAATTTTCACTGGGGCTTATTTTGGGGGGTAGGGCTTATATTACGAGCATCCTGAAAATTCACGCTAGGGCTTATTTTCCGGTTGGGTCTTATTTTGGGGGAAATAAAGTACTAAATGCATTCATCTGGCTGACAATCTTAACTGGGGTTTATTTTGGGGGGTAGGGCTTAAGATTACGAGCATCCTGAAAAAAATCATGCTAGGGCTTATTTTCTGGTTGGGTCTTATTTTCGGGGAAACAGGGTAATCTCCCATAATTCAACTGTGTACCATGGCCTGGAAAGTAATTTCTAGGAAGGATGTAAAGTTTGAGGGGGAATGGCCCATTCCTTTATAATCAAGGGTGAACCTGTCTTTAAGAAGTCATGCTCCCCAAATCCTCCAATCAATCGGAATAGACCCGGAAGGGACCTTGGAGGTCTTCTAGTTCTTGGGGGGGTGGGGGTGGGGGTGTTGGAGGTTTGCGGACCTGTGAGTTAACAAACGGCTAGGGATTTGGCTCACCGGCACAGAAGGCGCTGACGTTTTCATCCACTTGGAACCTGGCCACTGTCCGGTTGTGATCGATGATGTACGTCTGTCCGTCCCAGGCACAAGCAATCACCTCCTCGTAACCGTTTCCCTGAAAGGGTAGGAAACTTTCTTAGAAAGAAGCTGCCTGTCAGAAGGGCAGCCATGCTCTCTCTCTCCCCCCCTCCTTCCCTCTGTCTCTCTCTCTCTCTCTCCATCTCTCTCTCCCTCCCTCCCTTCCTCTCTCTCCCTCCCACTCCTTCCCTGTCTCTCTCCCCCTTCCCTGTGTCTCTCTCCCTGTGTCTCTTTCCCTCCCTCCCTGTATTAGTGGTTAGAATGCAGTATTGCAGGCTAACCCTGCCCACAGCCTGGAGTTCAATCCTGACAGACTTGAGATTGACTCATCTTTCCATCCTTCCGAGGTGGGTAAAAGGAGGACCCAGATTGTTGGGGGCAAGAGGCTGACTCTAAACTGCTTAGAGACGGCTGCAAAGCACCGTGAAGCGGTATATAAGTGTAAGTGCTGTTGCTATTTCTCACCGAGAGATGGCTCTCTGATAACCCGTCCGTTTCTGGATACATTTTGTTCGCCCCAAGTGCCGGTCAGCTAGGTAAAAACTTACCGTGACGTCCAGTTTTTCCAGAGCAAAAAGTTGATGGTCCACTTGCACAGACCACAGCAGCTTGTCTGCTCCCTCCATGAGCTTCAGAGTCCCTAGAAGGGGGAAAGAAAGGCTGCGTAGCAATTCCGCCGTTCCCCGAGGGTTCCTGCGGAGGAGCAGGTCCAGGGGAGGCTCGTCCCAGGATCTTGAAGTGTTTAAACCCTTTGTAGGCTGCTACGGGAATGCCAAGGGACATTCTGAGGGAGGGGCAGATTATATAAATCAGGGGTCCCCAACCTGTGGGCCGTGGCCCACTGCCGGGCCGTGGACTATTTGCAACCGGGCTGTGCGAGTGGAGGGACGGTGGGCAAGCATGCGTGCGCACAAACCCACTCGCGCGAGTGGCGGAGACTGTCAGCCCTACTTGCATTAGCCCATCGCTCACACAAATGAAACCATTCCCACCTCCCCTCCCTCATTCCCCCCTCCCGGCGCCAGGTTGGGGAACGTGGATATAAATGAATGTGAATTCAACTCTATCCCCATTCCAAGAAAATCAAGTCTTACCATCTAATGTGCAGAGCGCGAACAGACCCAGCCCTTTGGGCTCCTTTGAACAACCTGCAGAGAAAAAAAAAATGCAAGAGGCAGGTTAGGATTTCTCTGGAAATCCAGTATTTTCTAATCCCCCCCCCCAATGACTCAAACGTCTTCCGCTTACCTCTGCCAATGGTTCCAATCAGATGAGTGGAAACATTCTTGTTGTGAATTCTACCCGACGTCTGATGAAGAATGACGTCCCGGACGGGACCTTCCCTAAAGAGTAGTCAAGAAATGAAGATCTAGCGGGACAACAGGAAAATCTTCTCGTTTGGTGGAAAGAGACCCGGCTCCCCAAACACGAGAAACCCTCTGAAGTGAACTCAAAAGATTCCTTTCATTAGAAGTGCTGGCAGCCCCAGCAAAACGTTTCACCGCAGGCTAACAAATCCATCCAGCTGGAAAATGAATAGTTGCCTGCCACATTTATTCATCTCCACCCTCTGCCTTTGATCTCCACAGCTAGGGTGGGGCTTCACTAGCAGCAGTGGCTCTTCCGTCCCGAGGACCGGCCCATAGATTTCCACTGCTCTCCTCTCCTCTGCCTTCTGCACATCCGTGCATCAGGCACTGGACCCAGCTGTTCCTCCTCAGCCAACTTCAGACCTGTGGGCTGTTGACTCTCCATCTGACGGCTGACGGACGGCCCAGGCTCCGCCTCTGTCTCTCTCTATCTGTGCCAGCTCCGTTACCTCTTCCCCCTCGGAGCTCTCAGATTGCCTTCATGCTGACCCTGACTCCCACACCTCCTCCTTTTCCTCCTCTGATTCGGCTGCCGGAGGGGCCGGTGGCCGAGAGGCCACAACAGAGAAGCACAGCATTTTTTTCGCCTAAAGTTGAAAATTTGAAGGGTAGACAAGACATCCCCGCTGGGGCAGTTGGCACCTCCTTAAAGACGCCACCCATTGTCCTGGCTTGCTTCAGTGGAGGGGGCACCGACAGCATGCAACGAGTCTGATTTGTGGGGAGGGAGGGGGGGGCGTGAGAATAAAATGCCCGCCGCGGGAAAGTGTGATGCAGTATGTGTGGGAAGAGCGAAGTGATCTTGGGCTGCCCAACTACCACAAGAGGTTGCTAACAGCTGGACGTCACTGGGCATTGTTCCTCGGGAATTCTGGGTTACCTCACCTGCTAGATGCAGAAGTGTCCACGGTCTCTGTGGGAGGCTGCTGCTCTTGTTTCCAAGTGCAGAGCAAGACTGCATATCCGCAGCCTGGCTGGGACACCATCATCTGAGGGGAGCCATCGGCATCTGGGTTCACAGAGAGGCTATCCACCTGTCCTCACCAGGGGAAAGAATCAAAGACTCATCACCTCAAATGATTTCCATCACAGCTACCACCATGACTGTCCCATGCGCTGCACCAGGGGTGAAATCCAGCAGGTTCTGACAGGTTCGGGAAGAACCGGTAGCGGAAATTTTGAGTAGTTTGGAGAACTGGCAAATACCACCTCTGGCTGGCCCCAGAGTGGGGTGGGAATGGGGATTTTGCAATATCCTTCCCCAGGAGTGGGGAGGGAATGGGGATTTTGCGGTATCCTTCCCCTGCCACGCCCATCAAGCCACACCATGCCCACCAAGCCATGCCCACAGAACTGGTAGTAAAAAATTTGGATTTCACTACTGCTCTGCACTTTAGTCCATCCATCCATCCATTTTTCCTCCTTTCTATCTTTTCCTTTCTTTATCTATTTTGCTTCCATTTTTCCTTCATTTTTTCTCCTTCCTCCTTTTTCCTTCTTTCTCATTCTATCTTTTCCCTCATTCATTCTATTTTTACTCCTTCCTATTGTTTTCTTCTTTCCAGCTCCTTCCTTCCTTTCTTCCCCTCCCTCTTTTTTCCCTCCCTTCCTTCTTCTTATGAACCATTTAAACCAGGGGTCTCCAACCATGGCAACTTTAAGACTTGTGGACTTCAACTCTCAGAATTCCTCAGCTAGCAAAGCTTTAAGACTTGTGGATTTCAACTCCCAGCTTTGCTGGCTGAGGAACTCTGGGAGTTGAAGTCCACAAGTCTTAAAGTTTCCAAGGTTGGAGACCCCTGATTTCAACTACCCTCATTATGAGAGGGGTTAACTTTTGTTCCTTTCTCTTGCTGGGTCTATGTCTTTGATATTGGCCGCCACAAAGAAGAAGGGGTCAATTTATTCTCCAAAACACCAGAAGGCAGGACAAGAAACAATGGTTGGAAACTCATCAAGGAGAGAAGCAACCTTGAATTAAGGAGAAACTCCCTAACAGTGAGGACAATTAACCAGTGGAACAGAAGTTGCCTTCAGAAATTGTGGGTGCTGGTCATTTGCATCCTTTTAGAGGGTCTTTGAAGCACTTGGAGGTTTATCTGTGTCCTCAGGGTCACCTCTTTAAGAAGAGACTGGACAGTCGCTTGTATGAAATGGTAAAGGGATTCCTGCTTGAGGAATCTGGTTGGACTAGGAAGTCCTCCTTTCTTGCTCTATTCTGAATCGAATTGTTGGTTGAGAGCCTTTATACCTCCTGTGTCAGCACTTCAAGCTGCATTTACTCTAGTGCTGACATAAGAAGGAAAAGCAGAGGCGTCTGGAAAGGGACGTTTGACTTTTCACCTACTTATTTTCCCTGGAGATAATATCCCCTAGGAGATGGGATGGGAGGGGGGAAATTCCTTTGAGCTGGAACAGTAGATTAGGGGTAGAGTGACTTGGAAGATGGCCAATGAGTGCAGAGGAGTGGGGAAAGGAAAGGGAGGGTTTTGGGTCAGGAAGTCAGTGTTGGCTACGATGGAGTCGGAGTTAGAATGTCGTGCTTAATAAATGGGAGTTTTTCATCAAAGACTTTGTTTGAAATGCAATTTATTTGAGACGACCTCGAAACCTGACATCCTGCTTGTCTTCCTCTGTCTAGATGTTAGGAATTTCTTTTGAGATAGAATTACAGATCGAATATGACAGAAGTTGAAGTTAAGAAGGCAACAGCTGCAAAGCTAACTATGCTATGCCTCCCCCCCCACTTTGACTCCCCGTTTCATTTCCTGGATTTATTGATTTATGAAACTTCTATGCTGACTTTCTATCGTCATGTCCTACCTGTCCTTCCAGCAGCCATTTTTTCAGCAGCACCAGCTGTCCAGAGAGGCTATCGGAACTCTCCGACGAGTCCTCCCAGCGAAAGGCTCGTACCACGCGGTCCGTGTAGCCTATCACCAATTCATTTTTTCCATCTCCATCTGCCGAGAACGCATAGCGGACTCAAACTTTGTATCGTGGAGGAACCGATTGCAGAAAATCAAGGAGAAATCAAAGGAATCCATCTTGCTTGTTCCCAAAACATCATACCATGTGCCTTCCAATCATCTCAATTCTTTTTCAACCAATGTCTTAAGACCCTTATTCGTTTCCGAAGTCTTAATATAAGACAGGACGAAAAATAAAGATTTTTTTTTTTAGTAAAAGGAAACGATTTCTGAACCTGATAGGCTTAATTCTATTGGTTCAAATTAATTCTCAAGGCCATTAATTAAACGATGCTTTAACCTCTTTTAAAAGTCAACTAAAAGCTACATCGCTAAACTATAATTTGTAGGTTTTGTTCTAGTGGTCAAGAGTTCAGCTCAGGGGTGAAATGCTCCCGGTTCGGACCGAATCGCCGAATCCGGTAGCAATGGCGGCGAGTGGTTCGGAGAACCAATAGCAAAAATTCCTGCCCCCCCCATGCCCACCTGAGTTGCCTGATCGTCAGAGGCTTTTTTTTTTTTACTTTTAAAAGCATTTTTTCTACAACCTCTTCGGCTGAAAAAATGCTTTTAAAAGTAAAAAAAAAGCCTCTGATGATCGCGCGGCTCAGCTGGGATCGTCAGAGGCTTTTAAAAGCATTTTTTTCTGCAACCTCTGCAGCTGAAGAGGCTGAAGAAAAAAAAAATACTCTTAAAAGCCTCTGACGATCCCAGCTGAGTTGCCTGATCATCATCATCAGAAGAAGTGGTAGTAGTAGTAGTAGTAGTGCTTCTGTTCAAAGGGACCACCCACTCACCGATATCATCAATCAGCATAACTTTGGTGTTGGCTGGTATGTGCTGCTTAAATGCCATTTTTGGATCATCGGGGTTGGGGAGCTCGTGGTGGCCCAGCACATCCCCATGCTTTGAGGGCGACGTGAGGTCGAAGAGATGAAACCAACCTTCCGCACTCACCGCGACAACCAAATTCTGGCAAAAGAAAAGCCTGAATAAGTAAGGGGAAGCCAGCTAGATTCGGCGCTGGGCGAGTAAGCGGAGTTTTTAATTCAGAAAGCAAACCAGAAAAAGAATTCTCGACTCCCATTTGTTTTTCATATCCTGATTCTGCAGCAACAAATCCACCCAGTGTTTAAGTTTTCTAGAGCAGCTTGACAATTTCCCCAGGGTGTCCCAATTGCAACCTAACCTTCAGCTAAATCAGAGGTCGGCAACCTTAAACACTCAAAGACCCGTTTCCCACAGAAAAGAAAACACCGGGAGCCACAAAACCTTTCCCGTGCCCGACTATTTCTTGAGTGGCCACAAAACTAGCCTATGTAGTTGAATTAAATGTTGTTTTCTTCTGAAACTTTTCTTCGATTTACCCATGGTTGGCCTACTGGGGGGTTGAGAAGCTCAATAAATTGCGTGCCGGCGGGTGTCGCACATTGGCGGTCGTGACGCATAGTTTGAGCGACGGAGCCACAGCAGAGGGGTGAAAGAGCCACATGCGGCTCCAGAGCCGAAGGTTGCTGACATCTGAGCTAGGTGCAACCATGATTAAAGCGGAGGCCAGGTTGCGGCTGACAAAACGACTTTTAACAATGGAATCAAAAGATTTATTAGCATATTATTTACCTTGTTGCTCTCCCCACAGCTGGAAAGAGAGCTTGGAAATGTTTGATACCCTGCTACATAGCACAAAGACACACGCACACACATAATTTAAAAAAGAAAAGTTACCTTCTTCTTATTGCAGACGTCTCCAACACCAACGCAGGTGAGCTGAAAAAGGAAAGCATTGATTTGATTTGCAGGCATGCTCCCTCTTGCCCCAAAAATAAAGAACAACAGGAAAACAAGGATGAAGAAGAGGTTAAGCGAATCAATATGGTATATTGAAAAAATCCAAGGAGTATGGTTGGTAAAGGCCATACAGGTGAGCCTAGAACAGAGGTCGGCAACCTTAAACACAAAGCCACAAAGGTCCTAACCGGAAGTCCCCCCTTCAATTCTGGAGCCGACCGGAAGTCCGGTTGCCCCACCATAGAGTCTCCTCGTAGCGCGGCATCCTTTTTCCTCTACCTGTCCTAACCGAAAGCCCTATCAATTGTGGAGCTGACCAGCGACAGGGAGCTGCAGCAGAGGGATGAAAGCCACATGCGGCTCCAGAGCTACAGGTTGCCGACCCCTGGCGTAGAAGGATGGCCTCAAAATAAGCCCGACGTCTTTGCAGCAGAATCGCTCTCTAGTTTTTAAACGTGACTCTTCTCCAATTTGGCAATTTCTGAACAACTCTAGCCAGCATCCTTTTCCATCAGGATGCCACAGACATGAGCCGAGCGAACCCGGAGCCTTCCACCAAGCCCTGCTAAAAAATTCGCTCCCTCTGGGTGTGTCTTCTTTCTGCACTGATATTTCTGTTTCTCCTTGATGGTTAGGAAGTGGCATTATCTTTTGAAAAATGGCTCACCCCTACCTTCCCTTCCCTTCCCTCTCACATCTTTTAAACTTTAGATCTAGGGTGGGGGTCTGCAACCTTAAACACTCAAAGAACCATTTCCCACAGAAAAGAAAACACCGGGAGCCACAAAACCCTTCCCGTGCCCGACTATTTCCTGAGCGGCCACAGAACTAGCCTATGTAGTTGAATTAAACATTCTGTTTTCTTCTGAAACTTTTCTTTTCTTGGATTTATCCGAAGGGTCGAAAAGCTGAATAAATCGTGTGCCGGCGAATATCACACATTGGCAGTTGTAATATTTTGAGTGACAGGGAGCCACAGCAGAGGGATGAAGGAGCCACATGTGGCTCCAGAGCTGCGGGTTGCTGACTCGTAGTCTAGGGCCAGAGGCTGTCTTTATTCATTAATTTCAGCAAGAAATTATGGTTTGGGCTGAAGCAAAGGGTTAAAAAAACCCCTAAAAATGCAGGGCATTTACTTAGAGTAATCTGCGACGGAAGTATCAGATTGTAAATAGCATTAACGGTTGATTTCGCTTCTACTCACCATTCCTTGACAGGAACGTAAAGTCCAGGGCTGACTTTCATCATTCTTGTATACAAACAGTTTCCCATTGGTATCTCCTACCACTAGTTCGTTCAGCTGGAGACAGAGAGAGAGAGAAAAAAGAAAACATTAATAATTTTTTTTAATTCAAAATTTAATTCAATTTTTTTTTAATTCTTCAGCCCGTTCCCCCCTCCATTATTTCTTAATTGCAAATCTCCAATTACGTGACACTGAATGAGCTACAATGCCTTTAACAATATATATAAAGACGATAGATAATAGATATTATACATACACACATATAAATATATATATATATATATATATCAGAGATCTAAATACTGAGAGATATATCAAGATATAGAAATAGATAGTTGATATATAAACATAGAAAGATTCTAGAGATGTAGATATTGATATAGAAAGACAGATGATATCGATAACTGAGATATAGAAATATAGAGGAATTATTTTTATTTATTTATTTTGTCATCAAGTACAATGATACCGATAGATGTATAAAGGCAGAAGGTAGATGGAAATATTGATGCGGTGGATGATATACAAAAATAGGTATAGATATACAGAGACAGATAGATAGACCATACAGAGAGACTATATATATGGATGGATGGATGGATGGGATAGATAAAGATAGATAGATATGATATAGATATATAGATAGAGATAGATATAGATATGATATAGATATAGATATATAGATATGATATAGATATATACAGATAGATAGATATAGATATGATATGTATACAGATAGATAGAGAGATAGATAGATATATATAGATAGAGATAAATAGATATAGATAGATTGATATAGAGATAGATATGATATATATACAGATAAGAGATAAATAGATAAGATATGATACAGATACAGATAGATACAGATAGAGATAGATAAGATATAGATATGATATAGATAGACAGAGATAGAGATAGATATGATAGAGATATATAGATACAGATAGATATAGATATGATATATATAGATATGATATAGATATATACAGATAGATATAGATAGATATGATATGTATACAGATATATATATATATATATATATATATATATAGAGAGAGAGAGAGAGAGATAAATATGATATATATAGATATATAGATATATAGAGAGATAGATATGATATAGATAGATATAGATAGATATATATAGACAGAGATAGATAAGATATGATACAGATACAGATAGATATAGATATATAGATATGATATAGATATATACAGATAGATAGATATAGATAGATATGATATGTATACAGATATATATATATATATAGAGAGAGAGAGAGAGATAAATATGATATATATAGATATATAGATATATACAGAGATAGATATGATATATATAGACAGAGATAGATAAGATATGATACAGATACAGATAGATATAGATATAGATATATAGATATGATATAGATATATACAGATAGATAGATATAGATAGATATATGTATACAGATATATATATATATATATAGAGAGAGAGAGAGAGAGAGATATGATATAGATAGACAGAGATAGATAAGATATGATACAGATAGAGATAAATAGATAAGATATAGATATGATATAGATAGATATAGACAGACCATAGAGTGAGACTATAGACAGACATAGACAGACCATAGAGATAAAAAGAGAGACCGGCCAGAGAAGCCTCTGCTTGGTCCCCCTCTGCCCCCCTCCCCCCACCTCCCGGGGACCCACCGCGTCGTTGTCGGCGTCGCCCAGGGAGACGGCGCGCGGGAAGAGGCTGCCGCCGAAGTCGAGAGCCACCCGGCGGACGTAGCTCACCGAGCGCATGGCCGCTCTAGCGCCGGCGGCTCTCGCTGGCTTGCGGCGGGACTTCCGCTTCCTGCGCCACACCCTCTCTCTCTCTCCCCCCCCCCATCCCACAAGGAAATATAACACGAGGAAAGAGCCGCGCGTATGCCGGCGGCCTCACGCTCGCCCCCTGCCGGCGATGAAAGGGAAGCGCTCGCAGCCCAAGTTAGACCGAGCAAATGCAGGGCAAATGAGCAACAAACCGGGATGACATTTGGGAGAAAATTGAAAGCAGGCTGTCAATCACTAGCAATTTTGATTGGCAGGTGGCAACCTTCGTGGTAGGCCAGGGGTGGTCCCCAAATTTGGCCACTTTTAAGCCTGGCGGACTTCAACTCCCAGAATTCCCCATCCAGCTTTGCTGGTAAAGTATGTAAACTCTTGGTCTTCTTTGAAGAAGTTACATGGAGGAGAACTAAGGACCTAATTGGGATCACCAACAGCTATACATGAATACAAATCTTTATGGGGACCTTAATTGCATAGGCAATTTCCTTCCTTCCTTCTCAGTCTTTCCTTTATCCATCCATCCATCCATCCATCCATCCATCCATCCATCCATCCATCCATCCATCTATCTATCTATCTATCTATCCTTTCTCCCTTCTTTCCTTCAGTCTTTTCTCCTCCCTCCCTCCCTTTTCCTTTAATTTTCTTCCTTCCTACCTTTTCCTTCTTTCTCTTCCTACCTTTTCCTTCCTCTCCCCCAACATTTCCTTCCTTAATCTACTTTTCTTCTATTTTTCCTCCTCCCTTCCTTTTCCCTTCCTACCTTTCTTCCTTCCATTTTCCTCCTTCCCTTTTCCTTCCTTCCTTCCATTTCTCCTCCCGACCTTTTCCTTTCTCTTCCTATCTTTTCCTTCCTTCCATCTATTTTTCCTCCTTCCCTTTTCCTTCCTTCCTTCCATTTCTCCTCCTCACCTTTTCCTTTCTCTTCCTATCTTTTCCTTCCTTCCTTCCATTTCTCCTCCCCATCTTTTCCTTTCTCTTCCTATCTTTTCCTTCCTCTCCCCTTAACTTTTCCTTCCTTAATCTACTTTTCTTCTATTTTTCCTCCTTCCTTCCTATATTTTCCTCTTCCTTCCTTCCCTTTTTCTTCCTTCCTTCCATTTCTCCTCCCCACCTTTTCCTTTCTCCTCCTCCTCTTTTCCTTTCTCTTCCTATCTTTTCCTTCCTTCCGTCTATTTTTCCTCCTTCCCTTTTCCTTCCTTCCTTCCATTTCTCCTCCCCACCTTTTCCTCTCTTCCTCTCTTTTCTTTCCTTCCATTTTTCCTCCTTCCTCTTTTTTCCTTCTTTCCCTTCCTGTCTTTCCCTTCCCTCCTTCTTCTGTTTTTCCTACCCTTTCCTTCTTTCTCATTCCCCCCCCCTCCCTCCCTCCCTCCCTCCCAAAGGAGCCCCGCAACCGCCCCCCAAAAGCCAAGGCAAAGGCTCCTAGAGACCCGCCCCGTCCTGCGCACGCGCGCTGGCTCCTTCGGCTCTCCTTCTTTCCCTCCCTCGCGGAGCGCAGCCCCTTCGCCCTGCCCGGGGCGGATGCAAAGCCACGGGAGCTGAAGTGGGCGGGGCTCATCCCGGAAGCCTTGGCCCCGCCCTCCCTTGCAGGATTCCCCGGGCAGGTGAGCTCCGAGAGGCGGCGGGGCTGCGGGGTTTTCTTTTCTTTTTTTGGTGGGGTGAGGGGGTGCGTGACTGGGCTTTTACAAGCATCCTTATTGCAAGCGGTGGACGGGCGGAGAAGCTTGGAAATCCTGGCCGGGGGCTTGGTGAGTGGGTGGGGTGGGTGGGTTTCCTTTGCATTGCACATCGCATTGCCTTGCCCTCCTCCCCTTCTGGAAGAGAGCAACGTCTGGGCTCAACCTGAATTTTGCTGGAGCAACTTTCTAAAAAAAAAAAGAAAAGAAAGGGGCACCTCCCTATAGTGTTGTCAAGAAGCGGAGGAAGCTTCTCGGATGAGAAGTGAAACGTCTTCAAAAAAAAACACCCCAAAAAAGTCCAGTTGCCTCTTGGAAAAAAACAGCACCTTTGGGGCAACCATGATAAGTCAGAATCTCCATAGATGTTTAGCTATAGACTACAGAACTGAGGAAGCTTCTAGGATGAGAAGCGAAACGTCTTCAAAAAAACCAACCACCCAAGAAGGTCCAGTTGTCTCTTGAAAAAAAATGCACCTTTGGGACAACCATGTCCTGGGTGACTGACAGGCGTTTAGCTATTCAATTTGGGGTGAAGACCCTTGGAATGGCGTGGGAGTAGGAACGGATTTCCAGAGGAAAAAAATTGCAGACTACAGGAACCATTAGCCCCACTTGGGTGACCCTGAGGACACAGATAAACCTCCAAGTGCTTCAGAGACCCTCTAAAAGGGTGCAAATGACCAGCTGTCTGCAAGGAATATAAATCCTTCCATTCCCCACCATCCAAGTCAGAACTGAGGAAGCTTCTTGGATGAGAAGTGAAACGTCTTCAAAAGAAAAACCAGGAAGTCCAAGTTGCCTCTTGAAAAATAAAAACACACACCCCTAGGGACAACTATGACCAGGACGACTAAGAATCTCCATAGACATCCCTGAAGTGTTGCACTACAACTCCCATGATCCCCAGTCAGGATCCAGGTGCATTGGGAACGCAGAAACGACTCGTGGATTGGAATCCCTCATCCTAAATGAGTTTTATCGTTTCATATATCTTTTTTTTCTTAATAAGCAGGAATTGGGGTGAGGCCTCCAGGATTATCACTCTGGAAGGCATCTTTAGATCTTTATTTTTTCATACGCTTACAGGTTGCGATAGAAAACCAGAAGATTTTGGGATTCAAATTTACGAGGCTCTTGAGAAGGTGCGCTGATTGAAATCTACTCCGGCGTGGGTTTTTCTTAGAAGAAAAATCTGAAAGTTTAGGGAATAATAACCCACTCGATCGTGCCATATAATAAAATGACAATAGTCGCGCATCAAGACTTTGCTTTCTGGCTCAGTCTCGCTCCGAAGTCTCCAAATTTTCATTACCTGAATCCATAACATCGCCTAATTTTAAACTGTTTTTTAATAGGGTTGCTGATTTTAATTTTATTTGATTGTGATTTGTATTGGAATTTGTCATATTGTAAGCCGCCTTGAGTCCCTAGGGAGAAAGGCGGGCATATAAATCGCAATAATAAATAAATAAATAAATAAATAAATACTTTATTTGCCATTTTTTAAAATGTGAATTTAGGAGTCCTTGCAGGAGAAAAAATCCGGCTTGTGCAGATCGTTGTTGTGCAGTAGATTCGAATCAATCTGCCTGCCTTAATATACAGTCAGAACAAATAAAGATTTCTATTGCTATTGTTCCATAGGATTGCATCATAATGGATGAACTTGGCAGGAACTGGGCCTGGCTAGTCTAGTGAAGAGAAGGACCAGGGGAGACATGATAGCATCTTCCAATATTTGAGGGGCTGCCCCAGAGAGGAGGAAGGGGGTCAGGCTATTTTCCAAGGCACCCGAAGGCCAGACAAGGGAATAATGGACGGAAACTGATCAAGGAGAGATTCAACCTGGAAATAAGGAGGAATTTTCCGACAGTGAGAACCATCAACCGATGGAACAGAAGTTGCCTTCAGAAGTTGTGGGAGCTTCATCCCTGGAGGCTTTCAAGAAGAGACTGGATTGCCATCTGTCAGAAATGGTGTAGGTTCTGCTTGGGCAGGGGGTTGACCTCCAAGGTCCCTTCCAATTCTGTTAATCTGGATTAATTAACGTTTCCTGCATGGGGTGCCATATTTTTTTTTTGATGTAGATTCCAAGATATTTGTGTTTTTCAACAAGAACCTCGTTCGAAGGCTGTATCCCTTCCGGTATGTTTCTATTCCGTGAACAGAAGCCGCAGCATTTGAAACGTGCTTATTTATTCCTGAACTTTAAAAAGAGGAAGGAAATTCACACCCCATCCATATGAAGCTTCTGTTTTGTTCTAGAAAAAAAAAATTAACATTCAGACACCTAGTTTCATAATTTGGGAGAATACGGGCAGTCCTTGACTTTAACGACCGCAATTGAGCCCAAAATTTATGTTGCTAAGTGAATATCATTTGCTGAGTGAATTTTGTCCCATTTTTACAGTGTTTTCTTGCCGTAGTTGCTAAGTGATTTACTGCAGCTATTAAGTTAGTAAGTCCTTGAATTACAACAGTTTATTTAATGACTGTTCAGAGTTACAAGGAGCCCTTAAAAAAAAGGGACATGACCATTTTTCACACTTACGACCATTGGAGCACCTTCTTGAGCATGGGATCAAAATTCAGACTCTTGGCAACGGTCTCATATTTATGACGGGTCGCCGTGTCCTGGCGGGGTCATAGGATCTCCTTTTGTGACCGCCTGACGAGCAACGTCAGTGGGCAAGCCCGATTCACTTAACAGCAGCTTGTGATTTGCTTAACGGCGGGAAGAAAAATTTGTAAAAACGGAGCAAAATTCCTACAACTGTCTTTACTTATTAGCGGCATAAATGTTGGGCTCCATTGCCGTCGTAAGTTGAGGACGACCTGTATAGGGTCTTCTACCATGCCATTCAGAAAGTGCTTCTGTTGTGGCTCCGTTGCCTGAGCCTGGGCTATCGACATATGCAGACTCTGAGAGTGAGGAAGAGGAGTTGGCAAGGCCTCCCTCTCCAGGACCCTCCTCTCTGGCAATGCCTCCGGAGGACACCGAAGGCCAAAAGATAGGCTCAGAGCCAAGCACGTCCCCGCAGCCACAGGTGGACAGCGACGAAAGAGATAAGTGCTGGCTGGACCCTCGCCAGAGGCGCAGGGAGAAGCGTGCGCAGCAGAGGGGAAGGCGTGCCAGAGATTAGCTGAGTCACTGGACCACACCCCACAGGGTATAAATGTGGGTGTGGTGGCCGGTTCAGTTTGTGACGAGCAAAAACTAGAAATAATCCATGATCTCTGTGTTACTGGACTTTGCCTGCTTTATTGGACTGCATTTGGATTAATCCTTGTATTGTTGAAAACTCTGCCTGTTTTATTGGAATGCTGGCAGTCTAATCTTTGTTTTGTGTGAGTAAAGTCTGAATTGGCAGCTAGCCACTGGGTTGCTGCCAGCTTTATCATCAAAGAGTTTTGTCGTGTGGCTTATTAACTCCGGGCTGTCTGTGGGGGTGCGTGAGTGGAACGGGGACAGAACAGCTTCCAGGGTAGACGAACTTCCAAAATCTTGCGCGTTGCCATTGCGCAACACAGTTTTTGTCTGGCATCGTCGAAGTGCGGCCCCACTCAAGATTGTGTTGTTGAGAAGGACGCACAAAAGATGCTTGCTTGAATAAACATCTTGCTCCGGGTTCTCCCACAGCTTCGGTTGGGCGTTGCTTCGTGGGAGCTGTTTCCAACAGGATGAGGCTTGTAATCCTAGAAAATTACGATTTGGCGAGCGAATGGGCTGCAAAATACATCTGTAACCGCATCGTTCAGTTCAAGCCTAACCGAAGCCGATATTTCACCCTTGGCTTACCGACAGGTAATTCATTTTCTTCTCTGTCTGTCTCTCTGTGTTCTATATTTTTGCTCTTGTAAATAATGAGAATTAATGGTTTATTGGGGTGGCTAGATTTCGCTCAGCTCGTGCTTTTCCACCTTGAGTAAAATCTGAGTCAGTTTAGGAATTAAATGTTGAAATGTTTTAAATTTTGGGCCAACCTTATTTAATTATTTTAAACCTATTTTAACTTTTGTGTACAAATGTTTTATTTTGGCTGTTCACCGCCCTGAGTCCAAAAGGAGAAGGGCGTATAGAAATTTAAAAAATAATTAAAAAATCAATCAATCAATCAATCAATCAATCAATCATGCATTGATTCAGGCACCAGCCTGAAAGGGTTTCTAGTCTGATTGCTTAATAAAATCTTGGCAGGCGTGCCTGGTTGTGTGTTTGCCTGTGTGGGGAAGGGGGACAGAACACTCATCTTTTGCAATTCGAATTACAAGATATTTTTCCTTAGCGCATGAGATAATGAAACCCTTTGCTTGATGCAGGAAGCACACCCTTAGGATGCTATCAGAAGCTGATAGACTATCACAAAAAGGGAGACCTCTCTTTTAAATATGTGAAGACGTTCAACATGGATGAATACGTAGGTAAGTTGTTGTTGTTATTTTAAGCACGTCTGTATTTGTGGCAGGGGCTCCGATTTACAAATCACAATCGGAATAGAGCTGGAGGGGACCTTGGAGGTCTTCTAATCCAACCCCCTACTCAAGCAGGAGTCCCCATATCATTTCAGACAGATGGCTGTCCAGTCTCTTCTTAAAAACTCTCCAGTGATGAAGTACCTGTTAAGGAATTCGCAGAGTAACCCTTCAGTAGCAAGGGTGTGCACATAAAAGCGATCGAGAGTAGTTACGAATAAACACAGCCAACACACAGATACACTGAGTTGTGTTTACTTTCAGGAAATAGTAAGGCACAGTCCAATAAACAGTGCAGGTCATACACATATAAAGCAGGAGATAGCAAAATGACAGTCCAGGGATAATCCAATAACAAAGTCTTCTTACCAGTCGTCGTCGTCATTCACAATAAACAGTTCTTCCGGATTTGCAAACAGAAGCATACAGAGATATCAGAGAGCAAAGAAAAACAAACCATGTTTCTAGCTCCCTCTTAAGGAGATTGGCTACAGAGCTAACCAATCGGGACACAGTATGATGCAATACAGCAGTCTTAAAGCTATATTGATGGTTAATATATTGCCAACCCAACAAGGTAGGTAATACTCATTTCCTAACAGTACCCACAACTTCTGGAGGCAAGCAGTCCCACTGGTTAATTGTCCTCACTGTTAGGAAGTTTCTCCTTAATTCCAGGTTGCTTCTCTCCTTGATTTGTTTCCACCCATTGTTATTTTTTGCTTTGGAAAATAAATTGACACCCTCCTTTTTGTGGCAGCCTTTCAAATACTGGAATACTGCTATTATGTCACCCTTAGTCCTTCTTTTCCCTAGATCAGGGGTCTGCAACCTTTAAAACACTCAAAGAGCCGTTTGGATCCATTTCCCACAGAAAAGAAAACACCGGGAGCCACAAAACCCTTCCCGTGCCTGACTGTTTCTTGAGCGGCCACAAAACTAGCCTATGTAGTTGAATTAAGCGTTCCGTTTTCTTCTGAAACTTTTCTGGGATTTATCCATGGTTGGCCTACCGGAGGTTGAAAAGCTCAATAAATTGCGTGCTGGCGGATGTTGCACATTGTGACACATATTTTGAGTGACGGAGCCGCAGCAGAGGGGTAAAAGAGCCACATGTGGCTCCAGAGCTGCAGGTTGCTGATTCCTGCCTTAGACTAAGGTAAAGGTAAAGGTTCCCCTCGCACATATGTGCTGATCGTTCCCGACTCTAGTGGGCGGTGCTCATCTCCGTTTCAAAGCCGAAGAGCCAGCGCTGTCCGAAGACGTCTCCGTGGTCATGTGGCCGGCATGACTCAACGCCAAAGGCACACGGAACGCTGTTCCCTTCCCACCAAAGGTGGTCCCTATTTTTCTACTTGCATTTTTTTAATCTGCTTTCGAACTGCTAGGTTGGCAGAAGCTGGGACAAGTAACGGGAGCTCACCCCGTTACGCGGCACTCGAAAACCGCTGAACTGCCGACCTTTCGATCGACAAACACAGCGTCTTAGTCACTGAACCACCACGTTCCCTAGACTAGCCAAACCCAAATCCTCCCCCAAAATACAGGTGTTAATTCAACATTGGACAGAGTTGCACGCTTCAATCCATTTCATCTCCTTTCCAATTTTCTTTTGAGATCCTGGAATTAAAACCGCTCTGCTTTGGTTGCAGGGCTTCCGAGGAGTCATCCAGAGAGCTACCATTCTTATATGTGGAATAACTTTTTTAAGCATATTGATATAGATCCAAACAACGCTCATATTCTTGACGGGAACACGCCGGATCTGAAAGCCGAGTGTGACGCCTTTGAAAAGAAAATAGAAGAAGCTGGAGGGATAGAGCTGTTTGTTGGAGGTGAGGTTTTTTTGGGCGATGAAGCAAAAACGGAAACCGTCAGTCATCATTATCCTCTTTTAACGACCCCATAATCTCTTGCGGGGTGGAGTCTGGACAACTGAATGGCGCTAGCAGAGTGTTTTACTGGCCGACTGCCCTTCCTGTCACCGATACGGAGTTTTGTTCAGCAGATGACTCAGAACAAATTTATAAAGTTGAGTTGCGCCATCAACTTTGTAAGCTGTGAATACAGGTAGAATTACGATCGCAATGGAGCCCAAAATCTCTGTTGCTAAGTGAGACTAAGTGGGTTACTAACTTATCAACCACAGCAGTTCACTTAACAACGGCGGCAAGGAAGGTCGTAAAATGGGGCAAAACTCACTTAAATGTCTCCCTTAGCGACCTACATTTTGGGCTCCGTTGTGGTCGTAAGTCGAGGACTCCCTGTATCAAAGTGTTCACGGCCAAGAGTGTGGTTTTTGTCGTTTGTGGTCTTTCCAAGGCATTGGCCCAGACTGGTCATATCGCTTTCAACGAACCCGGATCCAGTTTGGTGTCGAGAACAAGATTGAAAACGCTGGCCATGGACACCATTCTGGCGAATGCCAAATACTTTGATGGCAATTTATCTAAAGTTCCAACTATGGCTTTAACAGTTGGCGTGGGAACGGTCATGGACGCCCGGGAAGTAAGAACATACATCTTTATACTTGCATTTTTTAAAATGTATCTGAAAACTGGAGTGCTATATAAATCACTTCCTTTAGAATTAGTGTACTACAAATCTTTTAATGACCCCATAATCTCTTACCGAGGTGGAGTCTGGGCAACTGAATGGAGCTAGCAGAGTGTTTTAATGGCCGGATGCTTTTCCTGTTGCCAGTGTGGAGTTTTGTTCGGCAGATATATTCCCATTGTGCCCAGAGAGAGAAATATCTGCCTCTACCTAGGATCGAACTCGCAGCCTCCTGATTGTGAGGCGAGAGCTCCGCCCTCTAGGCCACCCCACCACTCTAGTGTATTACAAATGCCATGAGTAAATCTTTATGTCGGAGGTGGGGAACAAGATGGCCCTTTGTGACTTGTGGACTTCAATTCCCAGAATTCTGGGAGTTGGAAGTCCACAGGTCTTAAAAATTGCCACGGTGGGACATCCGTAGTGCAGTATATCTTCTGAGGCAATGGAGGGGGCTGCTTTCATAGGTGCTAGCTTGACTGTACTCCATTCACGCTTGGTCTCCCAGGTCATGATCCTGATCACGGGGGCACACAAAGCCTTCGCCTTATACAAGGCAATCGAAGAAGGGGTCAACCACATGTGGACCGTTTCCGCCTTCCAGCAACACCCCCACACTATCTTCGTGTGCGACGAAGACGCCACTTTAGAACTCCGAGTTAAAACGGTGAAGTATTTTAAAGGTGAGCTTCATCCTCGTGGAGGAACTGGGCATTTTGATTAAAACTACTTGAAACACTTGCAGCCACCAAAAACGGGCTACGGGTGTGTGAGGGTGTGTGCTGCACCCCCCGTACTCCCCCCGCCCCGCGCATGTGTGCGCGTCTCCCACTTGCGCCCTGCCCCCATCCCAAAAATCAGCTGGCCGGCGGAAGACATGCATGCGCGGTGGAGTTGAGCTGGGTGACGACTCGGCTGTCTGCAGAGAGGACTCTGTACGCAAACTGTGGCATGCGTGTCATAGGTTCGTCATCACGGATCTAGAGGAAAGAAGAACTAGGGTTGACAGTATTTCAGAGTCTCCTAGAGAGGCTTTGGAGGGTGGGGACAGCAAAAAATGTCACTTCCTGTCCCACCAGGAGTTGGAAAATGGGCCGTTTCAGGCCTCCGAGGGAGTGGGGAAGGCTGTTTTTGCCCTCCCTAGATGCATAGAGAGGATCTAGAGCCAGGTGAGAAAGAAAAACGGGCCTAAATTGAGGATTTACCTGTATTACGAACGGAATGTGATGTTAACTAGCAATATGACCAATGCAGATTTGTGTGTTTTTTTTTTTTTAATCTTCAAGGTTTAATGCACGTGCACAACAAGCTGGTGGAACCTCTACGTAGCATGAAAGAGCAAAATTGATGGACAGAATCACACCGGCGTCATTGCGGGGTGGAACCTGGCAGTGTGTTTTGGGGACCCCCCTACTGCTAGACACACTGGTGAACATTGGCTAAAACCGAGCAGCTTTTGAAACCCGGGTTTGTGGTTCGTTTTCTTCGCGGTCCAAAATGCGTCTGTAACATTCCTTTTAATGCTGTCGAAAGCCTTTTTTTGTCTCCCCCCCCCACTTTTGCATATTTACAGGGTCCGAAACGATGCAACCGGTCAGGGGAAAGAGGTGAAGCTCAAACCTACTGCCAGGGGGTTTCTGGAGTATATATATATATATATATAAAAAGACCCCGAGGAAAGCTACACCAGGGCCCGGTTTCAATACCCGTCGCTACCGGTTCGCTCGTTGGCACACATGCACTTGCGCGCGATGATTGTGTGCATGAGCCAAAGCGTCCGGTGGTGGAGCCTCCTGCCGCTACCGATTCACCCGAACCGGGCCAAACCGGTAGCAACCCACCACTGAGCTGCACCAGTAGATTTCCCTTCCATCTTTTTTATTATTATTACGCGGGAAGGGGGCTTTGGAAGGGGGGCTTCAATAACCTTATTATGGCCATCTGGACTTTTTTTCTGCCTCGGTGACTGGAATAGGAACACTTCTTTGCTGCTTTAGATCTTGGCCTCTGGATTGTAACGGAGAAGCAGAGACTTTACAATCAGATGTTTTTACACCCACGTCTCAGCAATTCGTTGACTTCAAACCTACCCCATCCTCCCTGGGAATAGGGTGAGGGAAGAGTATGAGCGGAGTATCTGTCTTGTAAGCAATCGTACTTTTTTGGAAAGTTTCTGAAGAGACAGCCTGTGTTCTGCTCCATCCATCCATCCATCCATCCATCCATCCATCCATCATCCATCCATCCTTTTCTTCTTTCTCATCTTTTTTTTTCTTTTCTCTCCCTTCTTTTCCTTCCTTTCCTCCCTTTTTTCCTTTTTTCTTCCTTTCCTTTCTCCCTTGTCTTTTCCTTCCTTCCTCTCCCTTTCCTTTATCTCCCTTTTCCCCTTTTCCTCCCTCCCTTCCCTTTCTCTTTCACTTTCCCCCTCTTTTTTTCTCCCTCCCTCCCTTTCATTTTCCCCCTTTTTTCTCCCTCCCTTCCTCCACTTTTTCTTTCTCTTTCACTTTTCCCCTCCCTTTCTTTTTGTCAGGTTTCGATGGCGTCTCAAATAAATTGCATTTCCAAACAAATAGTCTTTGATGAAATCTTTCATTTATTAAGCACGACAATCTGTCCCCAATTATGTTGTACCCAACACTGACTTCCTGACCCCAAACCTTCTCTTTCCGTTCCCCAATTCTCTGCGTCTCATTGGCCATCTTCCAAATCACTCTCCCCATATCTACTACTTCAGCTCCCAGGAATGTCCTCCCTCCCAACCCATCTCCTAGGGGATATTATCTTCAGGGAAAATAAGTAGGTGAAAAGTCAAGCGTCCTCTTGCCAGCTGCCCCCTCTTCTCCTCATGTCAGCACTGGAACGAATGTAGTTTGAAGTGCTGACACTTTTTCTCCCTCCCTCCCTCTCCTCCCCTCCTCTTTCCTTCTTTCTCTCTTTTCTTTCCATCTTAAATATATCTTAAATGGATATTTATTTCTGCCACAACACTCATATGAAGGATGGGGAGGGGTGCGTTAGAGAACATTTGAACATTTTGCAATGTTATTCTTGCCAGAAATGGGCAATGAAATGTGTATATTTTGAACGCTAGTGCAACTGTTAAAATCTCCTAAACCCATGCTCCTTATGAATTTAGCAAAAAGTAAAGAGGCATATTACTCTCATCTATGGTTGCCCTGCGTTTTTCAAGCGTTTTGTGGATTTAAAGAAAAATGGGAACTTTCTGGAGGGGATTCCCTCCTTCGCTGTTGACGGGAGTTTTCTGGATTTGGTTTCTCGCCTTTGGGATAAGGCTGAAGAAACCGCGGAGGATTCAGCCTCCCAATTTCTGGAGGGCTTTGGGTGAAAGTCTTATTCTTGATCTTTTCCACCCAATTCTTCAAAAAGTTGTGGAAATTAAAGAGTGGAGAAAGCAGGAAGAAATCTGTGTGAATTTAAAAATACTGTATTTTTCAGAGTATAAAACGCACTCCCCGCCCCCCCAAAAGTGGGTGAAAATTTTGGTATGTCTTATACACCGAATGTAGCCCCGTCCATCCGCTGGAAAATAGAGCGTGTGTGGAGGTGGCAATAACCTATGGCAATCCCTGCAGCCTGAAACAGCTGATCTTCGGGAGGCCGATCCAACCGACAATCAGCTGCTTGTGCTAAATCAGGCTGTGCTGAAGCTGAAATTGAAACGGGCTGTTTGCTGCAAGGAGGCAAATTGCTGGGAGGCAGAGGCAGATTTTTTCCCCCTTGTTTTCCTCCCCAAAAAAGGTAGGTGCGTCTTTGTTCTGCCCCAACTCCGGATCCCAAGGAGTGTGACACACACCAAGCTCCAAAAACTCCGTTTATTACAAACAGACCCCTTTCAAAATGCAGGCTTTCAGTGCAGATGTCCTTATCAGCCTGCTATAAAGTACAAAGAATAAACAAAGTCCAACAAAGGTTGGCAACCAGCCCAGAAACCAAGATGTGATAAACTCACTCTCCAAAATGCTCTGCGTAATAATTAAATGTTTCCAGCAACAATTACTAACTCTGTGTGACTTAAATAAGCTAAGGGAGTGGCCAATTAGCCCAAGCCTTACTCTCGAGGAGACCTCCTCCTCCTGAGTAGCCACTCCTGCCTTTTGACAGCCCTGCGTGCTCGAGCATTGAGGAGAGGCTCCTCCACTTCGCTCTCTCCACTTGAAGGAGCTTCTGGAGAATCTGAAGGCCCTGGCTGAGTCTCTGCCTCTGGCACCACATCCTCTTCAGCCTCCTCGCTGTCCAACGCGAGCGCCGGCTGCGCAGGCTGCTGGCACGACACCACACCAGCCTCCTTGTCGTCGGGATCAGCCACGATGCGCCCAGGCCGCTGGCTGGCCACAACAGTCTTATAGTCCGGAGCATCTTATACTCTGAAAAATACAGTAATCATATCTCCTCCCCTGAACTAATTCCATTGTTTAAACCGTTGTTTCTCAACCTTGGCAACTTTTTAAGACTTGTGGACTTCAATGCCCAGAAATCCCCAGGCAGCACAAGGAATTCTGGAGTTGAAGTCGACACATTTGGAAATTTCCCAGAATTGAGAAATACAGACATTACTTGAGTCACTTTTAAGATGTGGCTACGTTTGAAAAATGCTGTTTTGTGTTTCTCCTCTGCTGGGAAAACAAACTCTAGTTTTAGTATATTGTTGTTGCGGATTCTTAAATTTATACAAACAGCATCCCGATGGATCAGAAGTATTTATATTCTATAAAGCGGATCATTCAATTTATATTCCACATTAAGATTTAAGGAGTTTGGAAAAAGGCTAAGCCAGCTCACACCAAAGATCCGAAGTCCTCAACTTACAGGAGTTCATTTAGTGACCATTCAAAGTTACAAAAAACTTTGAAAAACCCTTTTAACAAGCGCTGAAAAAAGTGACTTATGACCCGTTTTTCACACCTACGACCGTTGCAGCATTCCCCATGTTCATGTGACGAAAACTGGGACACTTGGTAACTTGGCTCATATTTATGACGGTTGCAGCCTCCTGAGGTCACGTCAAAAGTCAACGGGAAAGCCGGATTCACTTAACAACTATGTTACTAACTTAAGGCCTCTGGCGATTCACTTAACACCTGTGCCAAGAAAAATGTCGTAAAATGGGACAAAACTCCCTGAACAAATGTCTCACACTTTGCAAGAGAAATTTTGGACTCCCATTGTAGTCGTAAATTGAGTGGTGCAGTGGCCTAGAAGTGGAGCCTCTCGCCTCACAATCAGGAGGCTATGAGTTCGATCCTAGGTAGAGGCAGATATTTCTCTCTCTGGGCACAACGAGAATATATCTGCCGAACAAAACTCCTCATTGGCAACAGGAAATGCATCCAGCCAGTAAACACTCAGCTCCATTCAGTTGCCCAGACTCCACCCCGATGCAAGGGATTATGGGGTCGTTAAAAGATGCTGATTGTAGTCGTAAATTGAGGATAACTGTACTTGTACCCAGATTTATTTATCTAGCGTAGCCAAGGGCTTGCGGATGTCAAGACCCGGAATGTAATCAAATATGGAAAAAGACAAATAGGAACCTCAAAGGCACAAGGCACAGTTCTGAGAAATGGCATCAAAAATTAGCCCTAATACTCTCAGATGTTTAATTATATTTTAGATTTTTAGGTCATCCGTTTTGCTGCTTTATTGAACGGGACCATTAGAATGGTGTCAAATCTGCACGCGAGCAGATGAGATCCATATTCAGGATAATCCCCGGTTTGTAAACGGCTGGCTCAAACGGTTCTCCTCCGCTTGACTTTGCAAACAGCTGGAAGCAACCCCTGTAAGCTATCGGTCAAGCTGCTTCTTGAGAACTCTGATAAAAGCGTCCTTTGGCACTTCTACGTTCCCGATTCTCCGCATCTTCTTCTTCCCTTCGGCTTGCCTCTTCAAAAGCTTCATTTTCCTTGTAATGTCGCCTCCGTACTGTTTTAACAACAACAACAACAAAAAAGAATGTTTCCGGGTTAATACCGATCGAGGAGAATATTTGTAACTCAGGGTTGGAATGAGGGAGTCCTCTGAGCTCGGTGGCTTTCTTGCAGATGAGCCAGCTAAGTAACATCATCAGTGCTAGAAAGGAGTGGAGTTTATGGGGAGGAGGAGAACGGGGATGACAACGATTGTGGGGTTCTTGGTGCTCTCTGAGCTGGGCAGTTTTCTTGCAGATGTTTCATGACCCAGCTAGGTTACAAAATCAGTGCTAGAAGAGAACACAAGAAGGAAACCCCACTCTGTTCTAGCGCTGAAGATGTTACCTAGTTTGGGTCATGAAACGTCTTCAAGAAAACAAGCTCAGAGAGCACCAAGGACCCCACACTCCTCCACCACTCCTTCTCTGCAAACCCCACTCCCTCCTAACACTGATAATGTTACCTAGTTGGGTAATTAAAAGTCTGCAAGCAAAGGAAGCTTGGAGAGCACCAAGGACCCCATAATTGTTTCCTCCTCCTCCTCTCCACACACCCCACTCCCTTCAAACTCATGATGTTACCTAGTTGGGTAATGAAATGTCTACAAGGAAACAACCAAGCTCAGAGAGCACCTCATTCCTGGTTAATATATTTTTAAATTTTAAATTTTTAATTGGTTTGTCATTTTAAACTGAGGCCAACTTAATATATATTCTTTTAATTGTTTTTAATGTTTGTATTGTATATTTTTATCTGGCTGTACACCGCCCTGAGTACCTTGGGAGAAGGTGCGGTATACAAATTCGAAATAAAAATAAATAAATAAAATAAATTCCAAGATTAATAATTGACAATAGCAACCAGAAGTCAATGTTGATACTCCCCCCCCCCAAATCATATCCTAAATCATAAAAAGCAAGTTAAAAACTGAGAATTGTATCAAACACTCCAGGTGTTTTGGAGTGAATTTAACCCAGGTGAATTTAACCCAGGTTCCAACTTTTAAATGAAATGGATAAAATCTTACTTAGAAAAAAAAAGTGGCTAATTTACATTACGAAAAAAAAAAAAAATGAAATACTAAGTCTCATGAAAACAGGGGAAAAAACAACGACGATACTTACACATTTTGCCAGAACATCTTTTCTAAAAGCTTTCACCCTGGAAAATAAAGTAAACCAAGTTGCATTTTAAAAAGATAATACAAAATATTCCACAATCTGAAGTTCTGAAGCAGCGAATAACTGCTAATGATGTGCTTTTAAATCTTTTTGCAATAGAGAAGTCTTAAGAAATCAAATCAAATTGATAATGCTCTTTGGCACTGAGCAGCTACTTCACTTAAAAATTAAATCTTTCCTCTACTCTTGTTTTCTAGTTTATTTAAAAGTTTCCCTTTTCATGCTACTGGAATACAATATAATTGGATTTTTCTTTTTCTTTTAACAACCCGTTGCATCAAGTTGGAATTGGGGCGACTAAATGGAGCTGAGCGTTTACAGTCCGGATGCCCTTCCTGACGCCTACATGGAGTTCACAGTAGACAATTAATTATTCATTGTGCCCAGAGAGAGAAATATCTGCAACTACCTAGGATCGAACTCGCAGCTTCCTGATTGTGAGTCGAGAGCTCGACCTCTAGGCTCCCGTGCCGTTCATATAATTGGATATACAGTATTATATATAATATAATCAGTCACTAAATGAAGTGTTGTAAGTTGAGGACTAACTATATACTCCGCTTACTTTTTGGAGGGACCCATTTCTTTAAAGGCCAAATTTAATTAATTAATTCCCAATCTAAAACACCCACTTTTTATAGAGGCAGCCCTCGACTTACGACCAAAATTGAGTCCAAAATTCATGATGCTAAGTGAGACATTGGTTAACTGAGTTTTGCCCCATTTTATGACTTTTCATGTCGCCTTTGCTAAGTGAATCACTGCAGTTGTTAAATGAGTAACACGGTTGTTAAGCGAATCTGGCTCCCCCCCCTTGACTTTGCTTTTCAGAAGGTCGCAAAAGGGGATCGCATGACCCCGTCATAAGTGTGAGACAGTTGTCAAGCATTCGAGGGTAAAAATCACGTGACCACGGGGATGCTGCAGTGGTCGTAAGTGTGAAAAATGGTCATAAATTCTTTTTTTCAGTGCCGTCGTCACTAAGCGAGCTGTTGTAAGTAGACATTTAAAAAAATTGTGAAAAGAACGGAAAAGAAAACAAAAGCTGTAGAGTTATCTTTTAAAACCAAGTTAAGCATAACGACTTACGTTTCTCTTGCAATTATTTTGTTGCCGAGACCTGCCTGGATAGCAATTTCAAACATTTGCCTTGGGATGAGGTCTCTTAATCGCTCGCACATGGATTTACCAACAGAGTAGGCTTTCTCTCTGAGAAAGAAGTAAGAACGGGTCAGTCCTGGGTCTTTTCCAAGAGGACATCAATGGTGGACATCAGGAACGGGGTAAGCTAAGCCCAAGAACGATGTCAAAAAAATTCCCTCCCGGATTCCGTTCTTTGATTTGCTTACACCCAATAGACAGAATCTTGCCAGACTTTACTACTCTCATCCCTAACTCACTTAACAGATTTAGTAAGTCGAGGACAACCTGCAATTACTTCCTACAATCCTCCAGGGTATATCCGTAGGGTAGATTGTAGGAAGTGACTGCAGGTAGACCTCGACTTAATGACCTCAACTGAGCCCCCCCCAAATGTATGTTGTAAAGTGAGAAATTTGAGGATTGTGCCTGCCTCGGAGTTTCTCGTCGTTTGGGGATGTATTGCTTGGAACCTTGACAAATTTCTTAAGTGAGTTTTTGCTCCGTTTTTACGACTTTTCTTGCCAGAGTTACAAATTGCATTTGTTAAATTCGTCCCACAGTTGTTACGCAAATCTGGATTCCCCATTTTTGGCTCATCGGAAGGTCGCAAAAGGGGATCCCGCAACCCTGGGACACAGCAACCGTCATAAATACGAGTCTGTTGCCCACAGACACGCGTGCCATAGGTTTGCCATCACGGGTATAGGAGATTCTACGGTTGTTGTGGCCCGTATGCGGCCTGTGCAGCTAGTAGCTGATTCCAACAGTGAGGAGGCTGGTGTGGTGCTGCGCCAGCAGCCTGTGCAGCTGGAACTCGAGTCGGACAATGAGGAGGCTGGAGAAGATGTGGTGCCAGAGGCTGGGATTCAGCCAGGGCCTTCAGAACCTCCAGAAGCTCCCTTAAGTGAAGAGGAAGAAGAGGAGGAGCCTCTTCTCAATGCACGGGAGCGCAGAGCTGCCAAAAGGCAGGAGTGGCGCCTCGGGAGGAGGTCTCCTCGAGAGTAAGGCTTGGGGCTAATTGGCCACTCCCTTAGCCTATTTAAGGAGGAACGCCGACTGAAGCAATTTGCAGGGAACAACTCCGTTCACATACCTTCCTGTCTTGTCTTGCTTATCAGCTTCCTGCAAATTGCTTCTGGGCATTCTGCCAACCACAGTAAGCTTTCAGTATTATTCTTTGAATTCTTGGCAGCTGTTAATGCAATTAATTAACAGCCGTTGTTGTAAAAGACTGGTTTATTCAGTAAACTAAAGTTTGAACGGACTTTGTGTGTGCTGCGTTCTTTGGGGTTCGTAGCTGGGGCAGAACAATGGTACAGGGTCTCCAGTTTGAGCACGGGATTGGACTAGAAGTCCTCCAAGGTCCATTTTGATTGATTGATTGGATTTTTAAAAATGAATGTGCATGCTTACCTAGGTACAATCGTTATCAGCTCTTCCACAGATTTTCCATTTAAAAAAATATCCATTTTGACGAGCTCTGCAGGCTGGTATCCTGCGTCTTCATAGTCAAAGCTGAAAACAGAAGAGGGTCCGTTCAACTAACATCATATACGAGCGTTCTGAAAAGGTACAGTTTCTGACGAATACAGGTAGTCCTCGACTTACAACAGTTCACTTAGTGACCACTCTGTTCACTTAGTGACTGGTTTCCCCATGGATTCTGCGTGACAGGAGGTCACAAAAGAGGATCGCGTGACACCAACTCCCCCCCCCGGGGACCGTCGTAAATACGAGTCGTTCGCCAAGTATCTGAATTTTGATCAGGTGACCATGGAGAGGCTTCAACGGTCGTTAAGTGTGAAAAAACGGTCATATGTCACTTTTATCAACTTTGAACCGTCACTAAGTGAACTGTTGTAAGTCGAGGACTATGAGGGTATGGACACGTATCGAAACTCCTCGCGGCCTTCAATGCGCTTGAATATCCTGCATTAGCCGAGCCTCAAGTAAAAATCTCGTTTTCAAAAAGTTAATAAACAAAGGTAAAGGTTCCCCTGGCACATATGTGCTAGTCGTTCCTGACTCTAGGGGGCGGTGCTCATCTCCGTTTCAAAGCCGAAGAGCCAGCGCTGTCCGAAGACATCTCCGTGGTCATGTGGCCGGCATGACTCAACGCCAAAGGCGCACGGAACGCTGTTCCCTTCCCACCAAAGGTGGTCCCTATTTTTCTACTTGCATTTTTTACCTGCTTTTGAACTGCTAGGTTGGCAGAAGCTGGGACAAGTCACGGGAGCTCACCCCATTACGCGGCACTAGGGATTCGAACCGCCGAACTGCCGACCTTTCGATCAACAAGCTCCGCGTCTTTCGCCACCGCCGTCCCTTAAAAACTTAATCAATAATAATAGCCTTGGATCTTCCAGCTTCAAAATTATACAAGCGTGGGACGTCTCATCAAACCACGATATAACCAAGTTAACTTACCTGGCGTAACCAGAGGACAAGGATTTCAACACATCGAAGAAATCCACCACGACTTCGTTCAGCGGGAAGAGATAAATCATCATGACTCTCTGGTCATCCATGTACACCATGTCCTTCTGAACCGCTCTTCGTGTCTGACAAAATCACACAACAGTCTGAGATGAACACCGAACATGAGAAACTTTGGCTCAATGTTGGATGGATGTTATAAATAAAAAAAGCCAGCCGGCTTACATTAAAAATCAAACCGAAAGAAGACACAGAATATTATTAAAACATGGAACTTATTTTGCTAGTGGTTGGGAAAAAGGGGTAGAGATTAAAAACGTAATCTGTATTGTTAAGCAAATTAAATATCCAGGCAACACGCTGTTTATTAAGGACTAACAAATGTGAACCACAGAAAATTAATAAAATTTATATATAAAAAAAATAAAAACCAGCTGGGAAATTTATTTTATTTATTTTATTTGTTTAAATTTCTATACTGCCCTTCTCCAAATAGGACTCATTAACGTAGCAAGCGATGCAGTCAGGTTTCTGGTCTACGGAGATTCTCAGTCGTCCAGGTCATGGTTGTCCCAAAAGTGTGTGTGTTTTTTTTTCAAAAGACAACTGGACTTTGTTATTTTCCTTGAAGACGTTTCACCAAGAAGCCTCTTCGGCTCTGACTGGACTTTCTGTCTTTTTCCTTGAAGATGTTTCGCTTCTCATCCAAGAAGCTTCCTCAGTTCTGACTGGACTTTCTTTGTTTTTCCTCAAAAATGTTTCGCTTCTCATCCTTGAAGCTTCTTCACTTCTGACTGGACTTTCTGTCTTTTTCCTTGAAGACGTTTCGCTTCTCATCCAAGAAGCTTCTTTAGTTCTGACTGGACTTTTTGTTTTTCCTCAAAGTCGTTTAGCTTCTCAACTTCTGACTGGACTTTCTGTCTTTTTCCTTAAAGACATTTCTTCAGGTATATATTACATCTAAGTACTATTGCTATTTTATTACGTCTAAGTGCTATTGTCAAACCGCACCGTCTTATCCAAGTCCCTGGTCTCGTCCTTCTAGAAACAAAGACCCCAGTGATAGGTTGCTGCCGGTTCGGGGCGAATCGGTAGTTGCAACCAGCGGGTGGGCCCACAAACCTGCCCCGGCGCTATCCTGTCCTATATCGCCATGTTTTTGAAGCTGCGCGCATGTGAGGATGGCATGCACATACATTTTTGGTGCTGGCCGAATCAGTTGTTACATTATGTGACGCCCACTTCTGAAAGACTGCCCACCCCCCATATATTCTCCGCAAAGCATTGACATGATTGAAGGGAGGCCATTACGATCATTGACAATAAGTTTTAAAAGGCTTCAATTTTTAACCAGCCTGCGCTGGGCCGATGACGACATGCGTCGCTGGTTGAGCGCCCCTGATTTAAAATTCAGGGGTTTCTACCGCAAAGCCAGACAAATGGCTGCACACAATTGGAATCCCTCATGCCCCTCAGCTCGATAACGATTTATTAATCAACCGCGGAGCGTGTCAGAGATTACACCCTCCATGCCACAACGCTCTCCACCTCACGCACCAACCTGGCAAAGAGCGAATATTTCTCCAATGTATTCTTTAGGGGTCACAATAGTCCCTAAAACTATCGGCTCCAAGTATTCTTTCACCACGGAATGATCCGGAAACTCTGCGGGATTCACAATCGTGATTTCCTCTTTTTTATGTTCCTGCAAAACAGGAAAAAAGAAGAGGAAAAGAGGGTATTTTTAAAGCTAAAAGAAAAAATCTTTAAATGATTTGTTTTTTTAAAAAAACATATACAAGGGTAGTCCTCGGCTTACGACCAAACCGGAGCCCAAAATATTCTGTTTGCAAAGCGAGACAGACCGAAATGAATCCCCACAGGTGATTGTTGTTCAGTGAATCTGGCTTCCCCGCTTCCCTGTTATGACAGGATACCGCAACCGTCATAAATACGAGCCAGTTTGCCAAGTGTCCAAATTCTGATCACACGATCCTGGGAGACTGCAACCGTCATAAATACGAATCATAAATATGAACTGCTAAGATTGTAACTCTGAAAAACTTTTTTCAGTGGAGTAACTTCGAATGGTCACTAAATGAACTAAGTCGAGGCCTACCTGTCCAAATAATTGTGAGCCACCCATATAACCTGAAGTGGAAACAGAGAACATATAATTTTTAAGCAAATGAAGTAGGAAAACCTAGAGTGGTGCGGTGGCAGCACAGAGGCAGAACTCTCGCCTCGCAATCAGGAGGCTGTGAGATTGATCCTAGGTAGAGGCAGATATTTCTCTCACACAATGAGAATATATCTGCCGAACAAAACTCCGCACTGGTGACAGGAAGGGCATCCGGCCAGTAAAACTCAGCTCCATTCATCCTTCCTTAAATAGGCTAAGGGAGTGGCCAATTAGCCCCAAGCCTTACTCTCGAGGAGACCTCCTCCTGAAGAGCCACTCCTGCCTTTTAACAGCTCTGCGCACTCGTGCATCGAGAAGAGGCTCCTCCTCTTCTTCCTCTTCACTTAAGGGAGCTTTTGAATCTCCGCCTCTGGCACCACATCTTCTCCAGCCTCCTCATTGTCTGACTCAAGCGCCAGCTGCACAGGCTGCTTGCGCAGCACCACACCAGCCTCCTCACTGTCGGAATCAGCTACTAACTGCACAGGCCACTGACGGGCCAAAACAGAAAGCTTCTGGAGCCCAGGGAGGACGAAATACGGGCCTACTGGGCCCACCATGCCATCGCGTGCCAAAAGCGGGAGTCGCGTGTGCATGCATGGGGGGCATGGCACATTGAATTATGGGTGTGGGCACACGTGCGCACGACCCCCGTGCTCCCCACAGTTTAGGCACGCGACGGCAAAAAGGTTAGCCATCACTGCTCAAGAGGAAAATGTCTTATTTGCGAGCTTCATGACGGAAGTCCTGGAGAATTAAACTAAATTATGGAAACTTAAGAATTACACTCAATCTACTCCTCAAGGACTGATAATTTGAGACTTTTTTTAAAAAAAAAATCATCACCTTTATCAATTTTGGGGAAGAAAGGATGGCCTTGTATGGAACAGTGGGCGCTGTCAAAATGACGGAGGCGTTGTGTTCTTGTTCCAAGCGCTGATTAAAAACTTCCATGTGTAAAAGGCCAAGGAACCCCAACCTGTAGATTCAACATTTCAATTGACATTTTTAAGGGTACCAACCTGCAATTTGCTAAACTGAACATTCTTCGATTTCCAAGCCAAATGAAAGAAAACGTGTTCCAAATTTTACATTTCACTAATTTTAGCCGTTACACCGTTAACGGATTTTAGCCGTTACACCAGTTATAAAATACAAACAGGGAAAATTACACTTCATTTCAATAATTCCACCGAAAATTATAAACTATAAATGATGAGTAATAATTAGGAATGCTAGTACAATACTACATGAAAACACTTACCGTATTTTTCAGAGTATAAGACTCACCATTTTCCCCCCTAAAAGGGGGTGAAAATTTAGGTGCATCTTATACACCGAATGTTGCCCTGCCCCCCCTTTGGCCCCCACCCTTTGGCCTCTGCCTCCCAGCAATTTACCTCCTTGCAAGCAAACAGCAAGAAAAAACAGCTCCTTTCAGCTTCAGCACAGCCTAATTAGCACAAGTTGATTGGATTGGCCTCCCGACTCTCAGCTGATTTGCTCTCAGCTGTTTAGCGCAGGGCTTTGCTGCTTGCTGCAAAGAGGTAAATTGCTGGGAGCAGATTTTTTTTTTCTCCTGGTGCTAATCAAGCTATGCTGAAAACGAAAATGAAAGTAAAAGCAGGGCTGTTTGCTGCAATGAGGCGAAATTGCGCAGAGGCAGTTTTCTTTTTCTTCTTTTCCTCACCAAAAAAGATAGGTGCGTCTTATACTCCGAAAAATACGGTATACCTCTATAACAGCTGGGGGTTTCAGCTAAGATTCTGTCCAGTTCGGAGAACCTGCAAGTCCCACTCCTGGCTGGCCCCGCCCACCCCTCCCCTCCCCTCCCCTCCCAGGAGTCTCCACGCATTTCGGATGCAGGTAAGAGCAGGGTGCACGCGGAGGCTCGAGGAGGGTGAAAAACAGTCCTACCAGAAAATCAGGAAGGCCGGAAACATATACAGTATATATACATTTATATACTGTATAGGCCTCCGGAGCCTGGGGAGGCCATTTTCGCCCTCCCGGAGGCTCAAGAAAAGCCTCCGGAGCCCGGGGAGGACGAAAATGCCCCCCCCGGCCATGGTGCAGGAGGCTGACTAGGCCACACCCACTATGGCCACGCCCACCCAACAACCGGGCAGAGAACCCCTTGCTAAATTTTTTGTAGCCCAACCCCTGCTCTATAAACAATATTAATACTAAAGAGAGATTTCTAAAGGCCACATAAAGATGTAAAAAAGATTTAAAAAACCACAAAGAGATTTTCTCAATTAGTAGAGCTATGGCCAGGACCCCTTATATTACCTATTTGCAAATCTTAGTTGCTGGCAGACAAAAATCTAGTGACAGGCAGTCCTTGACTTGTGACCACAATTGAGTCCGAAATTTATGTTGCTAAGTGAAAAATTTGTCCGGTGAATTCTGTCTCGTTTTACGATTTTTCTTGCCACAGTTGTTAAGTGAGTCAAAGCAATTGTTAAGCGAGTAACCTGGTCGTTAAGTGAATCTGGCTTCCCCCATTGCCAGAAGGTTACAAAAATGAATCAGGTGACCCCGGGACAACGGTCGTAAACGTGAGTCAGTGGCCAAGTGTTTGAATTTTGATCACCTGACCATGGGGAGGCTGCGACGGTCGTAAAGGTGAAAAACAGCCGCAAGTCAGGTTTTTTTACAGTGCCATTGTAACTTCAAACAGTCACTAAATGAACTGTTGTAAGTTGAGGACTACCGTTACTTAAAATTTAACTGACTTAAACGTAATCGGGTTCCTTATCTCAGAGAGGAAAATCCATTAAGACAGTTTTCAGGATGAAATATATGGTAACTTATGTTACAGGTAGTCCTCGACCTATGACCGTAATGGAGCCTGAAATTTCTGTTGCTAAGTGAGACATTTGTTCAATGACTTTTGACCCGTTTTACGACCTTCCTTGCCATCGTTGTTAAGCGAATCATGTCTGTCGCTACGGGTTGTGAAGCGAATCTGGCTTCCCCCCAAAAACACTGTTTGTCAGAAGGTCGTAAAAAGAGATCCCATGTCGTCGGGTCATGCCACCGTCATAAGTACGAGTCGCTTGCCTGAATTTCGACCGGGTGACCACGGAGAGGCTTTTAACGGCCATTAGGTGCGGACGACGGCCCTACGTCACGCTTTTCAGCGCCGTTTGTAACTCTGAACGGTCGCTAAGCGAGTGGATCACTTAGCAACGGACGCAGGGGTAACTCACCTCCACCCAGCTCCCAAAGCCAGGCTGTTATCACGCTGAATAGTCACGCTGGAGTCATTGAGGGTCAGTTTCTCCAAAGCTCCTTTCAAGTTAGAATATTCGGACTGGTCCGTCGGAAACACTCCTGTCGAGACAGAAGGTGGCTTTTTAGCCAGAAAAAATGTCCTGAAGATCTCGAATGTCCAACCAACTTGGAAGACCTCTGGACATCAAGCCATGGCTGGCTGGGGAATTCTGGGAGCTGAAGATCCTCCAGAGGTCTTCACGCGACGAAGATTGGATCACCTCTGCTTTAGGTGATCCTACATTGTCATTCCATCCATTTAATACTGGTAGACTTTCTGGAATGGTGGGCCACGGTCTCCTCCTCCTCCTCCCCCTCCTTCTTCTTCTTCCTAGGACAGGGGTCTGCAACCTTAAACACTCAAAGAGCCATTTGGACCCTGTTAGGATATGGTTTGAGCCTAACGAGTTGTCCAGCCAATATCTGTGTTCTGTGACTTTAATATGAATATGTATTGTGTGACTTTAAAGTTTTCCTGCTGATTCATTGTAATGCTGAGTCATGCTGTAATTAGATAATCACTAGTTGTAAACGTATTTAAGAAAGATACTGTAACGTATTCAGTTAATGATATGCTACCATTGTGTGTGGAGTTGCTATCCATTGTGCTGTCATCGGTTGGATGGATCTGCTATCATCGTGGTTGGTGAACCAGAGTGAGTTTGTTATTCTAACCGACTACTGTTTGTACGGTAAGAAGAGTTTTTGTATCGCTGGACTGATTTAACTGGCAAAGACTGGGCTTGATTTAAAAGACTATGAGATTGTTTTTTCCACTATAAAGTAAACTTTTGATAAACCAGTTTGCACATCTCTTATTCATTGCTCTCGGCAACGTTTCTCTGTGCTCTACACTCTGCTGGTTGGTAACACAACAACAATATCCTTAACAAACCCGTTTCCCACAGAAAAGAAATCACCGGGAGCCACAAAACATGGTTGGGCATGGCCAACTCGACATCACTCACTCCCACCCAGTCACATGACCTCCCCCCCCCAGCCACGCTTACCGAGGTTATGTGCCTCCTTGTGTTACCTTAGTGACTGGGAGGGGCGGATGAGGGGCGGGGCCAGCCAGGGGTGTGTTCAGCGGACAGGGGGACGAAAGAGCCACATGCGGCTCTGGAGCTGCAGGTTGCAGACACCCGTCCTAGGGTGATAGGGACTGGCCCAAAGTCATCCGACTGGAATTCATGCCTAAGGGGCGGACTTGTTCCCAGGTTCCGCTCCCAACACCTGTAAGCAAACCTGCACGCAGGTACGTGTTTTCAAGCACATTTAGGGGGCCACGTCAATGACCTCCCGGTGAAGGTCCCGTCAAGATATTTCTGCTGCATAGAGATTGCAGTTGAATGGGAAATTCCTGGAAGAGGCATTTTGGCCATTTCTCCAGTGGCAGAAGAAATTCAAATAATTTTTTAAAAAATGAGTTTACCAGGAGATCTGTCGTCCATCCGTCCATCCATCCATCTCTCTCTATTCATCTATTTCTCCCTCTCTCCTTCCCTTCATATCTATCTATCTATCTATCTATCTATCTATCTATCTATCTATCTATCTATCTATCATCTATCTACCTATCATCTCTCTCTCTCTCTCTATCAACCTACCTATCATCTCTCTAGCTCTCTATTCTATTCTCTCTACCAGCCTGCCTACCTACCATCTCTCTAGCTCTCTATCTCTCTATAGCTAATCTATCACTATCCATCTATCTCTAGCCATCTACATCTATTCATCTACGCCTCTCTCCATCTCTTCTCTCTCTATCCATCCCTCTTTCTCATATCTCTCTCATATCTCTCTCTCATATCTATCTATCTATCTATCTATCTATCTATCTATCTATCTATCTATCTATCTATCTATCTATCTATCTATCTCTACCTACCTACCTACCTACCTACCTACCTACCTACCTACCTACCTACCATCTCTCTATCTCTCTACAGCTAATCTATCTCTATCCATCTATCTTTATTCATCTACGCCTCTCTCCATCTCTTCTCTATCCATCCCTCTTTCTCATCTCTCTCTCTCTCTCTCTCTCTCTCTCTCTCTCTCTCTCTCTCTCTCATCTATCCCTATCCATCTACATCTATGCCTCTCCCCATTCATCTATCTATCTATCTATCTATCTATCTATCTATCTATCTATCTATTTATCTATCTATCTTATTTAAGAACTGCTCATGTCCTGGCAGAGAAAGGGACTCTGGACAGTGTACAATATTAACATTTTGAAATGTTAATTGAAATTTAAACACTCCATCTCTCTCTCTCTCTCCCTCTCCCTCTCTTTCACGCACACACACAAACACACATGAACAAATACACACAAACACAGATACAGATGTGATAAAGAGCTGTAAAACATTGGCCACTGGATCTTTCCTGGGAGGAGAAGGTGGGTAACAGAAACCTGGAGGCTAAGAATTCTTCTACTGCCTTGGGTGACATTGGGCCAGTCTCTCTCTCGTTCTCTCTCTTCCTCCCTCCCTCCATCTCCCTCCCTCCATCTCCCTCCCTCTTTTCTAAACCACTGCTAAAAATGTGTGCCAAGAAAACTGCCAGAACTAGTCCAGGCAGCCACTAGGAGTCAGCACTGACTTAAAACACTCCCTCCGCCCCAAATCCTTTGACCGGTACCCCCCTCACCTGCAAAGACCATGGGTTTTGCGGATTTAAACCCAGGAAACGGTTCCACCGGTTGATTATGCAAGTAGATCGTATCTCCTATTTGGGCATCCATAATCTCTCTCATTCCAGCAATCATATACCCCACTTGGCCGGCGTATCTAAATGAAAGTTTTACATTACATGAAGACTTAGTGAAATTGAAGATGGAAGAGATAGAGAAAAGAAGAAATCTTTGAAAATAACACCGAAATGTCATATGGAAGAAATGAATGATGTACTAAATGTTTGCTTGTCTTAAAAAATAAAAAAAAAAACTTTATTAAAAAAAAAAGAAGTTTATAAACATTTACAAGATATACTTCCATAATATTCATTCTCATTCTCTCTCCCTCCCTCCCTCCTTCTCTCTCTCCCTCCCTTCCTGTTCTGCCCCACCTACAGACCCCAGCAGCACACACAAAGTCCGTTCAAATCTTAGTTTACTGAATAAACCAGTCTTTTACAACAACGGCTGTTAATTAATTGCATTAAGAGCCGCCAAGAATTCAAAGAATAATAAATGAAAGCTTACTATGGTTGGCAGAATGCCCAGAAGCAATTTGCAGGAAGCTGATAAGATAAGCAAGATAAGACACAAAGGTATGTGAACCAAGTTGTTCCCTGCAAATTGCTTCAGTCGGCATTCCTCCTTAAATAGGCTAAGGGAGTGGCCAATCAGCCCCAAGCCTTACTCTCGAGGAGACCTCCTCCTGAGGAGCCACTCCTGCCTTTTGGCAGCTCTGCGCGCCCATGCATCGAGAAGAGGCTCCTCCTCTTCTTCCTCTTCACTTATGGGAGCTTCTGGAGGTTCTGAAGGCCCTGGCTGAATCCCGGCCTCTGGCACCACATCTTCTCCAGCCTCCTCATTGTCCGACTCGAGCGCCGGCTGCACAGGCTGCTGGCGCAGCACCACACCAGCCTCCTCGCTGTCGGAATCAGCTACTACGGGCCACAACACTTCCCTCTTTTTTTGGCTTTCCAAAACTTACAGTTTATCGGTCGGTCGCTGGTCGGGTGTCAGAATTCCTACTTCATTCACTTCGTAAATCTTCTTAGTGTGAGCCGTAGTGATCTTGTCGCCTTTGTGGATTTCTCCACCGAACAGCGCGATGTTGGCGATCACCCCTCGGTAAGTGTCAAAGGTGGAATCGAACACCAAGGCTCTCAAAGGCTCATGGAGATTAACCACTGGCCTGTTCCACAAAGACCGACAGACGTAAAAAAAAAAAAAAAAAAAAACCTGTAGAAAATTATCGCTCGGAATCGAGGGTTTCCCCCTCCTCCCGCCCCCAAAGGAAAGATCCGATTACAACAGCATTTAAAAACAACAACGTATACAGGTAGCCAAGAGCCTTGGTGGCACAGCAGACTAAAGTGCTGTTAAGCAGCACTTAGCTGCCTGCAATTAGTTTAGTTTAGTTTTAGTTTAGTTTATTTGATTTATATACCGCCCTACTCCCGAAGGATTCAGGGGGGTGAACAGCCAAACAATAAAATACATAGATACAAAAAATTTAAAAACCAGATAAAATTGAATTAAACCATTTTGGCCCAGACAAATTAAAACACCCCAATAATTTAAAAGCAGATTAAAATTTACATATTAAAAAGAGGGAAAAGATTAGGCCAAGCCCGCCTGGTGGAATAAAAAGGTCTTGAGAGCGCGGCGGAAGGTGCGCAGATCCGGGATCCTCCATATCTCCGGGGGGAGCTCGTTCCAGATAGTGGGTGCCCCCACAGAGAAGGCTCTCCCCCTGGGGGCCGCCAGTCGACATTGTTTGGCTGACAGCATCTGGAGGAGTCCCTCTCTATGACCGCGTACCGGCCGGTGGGAGGCTATTGGTGGTAGAAGGCGGTCCCGTAGGTAACCAGGTCCTAAGCAAGTTCAAATCTCACCAGGCTCAAGGTTGACTCAGAGAGAGAGGGAGGGAGGGAGGGAGGGAGAGAGAGAGAGAGAGAGAGAGGGAGGGAGGGAGGGAGGGGCGGAGCCTGGGCTGTCCTCAGATGGAGAGTCAACAAATCTGGAGGTGGCTGATGAGGAAGAGGAGGAACAGCTGGGTCCAGTGCCTGATGCATAGATGCACAGAAGGCAGAGGAGAGGAGAGCAGTGGAAATCTATGGGCCGGTCCTCGGGATGGAAGAGCCACTGCTGCTAGCGAAGCCCCACCCTAGCTCTGGGGATAAAAGGCAGGGGCGGAGATGAATAGGTGTAGCAGACAGCTATTCATCTTCCAGCCGGCTGTACTCATTAGAAACTTTTTGCAGGGGTTGCCGGCACTCCTAATAAAGGAATCATTGATTTAAATAGAGAGGGTTTGTCATCTTTGGGTCAGAACAAAAGAGGAATTATCGGCAACAGTGTCCTAAGTCACTTTTTTCAGTGGCGTTGTAAGCCTGGAACTGTCACGTTGTAAGTTGAGGACGACCTGCTATGTATTCAAAGGTCCGAAGTGACAACTCTGAGGGAAAAAAAAAAAATATGACAGAAAAACCAACTTACGGTGGAATCCTTTCAATCACCGCCTGAAGTATTCTTTCAACATTTGTTCCCAGTTTAGCCGAAATCTGAAACAAGATTTAAAAAAAAAAAAATAAGATAATTTGGCCTCATTTCAGGGATGCACCCAAACTTTCCCAAGGCACTGCTTCCATTATATTATTCCTTATACAGGCAGTCCTCGACTTACGACCAAAATGTCTGTCGTTAAGTGAGACATTTGCTAAGCGGGTTACGACCTTCCTTGTTGCAGTTGTTAAGTGCCGTTGGTAAGTGAGTTAGTAACCCGGTTGTTAAGTGAATCTGGCTTCCCCCATTGGCTTTGCGTGTTGGAAGGTCGCAAAAAGGGACCATGTGACCCTGGGACCGTCATAAATATGAGGTAGTTGTTGCCAAATGTCTGAATTTTTGATCACTTAATCGTACGGATGCAGCACAGGTTGTCAATTTGGAAAACGATCATAAGCCACGTTTTTCAATGCCTTCGTTAACTTTGAATGGTCACTAAACGAAGTGTTGTTAAGTCGAGGATTACCTGTATCTGAAAAATTCTTGCCCAAGGAATGGCGTACAGGTCACAGCCACTCCCTTCCCAACAAAAGTAAGAGAAATATAAACATACAGGTAACATAGGTAGCTAGAGCTGTAAAACTAGCTTCTTTCAAAACCTTTAGCTTTCCTACGGTCAACTGGAGAGATTGAAAGAGGGGGAAAAAAAGAGAGAGAAAAAGAAACCAGGAGTTAAAATTAACGAGGAGAGTTTTGAGAGAGAGAGAGAATGAAAGAAGAAGGAAGAAGGGAAAGGAAGGTTGGAAGAAAGAAAGAATAGAATGGAAGGGGAGGGGAGTGGAGTGGAGTAGAAGGGAAGGGAAGGGAAGGGAAGGGAAGGGAAGGGAAGGGAAGGGAAGGGAAGGGAAGGGAAGAGAGTGGAATGGAATGGGAGTGGAAGGGAGAGGAAGGGAAGGGAAGGGAAGGGAAGGGAAGGGAAGAGAGTGGAATGGAATGGGAGTGGAAGGGAGAGGAAGGGAAGGGAAGGGAAGGGAAAGGAAGAGAGTGGAATGGAATGGAATGGGAGTGAAGTGGAGTGGAAGGGACGGGAAGGGAAGGGAAGGGAAGGGAAGGGAAGGGAAGGGAAGGGAAGGGAAAGAAAAGGAAGGGAAGGGAAGGGAAGAGAGTGGAATGGAATGGAATGAGAGTGGAGTAGAGTGGAAGAGAAGAGAAGAAGCGAGGAGAGGAGAGGAGAGGAGAGGAGAGGAGAGGAGAGGAGAGGAGAGGAGAAGAGAAGAGAAGAGAAGAGAAGGGAAGGGAAGGGAAGGGAAGGGAAGGGAAGGGAAGGGAAGAGAAGGGAAGAGAAGAGAAGAGAAGAGAAGAGAAGAGAAGAGAAGAGAAGAGAAGAGAAGAGAAGAGGACTTTATTTGGCCAAATGTCATTAGGTACAGAAGAATTTAGAAAGGAAGAAAGGAATGTAGGGAAGGGAGAGAGGGAAGGAATGAAGGAAGGAGGGAGGGAAGGAAGGGAGAGAGGGAAGGAAGGAAGCAATGGAGAGAGCGAGGGAAGAAAGAAAGATAGATAGGGAAGTAGGGAAGGAAGGAAGGAAGAAAGGTAGATAGGGAAGTAGATAAGGAAGGAAGGAAGGAAAAAAGGAAGGAAGGAAGGAAGGAAGGGACAAAATTAGCTAGATTCAGCTGCCAAACTCAAACAATGAAATGATCTCTATTGTCAAAAGTGACCGTCCATCACCGCAGCAAATTATCAGCCTTCAGTACCATCTCAGGAAAATCTCTGCATATAACACAACTGTGTGCGTATCACTCTTCAGTATCGGGGCCGATGACAATGCCTGCGGTCATATACACGTTTACAATGAACTACATTTAATGGAATTTCAAGCCATTTGCTTCTGAATGGACTGATCTAGCAGTGCATGGCTCAGAAAATTATTCTGCTTATCCAGCTAAACCATTTCTACTGTACATATTTAAAAAAAGATGCACAGGTATTTGTAAAGCGAAGAAGGGTGCCTTACTCTAATGCAATCTTCTTTGAGGATATCAAAGGTATTCTCAATTTGATTTTCAACCATCTCTGGATTTGCATTCTTGAGGTCAATCTGCAAAATAACGATACTATTATATTAATTCAAATTAATATACCAGTTCCTATACCAGTTCCTACCACAAAGCAAAGCTGGAATTCCATTGCCACAAAATGAGAAAAGATAACATATTCTTTGATATTGGGAGTGGGGATGATCTTTGTGCATTTACTATTGTTAATTTTTTAAAAAACTAATAATCTGAATAAACATCTGGACCTTTTAAGGCAAAGAGGATTATTTGGAAGAAATATGTGAAGTAGCTCGACAAATAAAAGTGTAATCTTAGACTGTGCCTAAAATAAGTCCCCATTTTAAAAAGAAAATCCAGTTTGGTTAAGGCACCAGGCTATAAATTAGGAGATCGTGAGTTCTAGTCCCACCTTATCCGTAAAAGCCGACTGGGTGAGTTTGGGCCAATCACCAGGAGACGGTGAGTTCTAGTCCCACCTTATCCGTAAAAGCCGACTGGGTGAGTTTGGGCCAATCACCAGGAGACGGTGAGTTCTAGTCCCACCTTATCCGTAAAAGCCGACTGGGTGAGTTTGGGCCAATCACCAGGAGACGGTGAGTTCTAGTCCCACCTTATCTGTAAAAGCCGACTGGGTGAGTTTGGGCCAATCACCAGGAGACGGTGAGTTCTAGTCCCACTTTATCCATAAAAGCCAACTGGGTGAGTTTGGGCCAATCACCAGGAGACGGTGAGTTCTAGTCCCACCTTATCCGTAAAAGCCGACTGGGTGAGTTTGGGCCAATCACCAGGAGACGGTGAGTTCTAGTCCCACCTTATCTGTAAAAGCCGACTGGGTGAGTTTGGGCCAATCACCAGGAGACGGTGAGTTCTAGTCCCACCTTATCCATAAAAGCCAACTGGGTGAGTTTGGCCCAATCACCAGGAGACAGTGAGTTCTAGTCCCACCTTATCCGTAAAAGCCGACTGGGTGAGTTTGGGCCAATCACCAGGAGACGGTGAGTTCTAGTCCCACTTTATCCATAAAAGCCAACTGGGTGAGTTTGGGCCAATCACCAGGAGACGGTGAGTTCTAGTCCCACCTTATCCGTAAAAGCCGACTGGGTGAGTTTGGGCCAATCACCAGGAGACGGTGAGTTCTAGTCCCACCTTATCTGTAAAAGCCGACTGGGTGAGTTTGGGCCAATCACCAGGAGACGGTGAGTTCTAGTCCCACCTTATCCATAAAAGCCAACTGGGTGAGTTTGGCCCAATCACCAGGAGACAGTGAGTTCTAGTCCCACCTTATCCGTAAAAGCCGACTGGGTGAGTTTGGGCCAATCACCAGGAGACGGTGAGTTCTAGTCCCACCTTATCCGTAAAAGCCGACTGGCTGAGTTTGGGCCAATCACCAGGAGACGGTGAGTTCTAGTCCCACCTTATCCGTAAAAGCCGACTGGGTAAGTTTGGACCAATCACCAGGAGACGGTGAGTTCTAGTCCCACCTTATCCGTAAAAGCCGACTGGGTGAGTTTGGGCCAATCACCAGGAGACGTTGAGTTCTAGACCTTATCGACTGCAGTGACTTAACAAATGTGGCACGGAAAGTCGTAAAATGGGGGCAAAACTCACTTAAGAACGGTCTCGCTTAACCACAGAAATCTTGAGCTCAGTTTGTAGTCGTAAGCCGAGGATTTGCAAAATATCTAAAATTAAGTGACGCTGCGGAGAACGCGGAAATCTTACCTTATTTATAACGGGGATGATTGCGAGCTGTGCTTCATATGCCAGGTAAAAATTGGCTACAGTTTGAGCCTGGATACCCTAAAACCAAACCCCCCAAAAAACCAAAAAACAACAATGCATGAATTTCGAACAATCTGCAGAAATGTTTTATGTCGTTTGCAAAAATCGCTGCTTAAGAAGAAGAGAAAGCTTCAAAGAAATCTGTTGATATAACAAGAGAGGCCAACGTACATTTTTCTGCTCGTGCTCCTGGAACAAAGGATTAACTGTAAAGGCTAAAAATACAGCAAGTAACGTTTTTATTGCTAATTTGGTTTAGAGCCTGATAAATCTTTACCACTCCCGCAACAAACACAACACTTGTAGTGATTAAATTCCCAGCCCAGGAGGCTGTTTCGAAAACCGAAGTTCATCCCATCTTAAAAAATACCTGTTTGAAGTTAATTGGTCCATCTTTTAAGTGCCAACACAATCCTCTCCTCCCAATCTGCTATTTTATATTTTTCATTTAGGCTCCAACATTGCAGTTCCAAGAAGGCTAATGGGTTTTTTTTGTTTGTTTTTAAAGTTTTGTTTACATTTAAATTAAAAATCAATACTAAACTCAATTGGCAATTAGAAAGTTGAAGAAGGAGAACAATCTCTACAGATTTCCTAAACCCCAATAAAACAGGAGCTGTCTCTGACTTATTTGGTTGCGTTTTAACCAGGGGTGAAATGCTCCCGGTTCGGACCGGATCGCCCGATCCGGTAGTGATGGTGGCGGGTGGTTCAGAGAACCGGTAGCAAAAATCCGTGCACCCCCCTCTTGCCCAGCTGAACAGCGCGATCATCAGAGGCATTTTTTTTAATTTTAAAAGCATTTTTTCTACAACCTCTTCAGCCGAAAAAATGCTTTTAAAAGTAAAAAAAAAAAACGCCTCTGATGATCGTGCGGCTCAGCTTGGGATCGTCAGAGGCTTTTAAAAGCATTTTTTTTCCTACAATCTCTTCGGCTGAAGAGGTTGTAGAAAAAAAATGCCTTTAAAAGCCTCTGACAATCCCAGCTGAGTTGCCTGATCATCAGAGGCTGTTTTTTTTTAATTTTAAAAGCATTTTTTCTACAACTTCTTCAGCTGAAAAAATGCTTTTAAAAGTAAAAAAAAAACACCTCTGATGATTGTGCGGCTCAGCTGGGATCGTCAGAGGCTTTTAAAAGCATTTTTTTTCCCTACAACCTCTTTGGCCGAAGAGGTTGTAGAAAAAAAAAATGCCTTTAAAAGCCTCTGACGATCCCAGCTGAGTTGCCTGATCATCAGAGGCTGTTTTTTTAAAATTTTAAAAGCATTTTTTCTACAACTTCTTCAGCTGAAAAAATGCTTTTAAAAGTAAAAAAAAAACACCTCTGATGATCGTGCGGCTCAGCTGGGATCGTCAGAGGCTTTTAAAAGCATTTTTTTTTCCTACAACCTCTTTGGCCGAAGAGGTTGTAGAAAAAAAAAATGCCTTTAAAAGCCTCTGACGATCCCAGCTGTTGTTGCCTGATCATCAGAGGCTTTTTCTTTTTTTACTTTTAAAAGCATTTTTTCGGCCGAAGAGGTTGTAGAAAAAATGCTTTTAAAAGTTAAAAAAAAAAAAAGTTGGCCATGCCCACCCAGTCAGATTACCCCCAAGCCACGCCCACATAACCGGTAGTAACTAATTTTACATTTCACCACTGATTTTAACCCTACAGTAGTGGCCAAAATTGTGGAAACATTTTGGGAAAAGTGTATTTTGGAGATTTGATGGCTAATAACACCACTTTTTTTTTTTTTTTGAGTTTCAAGATAATCCTATTCCACTGCTGAAATGCTCTCGCCTCGCAATCAGGAGGCTGCGAGTTCGATCCTAGGTAGAGGCAGATATTTCTCTCTCTGGGCACAAAGAGGATATATCTGCCGAACAAAACTCCGCATTGGCGACAGGGAAGGGCATCCGGCCAGTAAACACTCAGCTCCATTCAGTTGCCCTAGACTCTACCCCACAAGGGCTTATGGGGTCATTAAAAGAAGACGATGATTTGTTTGGTGAGCCAGTTGTTCATAGCCTTTATTTGGAACGGGAAACCTTTCGTCCCTTCAGAAGCAAAATTAATTATTAATTAATTAATTAATTAATTTTGAAAGCCTACCTGGTTTGCATCCACAACCAACAGGACTCCTTGGCAAGCCGACAACGACCGTGACACTTCATAATTAAAATCCACGTGGCCCTGAGCAGAAGGGAAGAAACATCTGATGAAGGGCATCAACAGATTGCTGGGAAGTTCTCACGTGGCCCACTGGTTATTCATCAGAAGAGTCTCAAACCCATTTTAATTCGTTACTGAATACCCCTCTTGTCTTCTCATAGGTAACTGTTCTGACCCAGCTCCTCAAACCCTCTACAGTTGAAGCAACGCTTCCTTTATTAGGAACGCCAGAAGCCCCGGCAAAAAGTTGCTCTCTCAACACAGGCTAACAACTTCGTCCGCCGGGGAGATGAATAGTTGTCTGCCACACCTATTCATCTTCGCCCCCTGCACTTTATCCCCAGAGCTAAGGTGGGGCTTCGCTAGCAGTGGTGGCTCTTCCATCCCGAGGACCGGCCCATAGATTTCCACTGCTCTCCTCTCCTCTGCCTTCTGTGCATCTGTGCGTCAGGCACTGGACCCAGCTGTTCCTCCTCTTCCTCATCAGCCACCTCCGGACCTGGGGGCTGTTGACTCTCCATCTGAAGGCTGATGGACGGCCCAGGCTCCGCCTCCGTCTCTCTCTCTCTCTCTGCCAACTCCATTCCCTCTTCCCCCTCGGAGCTCTCAGGTTGCCTTGATGCTGATCCTGACTCCCACGCCTTTCAAGGGGGAAGCTGGATTTACTTAACAACTGTGTTACTAATTTAACATCGGCTTAAGAAACGTGGCAAGGAAAATGGTAAAACGGGACAGATTCACAATTTTTTTTTCACTTAACGACATATCCCTTGTGGTCGTACGTTGAGGACTCCCTGTAGCTGCATTCGTGGGGAGCGGGATTAAGTTTGGTGATTAATTAGATGCTGCATTTCACGCCTGCTTGACATTAATGGGGATTCATCTAACCTCAACCACAGGCAGAAGGATTGCTTATGGTTAAGACATCAGGAGGTGATAGCCCAGCGCGAGCCTAACAACCCAAGAGCTGGATGGCAGCCACCGACTTTTGGCTTTCAGCTTTGCGGTAAGTCTTCCCAGTCGTAACCAACAATGCACTTACAGGTGTATCGATGAGATTTAAGAGGTAATTTGTTCCTTCGTGGTTATAAACGAGGGAAGCCGTCTGAGCTTTCACCGTGATGCCCCTTTCGCGCTCCACTTGCAATTTATCCAGCACCTGCTTATTATGGTCTGTTTTGGCAATTGCTCCTAGAGGATCAGAGATAGCCCTTGATTATTATTCATATTCAAGGACCGGCCCATAGATTTCCACTGCTCTCCTCTCCTCTGCCTTCTGCGCATCCACGTGTCAGGCACTGGACTCAGCTGTTCCTCCTCTTCCTCATCAGCCACCTCCAGACCTGGGGGCTGTTGACTCTCCATCTGAGGGCTGACGGACAGCCCAGGCTCCGCCTCTGTCTCTCTCTCTCTCGGCCAGCTCCGTTCCCTCTTCCCCCTCGGACTCTCAGGTTGCCTTGTTGCTGATCCTGACTCCCACACCTCCTCCTTCTCCTCCGCCGATTCGGCTGCTGGAGGGGCTGGTGGCCAACAGGCCACAACACCAGGGAAGAATCCTTGGTCCACTCAAGTGTCCACCCAATGAAGCCGCAGTGATGCCCAAAGTTACTCTTCTGACCTCAGTCATCCAAGGGAGTCCCCTCTCCCCTCTGAGGTCAGATTTGGGCAGTGGCACAAAGACAATTGGCAAAACTCTCTTCCCCTTCACCCATCCAAGACCCCACAAGACTGAAGAGCCTTCCATGAGTAGAGGGACACCCAACTTCTTGTTAGCCCTCAATACAGGGATCCAAATTCCATTTTCCGTGTTGACTTTCAAAACCAAACAAAATGGATTAACATACAGGTATTAATTGAGATCAGTGACTCAATTAAACAAGACATCATGCAAATACAATGGATTTCAAAATTCATTTTTCCCTAAGGCCGTTAAGCAAAGAACCTTGGTTGCTAACCAAGACATCATGCGACCACGAGATTTACGACTCTGCTTCCCCTTGTGGTCATTAAGCAAATCACCTGCGTTCATTAAGGTATCTACTTTAATTTATTTAAAATTTATTTACTGAGCCTGAGTGGCGCAGCAGACTAATGCTACTGTTAAAAGGTAGTATTTAGCTTCCAGCTGCCTGCAATTACTGCGAGTTCAATTCTCACCAGGCTCAAGGTTGACTCAGCCTTCCATCCTTTCTAAGCTGGGTAAAATGAGGATCCAGTTTGTGGGGGCAATAAGCTGACTTTGTATAAAATATACAAAAGTATGAAGGCTATTGCTTAACGCATTGTAAGCCGCCCTGAGTCTCCAGAGAAGGGCAGCATATAAATCAAAATAAATAAATAAATAAAATAAATACTTGCATAGAAGCCAATCTTTTGGGGGGTGTATTTTGCAAACTATTTGGCTTAGCGGTGAATATAGATGGTAAACATTTTTTTTCCTATAATGCTAGTCTGTTGTAGTCTCAGAACAATAACACTGAAAATGCAACACTTCTAATTTTACCAGGTCTAAATAAAACAGATCTCAACGCTTCCTAGTTTCTTGATTCTAAATGAATACGCCAGGGATCTCCAAACTTGGCAGCTTTTAAGAATTGTGGACTTCAACTCCCAGAATTCCCTAGCCAGCCATGGAAGACTGTCATGCCGGGAATTCTGGGAGATGAAGCCCCCAAGTTGTCAATAAACTAATTTTAAGAGTCACTTTCAGGGAGAAACATGATGTTTTAAACATGGGGATCTTGAAGCATTTGAAACAATTTTCCTCGTGGAATTTTCGTAGCAAATAAAAAGAAACTTGGCATGACAACGCATAACCAAATAGACAAATAGAGAGGCACACATTTTATAAAAAAATACCGCACCTGTTATTTCCAGCAGCCGATCAGCTAACGTACTCTTTCCGTGATCCACATGGGCTATTATGCTAAAATTTCTAATATTTTCTGCAGGGAACGACGACATATCCACCGTATCCTAAAAAGAGATTAAAAAACACAAATGAGTTAAAAGCCGTTTAAAAACTGTTGCATGACAAGAGTACTTTCCCCAAAACGTTTTTTATATTCTGATTTGGATCAAAATAATTTATATTTCCTGCTCTTTGGAATTAAACTTTTCAACACCTATTACCTAGTTGGGTCATGAAATATTGGGAAGAAAACAGCCCAACTCAGAGAGCCCCAACCTCCTCACAAATCTATCTCAGCATACCAAATTCTGTTAAGGAACAAAAAAAAAAGCAAAGTTTTTATATCCAAATAAGGAAGAATTACTTTGATTCAGAGTCAATGTACTTCTGGATTCCCACCTGTTTTGAGATAAGCTGTAAAAGTTAGATTGCTTAAAAAAAAAAGAAAAGCTGAAGCAAGTAACACATTTCAATCACCTTGTTCGCCCTGGAGCAAAACTTCCTTGATGGAGCAGCACGATGAAGAGAAGGTTTTAAGGTCCGAAGAGAAAGATACGAAAGAAAAATAGCATTGTGGTACACCGGACACCTGACGGAGATATAAAATGCCCTTTGGAAGAATGAAGGCATCCTTCCAGATTAATTCCAAGATCCAGGCTGAACAAAGGAAACGTTCACAGAAGCCAATATATTATTCAGAATAACGCTTCTACAGATATATTCATTTCTCTAATAACCGCAGGAAGTTTTAGTCCGAATTCCCCCAAAAAACAGTGGTAAGTATTCTTAAAAAAGAACATTTCCTCTTCATACTGGTGGAAAGGCTGGATAAATCCTGCAAAAAAGTCAGCTTCGTTTTTCGTGCACAAATATACATCAGTTGCTCCAATTTTTCTTTCCCTAAATTTGCTGTATATAGATATATATATTTATTTTCTGGGAGATAGACACTTCCCGGAGAGCGAGTTGAAAGGCATGGCACGACAGACACAAGAGTGACTTGCAGTGATGGAGAGATACGGAGGCGTGTCGCGAACGTGGTCGCTGTAAATTAAATTTTAGCTGAAATTTAAATTTCCTCTTCTTTTTACGCTCTTGGTTTCCGTGGCTTCGGACTTTTCCACTCCTTTTCCTTCTCTTTTATTGCCTTAAAAGAAGAATAGATAACTGTTTCAATTGCCAGCAAGTGGACACAGTCCCAATTCCACCGCCACCCCATCCAATACAGGAGGTGATCCTCGATTTACGGCCACAATTGAGCCCAATTAGCCGTTGCTAAGTGAGACATCTTTCTTTTTGTCTCCCGTTAATTTCTGTTCTGTGTTTGTTTTTTCAGTTTTTTTCTTTTTTTCCTAATAGTACTTAAGTCATTTCCAGACATACTGCATCAATGTTTATTAAAAGAAAGTTTTACTCTTTTTATAATGCTGACTTTCCAAAGCCTCTTTGCTCCCACAACAAAGTTTGCATTTAAGGCAAACCAATGTTGACTGTTAAGAACTGTGTTTTAAATAATAATAATAATAACTTTATTGTCACTGTATGTGTATACACAGTATACCCATACAATGAAATTCACTTAACACTCAAAGACCAGGCCCAACACACATAACAATCCCCAAACACACTCCCACCCACCACAAATTCCCCACCCCTAAACCACCCAAACATCCACACAACAGACCAAGTAATGCTGTCCAATCTCTCACTGATGGTGGCCCTATAAAAATAATTCCACACTTTTAAATAATAATAATATTATATTATTATAATATATATATATATATATAATACAATATATATGTTTTCTGAGGTTTTCGCGGGTGTTTGTATGTAGGTCTTTGGTTATTTGGGTTTTCTCCCACGTAAAATTGGAACTGTCTTGGCGACATTTCAACAAAGTCTCATTCGTCATCTTCAGGCTGGTGTTTTCGGCTTCGTGCTTCTAGGAGCTGCGATCACACATTGCTCCTAGAAGCACGAAGCCGAAAACACCAGCCTGAAGATGACGAATGAGACTTCGTCGAAACGTCGCCAAGATACTTCCAATTTTACGTGGGAGAAAACCCGAATAACCAAAGACCTACATACAATATATACATACACACACACACACACACACACACACACACCTCCGCCCAATCAGAACACCCCCACTGGCCAAGCTACCACCCAATCAGTTCACACCCCCACTGGCAGTTAAAAGGAAGAAACAGCTGCGATCACACACATTGCTCCTAGAAGCACGAAGCCGAAAACACCAGCCTGAAGATGACGAATGAGACTTCGTCAAAACTTTGCCAAGAAACCTCCAATTTTACGCGGGGGAGAACCCGAATAACCAAAGACCTACATACAAACACCCGCGAAAACCTCAGAAAAGAAATTATATATATATATATATATTGTTTTTCTATCGAGACATCTGGTCTAACATGTGGGAGGGGGCATTCTGCTCCCTTTCGCCTTTTAGCTCCTATCCAGGATCCCTCAAGCAGTCGCATGACGACAAACCATTTTATATCAAATTTATATTTTGCTGATAAAGAAATAAAGGGAGACTAGTATAGATTTATTTCAAGCTATTTAGCTCTCATCAGCTAGCCAGACCCTTATTTGGCCTAAGTTCGAATCCGAGTAAGGGTATGGCTAGCTGATAAGAGCTAAATAGCTTGAAATAGATCTATACTAGTCTCCCTTTATTTCTTTATCAGCAAATATATATATAAAATATTATATCAAATTTATATTTCGCTGCCACTGCTTGAGGGCTCTTGGATTGGAGCTGAAAGGCGAAGGGGATGCAGTATGCTCCCTCCCACATGCTGGGGTAGACCAGGTATCTCGATAGAAAAACACATTACATATTACATATACTATATATATTATATATATGATATAATATTAGAATATATAATAACAACAACAACAGGAGACCGAGGCACATTCTTACGACGTAGCCGTACAGGAAGTCCTCGTCTTACGACCGCAACGGAGCCCAACTCTTCTGTTGTTAAGGTGAAACATTGGTTCCAAGTCAGAGTTTTGCCCCCCTTTACGACCTTTCTAGCTGTCGTCGTTAAGCGAATCACCGCCTTTGTTAAGTGAGGAACCTGGTTGTTAAAAGAATATCTGCTTTCCCCGCGGACTTGGCTTGTCCAAAGGTCGCAAAAAGGGTGAATGAGACGCGACCCCGGGACACTGCGACCGTCGTAAGTGCGAGTCATTTTGCCAAACATTCTGAAATTTGGACCCTGGGATGGTGCAATTAATAAGACCATAAAAATGCACTTAGGACCCGGGGAAAAAACGGTTAGGGTTAAGGCTTAGGGGGTCCTAAGTTCCCCCCCCTTTTTTTTTGCTCCACCCCCGTTGCAAACTTCGGACGGTCACTAAGCGAAGCATCGCGTCGCAAGTCGAGGACTCCCTGCACAGAGCGGTTGTTGGCGCTTCGCTGGATCCGGAAAATCATGCAAACCTCTGCAGAGATCACTTCGGCGCCTCGCCACGATCCGGTCGGGTCGAAGCCCTTGCTGCAGCCCTTGCAAACACGCGTGTCCAGTGCAGAAACAAGCCGGTCCCCTCCACTCCACCTGGGAGGAAAATAGAAAAAGAATCAGAGAGATGCACGCCCTGACTTTGCAAAGAGCAAACCGGGTTTGCAAGGTTGCAATGCACCGAGGTTGCACAATTGCAACGGGGTGCAATTGCACGCGTGGGAGAAAAAAAAAAGGGGGGGGGAATTTTGGCTTTGCAAAGCAATTCCCCCCTTGCTCTCTCTCTCTCTCTCTCTCTACTAATTGCTTCCCTCCTCCATTGCACACATCCACACACACACACCCTGCAGCTGCTTGCCCTTGAGATGGGTTATGTAGTCGCAGCTGTGCCTTGCAAATCATTTATCTCTCCTGGGAAAAACTCTTTTAAGAAACTCATAGGAAGGTTATGGGGGGAAAAGAAGGCTCGGAAGTGCCAACCTGGGAGAAAAAAAAAAGATATCATCACTCTCTACTTTTTGTAAGTCTATAAAGCAGCTGGAAGTCGAGAAAGCATCTAACGCGCAGGCGCGTTAGAGCACAGAGCCGGGAAAAGCGTTCCATTGGCCTAGCCGCCAGGGAGAGGAGGAGGAAGCTACTACAGCTCCCGGCAGCCTCAGCGTGGGAGAGAGAGAGGGAGAGAGAGAGTGGGGGGAAACAGCAATGGTTTATGGGAGTCGTAGTTTAATGCAAAGTTGTGGCGCTGCAGCTGGCCTAGGGGACTTCAGTGGCTGGGTGGCTGGGATATGTAGTCCTTGCCTTCCAATGGTTCGTTTAGTGACCGTTCAGAGTTGCGACGGCACTGAAAAAAGTGACTTGTGACCGTTTTTTTTTACACTTTATATGATTCCCCCCCCCGGTCACGTGATCCAAATTCAGACGCTAGGCAACTGACTCACATTTATGACAGTCACAAGATCCCGGGGTCACGACGTGATCCCCTTTTGCGACCTTCTGATGAACAAAATCCATGAGGGGAAGCCAGATTCACTCAAACAACCGTGTTATTAATTTAACAACGGTGGTGATTCACTTAACAACGGTGGCCAGAAAGGTCGCGAAATGGGGCAAAACGCGCTTAGCAAATGTCTCGCTTAGCGACCAGAATTTGGGGCTCAATTGCGGCCGTAAGTTCGAGGACGGCCTGTATTGGGAGGGGTGGGGGAATTGGGACTGCTGTGCCCTCTTGAATTCTTGGCAGGAAAAGGTGAAGGATGCTAAGCTAGCGAACAAATAAAATTTTAATAATTTAAGTATTTGAGGAACCGCAAACATGGAAGCGAACAAACAATATTCAATTGCATCCTAAAAGGATGCAAATGACCAGCTGTCTGCAAGGAATATAAATCCTTCCATTCCTCACCATCCAGTCAGAACTGAAGAAGCTTCTCGGAATGAGAAGCGAAACATCTTCAAAGAAAAAACAAGAAAGTCCCATTGCCTCCTGAAAAAGCATCTTTGAGGCAACCAAAGGAGGACTGAGAATCTATAATTGTAGTTATACACTTTGGGATGAACATCAGTGGTGAAATTCAATTTTTTTTACTACCAGTTCTATGGGCATGGCTTGGTGGGCGTGGCAGGGGAAGGATATTTTTTAACATATTTTTAATTTTTAATTGGTTTGTTATCTTAAATTGGGGCCAAATAAATATATATCCTTTTAATTGTTTTTTTAATGTTTGTATTGTATGTTTTTATCTGGCTGTACACCGCCCTGAGTCTTTCGAGAGAAGGTGCGGTATATAAATTTGAAATAAAATAAAAATAAAAAATAAAAAATCTTGCAAAATCTCCATTCCCACACCACTCCAGGGGAAGGATACTGCAAAATCCCCATTCCCTCCCCACTCCAGGGGAAAGGATATTGCAAAATCCCCATTCCCTCCCCATTCCAGGGGAAGGATACTGTAAAATCTCCATTCCCACCCCGCTCCAGAGGAAGGATATATCAAAATCTCCATTCCCTACCCACTCCAGGGGAAGGATACTGCAACATCTCCATTCCCTCCCCACTCCAGGGGAAGGATACTGCAAAATCCCCATTCCCTCCCCACTCCTGGAGGAAAGATACTGCAAACTCCCCATTCCCACCCCACTGCGGCCAGCCAGAGGTGGCATTTACCGGCTCTCCGAACTACTCAAAATTTCCCCTACCGGTTCTCCAGAACCTGTCAGAACCTGCTGGATTTCACCCCTTCAAATAGTGTGGGAGTAAGAATGGATTTCCAGAAAAAAAATTGCAGACTAAAAGAACCTGGAGCACTACTCAGGTGATCTTGAGGACACAAATAAACATCCAAGTGGCCTCAATAATCATCATTTAATGACCCCATAATTCCTTGCGGGGTGGAGTCTGAATGGAGCCGAGTGTTTACAGGCTGGATGCCCTTCCTGTCACCAATCCGGAGTTATATTCAGCAGATAGATTCCCAATGTGCCCAGATAGAGAAATATCTGCCCCTACCTAGAATCGAACTCACAGCCTCCTGATTCTGAGGCGAGAGCTCTACCTCTAGGCCACCGCCCCACTCCTCCAAGTGGCTTCAATGATTCTCTAAAAGGAATGCAAATGACCAGCTGTCTGCAAGGATAGAATATAAATCCTTCCATTCCCCACCATCCAGTCAGAACTGAAGAAGCTTTTTGCAATGAGAAGCGAAACGTCTTCAAAGAAAAACCCGGAAAGTCCACAAAAAGCACTTTTGTGAAAACCGTGGCCTGGATGATTTGACAATCTCTACACACTTTTAAACAATATTCAGAATAAACTTTTTCCTTCCTGGAAATCTGTGACGGATGAAGATCGATGCTAAAGATGAAACGTTTCTTTCTCCCCCCTTTGGCGGGTGAGTGTGTGAAGATGATGATTAAATTCTGCGGTTTCTCCAAGACGTTCGAAGGTGGCCCATCAATCTTGCCCATCCATCGGGTGACCGTCGTTGTGTCAAGGCTGCGCAGCTGGCTTCGTAGCCAAGGTTATGAATCTTCCCAGCGGATGTGGAAAACTTGCCACGTTCAACGCATTAGCTCAATTTGAATTCTACGGTTAGCGATAGTTTCTGGGGAGGTAATTGAAATCATGGTTTATTCATGACTGTAATCTGTTATTGGCATGGCGTGGCTGAAGAAAAGTGATACGGTTGCGATATGCGGGATGAAGGAGAAAACATGCAGCAAAATGCCGTGATTTTCGACTTATGACAATTCGTTTAGGGACCGTTCGAAGTTACAACGGCACCGAAAAATGTGACTTACGACTGTTTTTCATAGACATGACCTCACAGTCACAGGATCAAAATTTAGATGCTTGGCAACTGACTCATATTTATCATCTTCATTTAACGACTCCATAATCCCTTGCGGGATGGAGTCTGGGCAACCGAATGGAGCTACCAGTCTGTTTACTGGCCGGATGCCTTTCCTGTCTCCAATGCGGAGTTTTGTTCAGCAGATCAGAGGTGGTAATTCAGCAGGTTCTGACCGGTTCTGGAGAACCGGTAGCGGAAATTTTCAGTAGTTCAGAGAACCGGTAAATACCACCTCTGACTGGCCCCACCCTCACCTATTCTCTGCCTCCCGAGTCCCAGCTGATTGGGAGGAAATGGGGATTTTGCAGTAACCTTCCTTTGGGTATGGTGGTTGCAGTGTCCTGCGGTCTTATGATCCCTTTTTGCGACGTTCCGTCAACCAAAGTCAACAGGGAAGCCAGATTCACTTAACAACCGTAGGACTAACTTATCAACTGCAGTGATTCACTTAACAACTGTGGCAAGAAAAGTCACAAGATGGGGCAAAACTCCCTTAACAAATGTTTCCACTTAACAGCAGACATATTGGGCTCAATTGCGGTCGTATATCGAGGACTACTTGTATGATAGCAAGTAGTAGCGGATAGATTTTGGGAATGTACCCTGCGCCTGGTTTTGTTTTTGAGCATCTACAATTAGCGTTATTAGTTTTCAGCACTGCGGAATAGCCAGAGATGTTAACGAAACAATCTTTGTTTATCATTTTAACAATTTTTCTGAAAGGTCAATTGGATATAGAACCATACAGCCTGCCTGCATTTAAAATGATTGCTAATAAAGCCCATTATATATTTCAGTAATTCAGAAACTCACGTAATTACATATAAACATTCTCCGGTCTGAACAAAATAATATGGAAGAATTGCGGAACGGGTACGCACAATTATCCATTTTTTTTGCATTGTGGTAGAGGGACGAGGTGGCTCACTGGCTAAGACCCTGAGCTTGTCGATCGAAAGGTTGGCAGTTCAGCGGTTCGAATCCTGAGTGCCGCGTAACGGAGTGAGCTCCCGTGACTTGTCCCAGCTTCTGCCAACCTAGCAGTTCGAAAGCAGGTAAAAAATGCAAGTAGAAAAATAGGGACCACCTTTGGTGGGAAGGGAACAGCGTTCCGTGCGCCTTTGGCGTTGAGTCATGCCGGCCACATGACCACGGAGACATCTTCGGACAGCGCTGGCTCTTTGGCTTTGAAAGGGAGATGAGCACCACCCCTTAGAGTTGGGAATGACTAGCACATATGTGCAAGGGGAACTTTTACCTTTACCTAGAATATCTCAGGACATTGACTTTTATGCAACCCCTGAATTTAATTTGCAAATAATAAACCCAACAAATGACTTGGATATGTGGATTTTTTGTTTCCTAGTATGATTTGACTGCTTATTAGTAACCTATGACTATCACCAAGTGTTGTATCTTATGATTCTTGACGAATATAGGGATGCACTATTGATCCACATTTGAAGATGGTTGGCCTTTTCTCTCGTTTCTGATTCATTTCTTTTTCCTCCTGATATTCTGATTAAGTGTTGTACCTTATGATTCTTAACGAATGTATCTTGTCTTTTATGTACACTGAGAGCGTATGCACCAAAGACAAATTCCTTGTGTGTCCAATCACACTTGGCCAATAAGGAATTCTATTCTATTCTATTCTATTCTATTCTATTCTATTCTATTCTATTCTATTCTATTCTATTCTATTCTATTCTATTCTATTCTATTCTATTCTACTCTACTCTACTCTACTCTACTCTACTCTACTCCATTCCATCACAGAAAAATGAAATGGACAATTTTCTTACTTTGGATTTACAAAAGAGATGCGTTATTATACCTATGAAGGAACTCCTGAGAAAAAGCAAAAGAAAGCAAAATAAACTTTTGGGACATTAGCTCTGAGGAATAATTAAGAATCATCACTCATCTTAAAACTAAAACGGAGGTTTACAAAGCAGGCCTCCTTAATCCACGTTAAACCGATTTATAATCGTCTCTTTTTTAAGAGCTTTCGATGGGTTTTTTCTTGACTACAGACAGAATTATTTCATGGGTTTTTATAAATACAACTTTTTGGGGCTTGGCGCCTAGGACATCATCAAATATTCTCTCTTTTGGGTAAATTTAAAAATATCTGTCGGTGTCTTCTTCTATCAACTTTAGATAACGGGGACTTTAGATTCCAGAGAAAAAATGACCGATCTTTGAAAAATTATGTGGCATCTTTTTTCTCTTTCAATTATTAGTGTCGTTGCCAAGTCAAATCTTTTTCAACTTGTTGCCTCTGGCACCAAATGCTTTTCTTTCCGTCATATATCTGTTGGGAGGCCAAATTTAGGATCTTATAAATAGCTCAGGATCACCCGGGTTAAATATAGGGAAACAGTTGTTTGGATTTTGCTGTTTGTAAACTGAATTATAAGGTATGTTCTTTAAATACCCTTAATTTTTAATTTTTAAAAGTGCTGGTTGTTTCATAAATCACAGCTGTTCGTAGCTTTTCCACGTCTTAAAATGAGGAAGAACAGCTTGTGGATAGCTTGTGTCTGTTTTGATTCGGAACTTCCAAGAAATATTAATGGCACTTCAAAGCATGATTAAATTTTAAAATATTATCCAGAGGTGCTTTTAGGAATGGTGACACTTCAGCTCCTAATTATATTTGTGCATAATTCATAGGAAATGTCATATTTCCCATTTAAAAAATCCCTAATTTACTATACTTATTAAAAATAAATCAGGATTTTTGTTTGTTTGTTTGTTTGTTTGATATTTGGGAACACATTTTCGTTAATTAGGAAAGAAGAAGTAAAATTGCTGCACGGAATGATTGTTGCATGAAACATTTTTAATAAACGAAAGGGTAAGATTGAAGCAGATTAGTCTGCTTAGATTTGAAACACAATTTGCTAATTAGTAAGAAATAAAATTGCCCCATGGCCAAATTGTTCTATAAGATATAGTTTTTAATAAATGAGGGCAGGAGATTGAAGCATATTAGTCTGATTAGAATAAAGTATAAATTCATTCTTTTATTTCTAGAGCAACACAGAAATACATTTGAATAGGTAATTTTCACTGCTCTGTAAACGTTTACCTGGGTAAAACACTTAAGCAGTGGTGGGACTCAGCCGGTTTAGGCCGGTTTAGTCCGGTTGTTAAATTATTTGAATCCCATCACTGCACTTAAGCGGTTAGTGCTTACAAACATTTTTTTAAAAACCTTCGTAGGATGTCCGACTCTCTGCAGTTCGATATAGATTTTTACCAATCAAACTATGTTGCTGACGGTGAACAGGAAAGCTCTGGCCGGCCTGAAGACTCTGGAAAAAAGTGAGACTATACATTATTTCATTTTATCGTGGCATTGAATCTGAATATTTAATACCCTGTTTTCCCCAAAATAAGACCTCCCTGATAATAAGCCCAATTGGACTTTTGAGCGCATGGCAATAAGGCCAAGCGCTTATTTCAGGGTTCAAAAAAATATAAGCCAAGGTCTTATTTTCGGGAAAACACGGTATATATAGTATATTTGTGTAACCAACGTAATTAAACCTAGTTATTTGCACAATCGAACACTTTATGGTACTTATTTAAAGGAAGAAATCAAGTAAACGGCTGGTTACCCCATTTACCTTCTTCCACCTCACTAGTGCCTCATCTCTGCTGGTGAGTTAGTGCAGGAGAAGGAGGGAATGAATGATTGAATGAAGGAAGGAAGGAAGGAAGGAAGGAAGGAAGGAAGGAAGGAAGGAAGGAAAGAAAGAAAGAAAGAAAGGAGATGGGAGAAGGAAGAAAGAGTCTGTTTTGTCCTAGGCTTCACAAGAGCATGAAGCAGAATCCTGGTCCCGACAAAAACTCCTTTTTATTAAGTTACTGTGAATTCCTCTCATTCACATCCAGTAGTCTTTCAAGGGAGAATTTACAATCACAGACCTTATCTAGCTTGGCGAGCTGCCAGGCCAATATCTTCAAAGCTTGGCAAGGAGTCTCGGAAAGTCACGAACCAATTAAGCAAACTAATTGTCTCCTGCAAACTCCACTCCTCTTTCGCTCCTCTTTTATTCCCTCTGGGGGGGTGGCATTTATTGTCCACCTGTGGCTTTACTCCCAAGTCGACCCTTGTTCTTTAGCTGTTCCCTTCGTTGGGCAACTCTGCGCATGCGCACATGGGGAACAGGCTCCAGCTGTTCATCTGCCTCACTGATGTCCTACTCCAAAGGCAGCTGATAACTAGCATACAGCCTTGGCCTCCTCTCTGCCTCCGATCTCTGCAGAACCCTCATCAGAGCCTTCCCCAGACTCCAGGACTGGCCCATGTTCCTCCCCAACCTCCTCACTATCTGAATCTGCTGGTGGGCCACAACAGAAGAGAAAAGGAAGGAAGGAAGGAAGGAAGGAAAGAAGGAAGAAAGAAAGAGGAGGAGGGAAGGAGGGAAGGAAGGAGGGAGGGAGATGGGGAAAGAAAGGAGATAGGAAGAAAAGGAGATGGAAGAATGAAGAAAGGAAGGAAGGAAGGAAGGAATGAAGAAAGGAAGGAAGAAAGGAAGGAAGGAAGAAAGGAAGGAAGGAAGATGAGAATAGGAGGGAAGAGAGGAAGGGGAATGGGGGAAGGAAAGAAGGAAGGAAGAAGAGAATAGGAAGGAAGGAAGGAAGGAAGGAAGGAAGGAAGGAAGGAAGGAAGGAAGGAAAGGAGGGAGGGAAGAATCTTCACCTTCCCACGAGGGTCTCTTCATTCTAGCAGCCCCTGTTTTGAATGCTTTCTTTGTCTTAGATTCCAACCAGGCCCTTGGCCGCAATCCGATTCTTCTCAACCGCTTGAAGGTCAGATCTTCCAACCCACAGATGCTTCTCCCTTTCCATCCAACCAGACTTATTCCGATAGTTTCGATGAAGAGCCACCGTTGCTTGAAGGTACAAAACCGAAATAATTATGCCATTTGTAGGTTCTGGCTGATGAATACTTCTCACAGATTCGAGACTAAGCAATAATTTACTTATCTTCCACTTTTTCTCAATATATTCCTCCCCTGCTGTTGTGAGCGAGGGCCAAGTAGTTATTACCAGACACAATCAGTCCTAAACAAACATATTTTATTAGAACAGCTGAGAATTACTTCATTCTCAGCTTAGTCCAAATTAAGTCCAAAACAAGCTCTTCAGAAAAGTCCTTTGGCCTTATCACCAACCTTTGTCTTCTTTGGCACCCTGCCAAAGGCTTGTCTTGGCAAAAGTTCAGAAGCAAGAGACGCTGACAAGAAACAAATGTAGCAACGTTGCTTTCCTACAAAGATCCCAAGAGCCGTTGCTGCTCTTTTAAGCCTTCTGGGAGGGGCGAATCATCTCCTGGCCTTACTCCCGAGTCGTCCTTTTTGCTTTAGTTACTCTTGCCTTCTGGCAGCTCTACGTATGCTTGCACTAGGAACAGGTTCCTCCTGTTCGTCTGCCTCTCTGTTGTCAGCCTCTGGAGGCTCCGGAGTCCGCACCTCACTCCCCGATGTCCCTGGCTCCATCTCTGACACAGAGCCCTCATCCGAGCCTTCCCCAAACTCCAGGACTGGCCCATGCCCCCCCCCCAGCCTCCTCACTGTGCGACTCCGCTTCCAGCTCTGCAGGCTGCTGGCGAACCACAACAGCCATTTGCAATCTTCTCTGCGGTGGCTTCCCCAGTATATAAATGGGGAAGCCAGCGGGAAAGGTTGCAAGCGATGTTGCCTGCTGAGAGACTCCCTCTCTCCACATCCTTTTTTGGACGCCGCTGAGATTTTGAGATTTGCCGTCACCCTTTCTAGTGTTTTGTTTGTGGCAGATGGTGGCTCACACTTTTGAAACCAAACCATGGGTCTTGTTCTGACGTAGGCTCCTGTTGTGACCTAGGCCCAAGTAGTTATTATGAGACACAATCAGTCCTAAACAAACATATTTTAGAACAGCTTAGTCCAAATTAAGTCCAAAACAAATCCTTCATAAACAGTCCTTCGGCCTCATCACCAACCTTTGTCTTCTTTGTGGCAGCCCCTCAAATACTGGAATACTATTATCATGTCACCCTTAGTCCTTCTTTTCCCTAGACTGGCCATGCCATACCCAAATCCTGAGAATAAAATTCACTTCTGCAGAATGCACAAGTTCTGACTTGCCTTAAGAGGTTGCAGAAAACAATGCTTTGAAAAGCCTCTGCCGATCAGGCAATTCAGCTGGGATCGTCAGAGGCTTTTTTTTTTTTTTTTTACCACCTCTTCGGCCAAAGAGGTTGTAGAAAAAATGCTTTGAAAAGTAAAAGAAAAAAAGAAAAAAAAAAAAGCAGGTCCAATGCATATCAAAAGGCTTTATAATGTTTTGCTAGAAAGGGACTCAGAAACTGAATTAGTTAAAGATTGTATGATTAAGTGGGCACAAAATTTTGAAGAACCAGTAATGTTGGAAACATGGGAAAAAATTTGGGTTCAGAATGTTAAATTTACACAGTCGCAGAACCTGAGGGAAAATTTTTATAAAATGTTTTATAGATGGCATTTAGATCCTAAAAAGTTGTCATGTATGTACCCTAATGTTCAGCCAAAATGTTGGAGATGTGAATGTTTAGATGCTACGTATTATCATGTTTGGTGGACCTGCAGGAAAGTTAAGGCTTTTTGGATAAAAATTTGGTGGGTCATGCAGAATGTTTTAAAGAAAAAAATTCAATTTTCTCCACAACTGTTTTTATTGGGTATAGTTAAGGGTTTTACACGGGGTGAAATAAAACTGATATTGTATATGATAACAGCAGCAAGATTGTTGATAGGTAAATATTGGAAGAATGAAGCTTTGCCTACTATCGAGGAATGGACTTTGAAGATGGCTAGTTTTGCAGAGATGGCGAAGATTTCAGCATATTTAAAAGACTGTTCACAAGAGACTTATGAATGGGAATGGAAAAGATGGATAAAATATGTTCAGAACAAATACCAAACTAGAAAGTATCAAATAGCTTTTACTTGAAAATAATGTATTAGAAATATTTTAAAGAGACAAAGTGGAAAAATTATACAGGGGGAGGGATGGGTTCAAGCTTATATATTAGTGTTATTAGTTATGAGTACATAATAGGGAAGTCTGGGGGGGGAGGGTTAGGGAGGGTTAGGGAGGATGGGAAGTTTGGGGAGGGAGGTGGGGGGGGTGAAAAAAAGGGGTGAAAATGTAATTGTAAAACTTTTGCAATAAAAAAAAAAAAAAAGCCTCTGATGAGGTGGGCGGGGTAAGCGAGCGGCGACTGCGCCGGGGACCGGTTTGGGGGCATGGCCAGCCAATGTTATTACCGGTTCTCGGAAATACTACAAATTTTTACTACCGGTTCTTGTGAACCGGTGCGAACCGGGAGCAACTCACCACTGCCACAGGCTCACCGAAAGATCTTCTACACTTTTACACCTTTCTTTTTGAGACAAGTCACAATGAAGTTATAACTAGCTTGATCTTAACAGGGTTCAACTTTCAAGGTAAAAGGCGTTTCAAATCATGTTCAGTCCGAAGGTGCCAAATCAAAATAAATAAACAAATAAAAAACACCAGAAGAGTTGGGGGGGGGGGGAAATCCATTTTAATTTGTTGTCTTGCATTTGTAACCACGGACGCATGTTTGAAATGACAGCACCCCTATTTGCATAGGAAATAAAGACATGAAATCATATTTATGGCCCATGCATCATGCACTTTATTGCCTCTAGATGACAGCATTTCAATAAATTTTGCATTCAGATTCCATCACGTTGCCTTTCCCTCTGTATTTATACGGCATAATCAGGCATCATGCTAAGATGCCTATAATGAACAAAATGCTTCTTATCATTTGTTTACATATTTCATAATAAATTTTCATAGGCTCTATTTTTAAGGGTCAGTTATTCCAAAACTCGAAAATGTTCCCGGGAACCTCAACCAGGTTCTAATTTTTTTTACTACCGGTTCTGTGGGTGTGGCTTATTTTCTGGGTGTGGTTTGATGGTCATGTGACAATTCTTTAGGATTTAGCAGAGGTCCTGGTCTACCAGGCTTAAAATCTTTGAAACCCACCTCTGGTCGGGCTCAGTTGTGTTCGTAAGTGGAGGAATACCTTGTTGTGGTTTGCCAGCAGCCTGTGGAGCTGGCAGCGGAGTCAGACAGCGATGAGGCTGAGGAAGAACAGGGGCCAGTCCTGGAGGTTGGGGAAGGATGAGGGCTCTGCGTCGGAGGCAGAGATGGGGCCAGGGCCATCTGGGAGTGATGTGCGGACTCCGGAGCCTCCAGAGGCTGACAGCAGAGAGGCAGAGGAACAGGAGGAGCCTGTTCCTAGTGCACGCATGAAAAGAGCTGCCAGAAGGCAAGAGCAGCTAAAGCAAAAAGGACGACTCAGGAGTAAGGCCAGGAGATGATTGGCCCCTCCCATAAGGCTTAAAAGACCAGCAACGGCTCTTGGCCTCTTTGCCGGAAAGCAACGTTGATAGATTTGTTTCTTGTCTTGCTGCATTTATTTCTTGTCTGCGTCTTCTGCTTCTGAACTTTTGCCAAGAGAAGCCTTTGGCAGCTTGCCTAATTAGACCAAGGTTGGTGATCAGGCTGAAGAATTTGTGTTACGAAGAATTTGTTTTGAATTAGTTTGGACGACGCTGAGAATGAGCTAATTCTCAGCTGTTATAATAAGGTCTGTTTGTTTTTGAACTGATTGCGTCTAATAGTACCTACTTGGGCCTGGGTAACAACATACTTGTACTTAAGAGTGCAATCATACACTGATTGACTTCAGAGTAGCTTTCTTTAAATGTTGTTACTGACAAGTAAAAAGATATAGAAACTGTACTACTTGGTTTATAAGTTTATAAGATCGGCACCATTTTTATTTCTACAAATCCCTTAGAAGAGAAAATAGGATTAATATCGTTTAGTCCTTTAAGCCGAAACCTAAAAACAACCCCCTTGAAGAAAATTAATAGCATATGTGGTCAGGTGCAGCAAAAGGAATATTAATTGGATTTACAAAGCGTGCCGAACTATGTAATTCCTTTTAAATCGTTGTAGTGATCCCTAGAAAGTATTCTTGGTTAACTTAATATTAATTTATCTTGGGTATAAAGATAAAATTGTTCATGGGAAATCTGGGATTGATTTATATTTTAACAGGCCTTTGTCCTTCTTTTTCTTCATTCTGTTGAAGGGATTTATAAGCGATGAATAAGCCATCAAGAATCTCACTGCATATTCAGTTGCTTGGTGGGAAGAACAGATATTCATAATTTTTCAAGTTCCATACACTGGATATTTGCTTTAGCTTCTGTTATAGTTTCATCTTTCCTTTGGGCTCTCCTTGAAATTTACTGTCAATCACCCAATCATCATCATCTTCTTCTTCTTTCTACTGGCTTTCATAGCTAAGGTGGGACTAGAACTCACGGTCTCCTGGTGATTGGCCCACACTCACTCTGCTGGCTTTCATAGCTAAGGTGGGACTATAACTCACCATCTCCTGGTGATTGGCCCAAAATCACTCCGCTGGCTTTTCATAGCTAAGGCGGGACTAGAACTCACTGTCTCCTAGTGATTGGCCAAAGCTACTCATTGGCTTTCACGGCTAAAACGGGACTTGAACTCACAGTCTCCCGCTTTCTATACCGGTGCCTTAACCACTAGACCAAACTCTTTGCTGATATCCCACAGTTGTCCAGTTTGCTGATACGACATGATTGTTCAGTTATAGTAATCCTATAGTATAGTTTATTGTTTCTGCACAGTTTTCCCTGTCTTTATTTGACATGGATTTCACGTTGATAATTTAGAATCCGACCTCTCTTTAGTTGTATTGGAAGTAAAATCCAGGTCCAGGACCAAGCTGGGAATAAAATGGAGGTTGCTTAAGGAAGAAAGTTTATTGAGGAGCAACTCCATTTCGTAAACTGTCCCACAATCACATAATTTAGAATCCCACCCTTCTTAGTTCTGTCGGAAGGAAAAAAAACCAACAGCATGTGATTCTGGGGCAGCTGACAAAACTGTTGTGGCCTGTACGCGGCCTATGCAGCTAGTAGCTGATTCAGACAGCGAGGAGGCTGGTGTGGTGCTGCACCAGCAGCCTGTGCAGCTGGCACTCGAGTCAGACAGTGAGGAGGCTGGAGAAGATGTGGTGCCAGAGACAGGGATTCAGCCAGGGCCTTCAGAAGCTCCAGAAGCTCCCTTAAGTGAAGAGGAAGAAGAGGAGGACCCTCTCCTCGATGCACGGGCACGCAGAGCTGCCAAAAGGCAGGAGTGGCGCCTCAGGAGGAGGTCTCCTCGAGAGTAAGGCTTGGGGTTAATTGGCCACTCCCTTAGCCTATTTAAGGAGGAATGCCGACTGGAGCAATTTGCAGGGAACAACTTAGTTCGCATACCTTTGTGTCTTGTCTTGCTTATCTTATCAACTTCCTGCAAATTGCTTCTGGGCATTCTGCCAACCATAGTAAGCTTTCGGTTATTATTCTTTGAATTCTTGGCGGCTGTTAATGCAGTTAATTAACAGCCGTTGTTGTAAAATACTGGTTTATTTAGTAAACTAAGGTTTGTACAGACTTTGTGTGTGCTGCGTTATTTGGGGTCCGTAGCTGGGGCAGAACAAAAATGGAGTTGACAATGGGTGGGGTTTTTTTTTAAATACCTTCTTGATTCCTAAGGGGTCATGTAGGGGTCATGGCTGGCTCTATAGGCAAAGGGGAAACGCAAATCCTAGGTGTTTATCTCAGCTAATCTTGTCAACCTTTGGCTTGCCTAATCGTGTTGCTTATCTGGAATTTCCGTCTGACCCATTCTTTCTGAGTGGATTACCAAATCTCTAAAAGTTTCTGCTTGGGGTAGGGAGACTGGGGCTGGTTTTTGCCTCCCTTAATATTTTTCCCCATTTCTCCTTTAGGGGAAATATTCTATCCTACCTTTTTAATATTCCCCAAAATATTTCATTCCCTAGGAGGGTGGCGTGTGCTGACTTTCTACAGCGGGAGACCAAATTAAGAT